>VXAZ01018984.1:257213-455221 GCA_013399875.1 Gymnorhina tibicen
GAGACTCTTCCAGACAGTGATTTGTCTCAGGTGCTTTAAGTGACTCACTCAGTTCCCCTGGCCAGTCCCTGTAGTAGAGAACCCCTCAAAGGCCAGCTGAGAATAATTGGTTTGTTTGTGTCTAAGCAGACTCCAGGACACCTGGAACCTGAACTTCCTGAGCCTGCTCAACCCCCCGACCTCATACTCTCTGCCTATGGACTTGGGAGTCCTATTTGAGCTTAAAACAAGAGGTACGGCTCTTTTCTGGTGTGTCTTGTGTTCCTTACTGGAGTGACTTATTGGTGAAGACTGTTAAAGACCCCTAGTGTTTGACCTTATTTGCCATTTGCCCTCACCAGCCTGTTCCACTCTCTTTTGAGTGCTGCAGCCATCTCTGCCTCCTGGATTGCCTGACCCCAGGGTGTGTGTGCAGCGTTGCTTCTGCTCCTCGAACAGGTACTGCTAAATAGATGTTGCTGCTAATATAATTTTCTGTTGAGCTAATAAGAGTTAAAGATATTTAGAACCTCACAGACAGTATTTGGCATTGCTGCATCATTATTGTTATTATTTTGGCTTGACTAAGGAGACAAATATAAGTGATACTTAAAACACCTGTTTGAGGAATTGTTACGGAAAGACTGTGGAAGCACACATTTAGTGCAAGCATCTCTGTTGGTTAATTAGTAATTGTAGCGAGCTTTTTCAGTCATGAAGAGCTATGCTGCAACAGTCATCCAGTGGTGAAGTTGCTGTAGGTTCCCTACTGAAAATGCCAACAGGTCTTCAGGTGGTGATAGAGATGCCATTTATTTATCCCTGAACCATTAGCGTTTGTGTTCATGTCATATTTTTGAACAGTTTCTAAATGGCGCTGTCATGTCCTATGTGGATATACAGCCTTCCTGTTTAATTGCCAGCATGCTGTGTGACTGTCCTTGCATCTGTTGCTTTGTCCAAGTTTGTGCTGCACATGATAAGGCCTTCCTCACATTTTATTACCTTGAGGGGTTATTTCTTTGGCAGAATTTCCAAAGCAAAGTAGGAGCACCTGTATGTCTGTGGGGACAGGGAGAAGTGAATACAGCTGGTGTCCCGAGTCTCCAGTAGTGCTTAAGCCAAGAGGGCACCGCCAGTGAAATGGGGGAGAGAATAGGAAGCATAAAAGTGAGAAATCTAGTGTGTTGAGATAAAGACAATTTGATAGGTAAAGTAAAAACTCTGTGTGAAAGCAAAGCAAAACGAGGAATTCATTCACCACACTCCATAGGCAGCCAGTTGCTCAGCCATCTCCAAGAAACAGGTTGCCATCACACCTGATGGTTTTTTTGGAAGACAAATGGTATCACTCTGAACGTCCCTCCCTTCTTTCTTCCCCCCAGTTTATGTGCTGAGCAACCTCTGATGAAGGGCTGTGTGTTAAATAACTGTACTCATCCTCAAGGCGTTCCTCTTAAACCATCCTATATGGATTGCTTGCCAATTTCATAGAGTAAACATTTTCAGTATTTTCCTATGATCTTACCTGCTTGGTCCAGTCATGGCTATTTGTCTTGTGAATAAATTCTAATAGCATGGTCCGCTTAATAATTTGTAGGTGCTGCTCGCTGTTTTGTGCATGTGAATATCCTAAGAGGCATATCTCTCTGAGCACAGGTATGAAAACAGACAGGAAGGCCTCTGCATCAGCCTCTTGGCCCTCAAGGCTGTGACTCTTCAAGTTACAGAACGAGAAGTTGATTTTGGTGTTACAAAAAAGAGCAGTGGAAGCTACCCATTCCATTAAACAATCATTCTCTCAGCAAATGCCTGGGTGGGTTTTCTTGTGTTTGGTTTTTGGGGATGTGTTGTTGGGGTTTTTTTTAATACCTTTAAAGATTTGACTTTTTCCTCCTGCATAGAAGCATCACACAGGTGTGAATAGTAGGGCCTTGCACAAGCAGAAGGTGTGTTAACACAGAGAAATTGTATCCATTGTTTTGTTGCCTATACTGCTGATTATTTTGGATGAGTTTGGTAGGGTCCCTTCACAGTTCAGTTACAACTTCAGATCTGATTTTGAAACAGTGAACTTTTTGTTTAAGTCCCGATGTTGCCAAGTATTTGTGTCCCATTGCAAATTTTCTAATGCTGATGTGTTCCATAACGCTGAAATAAAACACTGAATTGGAAGAGCAATGTTAAACTCAGATTTCACTTTTCAAAAAGTGATAACCATGTGATTTTGGAGGAAAAGCTTCAAAGTTAAGTAGTTGAGGGTTTTTTTTTCCCCTAGGCCTTGAAAAATAGAAGAGGAGAGAGAATTGCTTTTCAACTCTTTTAAATCCTTTTGCTTCTTTTGGGATAGATGTTTGATTTTTGAAAATTGCTGATTTTGTAGCTGTTTTTACTGCCAAGGTCCATATTTTAACAGAAATGCAAGGAGAGATGGCTACTTTGGCAGGTGCTGACCCCTCTGAAGCTCTGTTGTGCAAACAGGTCTTATGCTCCATTCTGAGAAACAGGAAGTTAGAAGGTAGTGGAACCCAGTATAACCCCTTACCTCTGCTCCAAAGAGAAGCTGGGAAGACCAAGGACATTTTAAGGAAATTGTCATATAAATTGACTAAAACCAGCAGGGTAAGAGCTTGCTTTGATTTACAGATTAATTCCTTCTAAGGATTTGGTGTTGTCCCAGACTTGCGAAGGTTTTTTCTTTCCTGTGCTTGTTGCATATTTCTGGCCATTCTTGATTCTTGTGCATCTGTATTCTCTTCCAGCTCCCACCATCCTGGCTCTTTCTTCTTCTCTCATTTGCTTCATCAGTATGCTTTTCCATTGCTACTGCCTCAGGCAGAGGGAAGCTGAATGAACTTTACTCCTAATATTTCTTCCTTTGAAGATCCATTAGTCTTGTTATAGTTTTCCAAAGCAGGTGGTAACACTGGTGTTGCTCTACCAGCCTTGTCTCGGTAAGAAGCTGAAAACTGAGACAGTGAAATGAGCACTAACAAGTTTACTCTTTTATTTCAGACCACTGGAAATGAGCCTATGCTTTTATTTGCAATGATCAGCTGCATCATCTTGGAATGTATTTCTCTTCAGAAAGCAAATGGTTGTCTCCTGGGCGGTGTGTGTAGGTTTGGGCACTGTTGGGCTACAGGTGAGCAGAACAAGGCCTAAAAGCTTCTGCTGCTGGCAAGGGGACCCCACCCTATAAACACTGATACAAAGAACGGAAAGCAGTACTGTGTGTGTAACTATGCTCTTCTTCTTAAAGCAACGGCAAAACAACTTGTCCCAAATGGTAAAATTAATTTTCATGAGCTCTACCTAAAGTGAGGTCCTTAACTGATTCCACAATAAATAGGTTGCCATTGGCTATGGGGGTAGGAGTGCTCTCAGTGATATTTAGTGTAATCCTCCCCATTCAATTCATTCACTGAAGCCACAATTCAGTATTTCTGACGTCAGACTTAATTCCCATAGAGGCCATTGTGGCCTCAAAAGCATTGAACTGTGGCCTTGCTGAATGAATCAGGCAGAAGAAATAGGGATAATCATCAAGGAGGAAAGTGTATATTTATACACGGATCGTTGTCATTGATAATAGCTGAAAGGAAAATGCAGAAGAAATACATAAAGGTTTTAATGAGGATTTTGAGTAGCAGTTCTCTAGCCACGCTGCAGGAGTAATTATTCATCAGAGCTATAACTCAGGGATTATCCTAATGCAGTTTTGTGAAAGTGAACGAGACCTCTTTAAAACAACACCCACCGCTTTAATCAGTGTTTCCCTTTGACAGCAGGTGCTTTAGCCCTGCCAAGACATTTTTACTATGAAGTCAGTTCAGCATCAAAGTTCTAAATGATGCGTAGGATTTCATGGCTAGCTCTGTGGTTTAAATGTTATGACTGATCAGGGCAGAAGAAATGCCTTTTCATTTCACTGATACTACAGGAAAGTCTCATGTTGTGTGGAAAGAAACTACCATTTTTTTTTCTATACCTTTTCCTCTTCACCACACATCTGAAGCTTTTCCCCCTACTGTTACAGCAGTTCAGTCTAAACAATGAAGCACCATAGGCAGACTGTACAAAGATGGGGCCAGTTCCCGTGTTTATTAGCCTGAGAGTTCTGGGGTTTAATAGTGGCCAGAAGACAGGCTTTCCTTGCCGAGAAAGGGGGGTATCAGCAGCCTTCAACCTTCAGGGGTCTGCCTTCTCTAACAAATATCCCAGTGGTGGTATCGAGCTGTGTGGTTCAGAACTTTCTTTCTTCTTGAATCAGCTGGAAGGAGCAGATGTCAGAAGGGCTTCTTTTCACACAACCCAGGCCTCAAACCAAACTAAAGCTTGGGCTTAAGGCTGTGGGGCATCATGCCCTCTGGGCCCTCTGGCCAAACCTTTTGGTACCCAAGGAGTGCTATGAACACCAAGGACAAGAGAGAATTGCTGTATGCACTCTTGAGAAATAATGAGTGTAAATAGAGTAAGGGAAACTCTGACTGGCACAAAACATTCCTGTGTGGTAACGCAGAGGAGAAGCTGCCTCCTTACTGATGTAGCTCATCCCTTGCCTGACTCTGGAGATGTGTTAATCTGGCTGGTACAGGGTTAGACCCTGCTAGAGGCCAGTAGAGCAATTGGATTACCCTCAGGATTGGTTTTTCTTTTCATCTTTTAGTTCTGTAACTTCTAATAGGAATGCATGGTGTAGAATGTTGTTTATGTGTGGGGCCTAATGTAAGAGGGATGTTTGTTTGAGTTAGTCAAAGACGAAAGATTCATGCTTAAAATAGGACATCTGGGTATGACTGAGATGACATTTCCTAACAGAAGATTCAGTGTTAAAGGGATATATTTATAAATACTGGGGAAAATGGGACACATGTAGATCTAGCTCTGTTGGAGATTTATGAAGTGTCATAGTTTTATTTGGGCAGAGGTTTGGCAATTATCAACACCAGCCCCATTTATTAAGTTTGAAAGTAAATCAATAGCAAATTGTAATTCCATTTATTTTTGTGACTGCTTTGCTGCTGCCTAACAAGGTGTAGCAGAACACACCTACTGGATGGTTACACATAGCAGATATGAGGAGAGACATGGATATGCACGCTTAACCACTGTTAATTGCTTTCATGAAATGAACTTTGTGTTATAGCAAGGAATTTTCAGAGGGGAATTAGGAGAAAACTCCCAAGGTAAAGGAAAATACAGTGAAATGTGTAGGGTTCAGCTGATGGATGCCGGTGTTAAGGGAAGCCCTATGGCAAGGTGCTTGCATGCTGTGTGGTCTGCTTAGCAGTTCTGTTTTAACTGCCTTGAAGCTTTTTCAAGTGCTGAGAAAAGCATTTGCTTCTCATAATTTTACTATTTTTGAAAGCTGCTAAACGTGCAGAGCACTACCCCAAATCACGAAAAGCATTTTGGTCTTGAATTGTTGTCAGTGATGATGAGAGAGGGCAATAAAAAGCATGCCATAACAAAAGACACCAAAACCTGTGTGTTTTTACTGGCAACATCACTTAAATTTCTGGTGATACAGGTGGAAGAAAGAAAATTATTGGAGGTGAACCTCTAATGGGCAGCTCTTGGTTAGGCACATTGTGCTTCTTTGAGGATGGCTTGGCTCCTGGCAACGTGTAAGTTTTGTTGGAGATTACTACTATTATGCTCAGGATAGATATGTCTTCCTGTTCCTTTAGTTTTGCGCTTTATAACCAGGCTGCTGTGGTGGGCGAGGGTTGGCTTTGTGGTTCCCATGGAGATGGGAGCATGATCTTGCCCCATCCCATGGACTTGGCTTCAGCTGAGCTCATGGAATGAGTGCTGTGCTCATGAATGCGTGAGAATTAACACTCCTTGTTACGTACCAAAAAAGGGAGCAAAAATAAAGCTACAAAACACGTAGCTTGCAAACTGCTTTGGGTTTTGTGGCAACAGCATGAATGAAGGTCTTTGTGCAGTGGAAGGATGCAGGATTCAGCAATTGAAACCTACCATTGGGTTGCTGCCTGAAGGGATTGAGCCAAAATCTAAGATTCTGACCTTTACCGATACCAGCCTAGCATCCAAACCCAAATCCCTTGGCACAGATCCATCTCTGCATGAATGCGCACTGAGGAAGGTATGAAATATTTCACAGTCTTACTAATATTACTCTAATTAAAAACAAAACAGAGGGAAAGAGTCCAGACACAGAGAAAAGACTAATTGCCTGGAAGCTGTTAAGAAAGCATAATGATCCTGATGCAATTAATCCACGGGAATTACTGGTTTTTAGGTTATCCCAAAGGTCCTTCTGCCTTTGATTTTGCCTGTTGCTGGTCAGCAGGTGGAACATGGTGTGCTGGATTTGTGAGTTTTCTGTTCTGACTCTGTCCTTGTGAACTTGGAGCTGCCCAGATGAACTGTGATTTGTTGCACTGAAGGAGAGATCAGGAATTATGTGTGTAGACGATTGCTAAGGTGAATATTCAGCCTGAGGAAAGGTGATCCTGCCTTCTGCTTTGAGAACTGATTTCTCAGGAAGCAGAAGTTGTGGATGGTGACATCAGTGTTGCCAGGAAAGCAAACGAGCAACCTGTTACCAGTGGATTTGTCTTTTTAAGCTGAGGCACTGGCAAACTTTCTCATGCCCAAGAATTGATCTGATGGTTATGTGAACTTTATTTGACAGAGGATACTATCAGTCATGTCAGCAACATACTTGGGTAACCTTGGTTTTGCCTGGTCAGGATTCCATAGTTAGGCATTGTCTCAAAGCATCCTCCCAGCTGTAAATGCATGACCTGGTGGGCAGGAGGCTGTCAGGCTCTAACCTCACCTCAGGAATAAGCCAAAGTTTCTTAAATTGAAAAGGCTTTTTGCAAAATCAGAGTTGTTTTTGTTAGAGGAGGAATGGGACAGATTTCTCTGGTAAAGTTGCTGTGTCAGAGGAGTGCAGCACGTAGTAAAATATGAAAATACAAATAGTTTGGAGCCAACAAGCCATTTACCTGAAAGTGAATGAAAAATAAATATTCTCCTGTAGAGCAAGCAGGATATGTTCAGGACCTGTCTTTCCTGTGACCTACAGGATTTTAAGAGAAAAGCTTCAGAATTTTATTGGCATTGCCACTATTAGACGAACTTTTCTCTCCCTTCTCCCCAGACTGGGGTCAGCTTTAAAGAGAGCATTAAGTGAATGGCTAATGGAATTAAGGGTATAATAATAGAAGGATATAGTGAGACAATTGTATTAACAAGAAATAAATCATGTTGAGTGTAAGGTAAGTGTTTTTTAATTGATTGATGGGAAGGATGCTCCATAGGTTTTTTCGAGGACTAACAGCCACTTGCCTACCCATCTACAGTAAAAAGCCAAAAGGGAAAAAGAGATAAGAAAATTATGCAGGGGGGAGATAAATTATTCAGAGAAGATGGCCATTTTGTGCTGACATCACTAATGTGAAAAAGCATTAAATCTTTGATACTAGCTGCATTCCTCAGAGGTTGCGGTGGCTGCACGACGTATTAGAGATTACAGCTAGAACACTACTTCAGCTTCCCTGGATGCCTTAAGTGGCTTCCCAAGGTGATCCACTAAGTGAAGACTCAGCAATGTCTGTGGGTACCAAGCTGCTCCGACTTTTTTTAATTCACATTATTCTAGTGGCTTCATCAGCTCCCATGTTTTATGTAATATGGCCTGGAGATATAGGTGATGTGTGTAGAGATGAATGAAAGCTGGTGGCTGTTTTAAGTGTGGAGCTTACAACTTGCGTGTGTTTAATTCCACTGAAAAAGGGGAGATAGGAATGTCAAATATGAAGTGAAGCTTTTAAGGCCAAATCTTCCTGCTCTGTAAATAATCTGATTTTACTAATAGAAACATGGTGTCAAGCTTGTACCTCTTCAGGACCTGGTTTTCCTCAGTCAGAGTGTGGAAAAATTAGGTCCTAGCTAAGATGCAACTGAAATGGAAACTTTGGCAAAAGGCAATTAAGAGTAACTACTAAAGGCCTATAGAGTACGTGAGTAAAATCAAAGAAAAAAAAAAACACGTGAAGAAAGAGAGGTCATTTCATGGCTTTATTTTTTTTTTTTTTCAGTTGAGAGCTTTTAAGCAGTGCAATTAAAGTGACTTTCATTGTCAGTAGTTCAGCAGGACCCTCTGTGTGATGCAAGACCTTAAATCTAACCTCATTTTATTCCTCAAGACTGTAATCAACTGCTCCCCCGACAATCCCCCCACCTATTCAGTGCCTCTGTGTGTTGCTTTTGCTGAGGTCAGAGTTGCAGTTGGCAGCCTGCACTGGAGGAGATGCCTGTGTGGAGGCTCACCTCTGCTGCTGGGAAGCACAGGGAAACCACTTCAGCAGCCTCATTGCTGCAATTACGTGGTCCCACAGTTTTCCATAGAGAGGCTGGGGTGTCTGGGAAGGCTGTTGCACAGAGCAGGACTCTAGTAGAAAGAATTTAATAGGCTTTGAGAAAGATTTGGAACCCTTAGTGGTGTGGACACTATAGGAAACTGATGTGAGTGTATGAGTCACTGAATTCAGGCTCACTGTATGGTCACAGAGAGGCTTAGGGAGGCATGGTGACCCACTGAACCTTCCAGGGATGGTCAGCATAAGAGGCTTTTTGCTTCAAATAGGGTAACCCCTGGCTTCTTGCACCACTTAGGCCACAGATGTCACATGCAACCCTATAGCGAGTGTTAACAACTGGGTTAATGGGTCTCAGAGTTCAGAACTCTGGATCAATCTCACCAGGCAACTTGAACATAACTGTGGTGTTGCTGTCTGCAGCCAACTTGAGTTACATATAAACACACACTGTTTTTTCAAATGAAGAACAAATTCAAATGTGTAATTTTTTGATGTGCTTGTGTAGCTCTCAAATAAAACAAACCAAAAGTGTTTTCAAACAGTCAGCTTAGCAAAATGCAATAAAAATAAAATTGAGATCTTTAATTAATGTGTTTTTGAAAGGCACTCTCACAAAACTTGCTAAGTAAGGAGCTTTGGATATTGCTGTTATCCCTGAGGAGGAATTGTCTGTGGTGTTGCTGTCCTGCAGCTTCAGAACTTTGCATTAGTGGTGTCCTGTGGTCAGCCTGTCATTGACTTGTCAGTAGCCAATCGCACCAATTTTTGACCAAATGGTGTCATTTGCTGTAAATTAATTTACTTTTGCCATTAAGTGCAGACAGTATGTGGTCAATTCAATTTTGTCCATTAGAGACAATAACCCTAGCCAAGCTCTTTGATGCTATTCTTAGTTCACCCCTTGGGACTACTCTACTTACATCTCCAGAGGTACTGGTAAATTTATATTATCATTCCTTGTCTAATATTCATGATTTGTTGGCTTTGCTTTAATACATGGACAGTTAACTCTAAATGCAAAGACTCTTGCACAGAGTAATTTCAGGGATGTGAAAGTTCTGGGAGGAGGAAAAAGCAGAGTGATTGTGTGTAGCAAATCCAACACTTATCCGGTTTGGAGAGTGGTTATTTTTGCGTCCTTACTCCCAGGCCTGACAGAGGTGACTGGTTTTACCACAAAATACAATGGGGAGTCGTGGGTTGCTCGATGTGGCCTTAGAATATAGCACAAGTTATATATGCATTTAGACACTCTGCTGATGGGAGTCATGCTGCAGATAACTTTGTAAGCCCCTGACTTAAAGAATATTTATTATCTGAGTAAAACAGGGAGATTGAGATGCTTGTGGTTAGTGACTCTATGGTTTTATCATATATTGGTGAATCTTCTAAACGGTTTACTTTGGCTGCTTTTGTATGCTAAGATTATTGGCAAACAAGGAGAAAGAAATAAAGGAAGGAAAATCTGTCCATCTTTACCCATTTGTACTCTTGTATAAACTCTCAGATCCAGGTTCTCTAAAAGCTGATGTTTTCTTGATCCCTTGTGACATGATGAAAACGTGTTGCTGCTTGGGCAGGCCTAGAGACGTTGAGTGCTACACACACCCAGCACTGTGTTTGTTCCTGACTTACCACAAATAGCCACGTGCTTGGTTTTGGTCTACAAAGCAGTGTCAGGGCCTGTTGTATATTAGCTGTTGATAGTGTGTCTGTGTAGTAGGTACTTGCAAAAGTCGTGTTTTCCACCACTGATTTAAAAAACTAGAAGCTGTATTGAACAGCACATAACTTCTCGTGGTCGTGGGTTCACTTTTTCTTCTGCTTGTCCAGTTAATGAAGAAATGGTTTTACTTCAGTCCTTTCTGTCACAATGTTAGTTATGTTTCTCTTTATAGGATATTGATATCTAAAAGCTGGATCATGCACTGGCTTGACAGAACCTGATTAAGTGGAAGGCAGTTGTGACTTTACAGCTGGGCCTCTAAAAAGGAGGAAAATGCACATGGGATGACATGGAAACAGCACCTGGGCAGGACACAGAGAAACACTCTTCCTCCAAGAGCACATGTGGTCTGCTCTCTGTGGTGCAGGAACCTTTCCTACAATACTTCATTGCTGTATTTTTGGGTGTTTGTGTAGAATTAAAAGGTGGTGCGAGGTGTTATGCATTGGCAGTGCTTTACAGTTTTGGGCAGATTGAACAGAAAGATCTTGACTTCTAGCTGCGAGCCTGCAGCACTCAGAGGGATGGAGGAAATGCTGGGGAACATGGAAAAGTGTGAACTACCAATCTCAGAAAAATAAGAAAGCAAACCTGATTTATGTGGTACCTTGGTCAACATGAGGAGCAGAGGCTGCATGTTAATCAGAGAAACTTGAACAGGTAAGAGACCATGGGAAAAATATTTCCATTTCTTTGGGTTAATGCAGTATGTTAGCTTTTCACCCCTTGAGACAGTAGGATCAATTCAGGTTTGGGCCACAAGTGGAAGTGAGGTTAGCAGTCTCATGCTAATCTCTAGTGGACATTTGCCTACATTGTGAAGTCATTGTATGATATGGTAGGAATGGGTAGCAGTGTTTTGAGGGAGTCTGGAGGAACTGGGTCTGCCTCAGCAGTTGTACTTAGGGAAAAAACCATAATCTTGGTTCTGCTTAAACCTGATTCCCAGGTATTTTGGTTTTTTGCTGTCAAAAACTCCCACAAACAAACATTTGACCCTGCATCAGGGCCTACTGTAGTGCTGTCCAAAGCAAAGGTGGTCTGGAAATTATTACTATGGCTGAAATCTGACCTTTAATGTATGCACTCTGCTAAGTGCTTAAGCCAGTGTTGGTGGAGGGCAGTTCTGGTTCTCCAAATATTATGACTTCTACCACTAATTGTACCTTCAAGGCAGACGCAGGAGGTCATCTAAATGGTTGATATTTCTCAGTGAGTAGATGGCCAATAAAAGAAGCTATAGGAAATAAGAGAACAAAAACTTTTTTTTAAGGAAAGGAAGTAGAAGAGTAAACGCTGCAAAAATGGGAAAGGGATGGATCAGAACATCTCCAGGTGACAGTCTTTGCATGATGGGCTTCAAAGGGGGTTGTTGTTTATCCTGAAGGGCCTAAGATGGGTAAACAAACTCCTTAATTTTGGATTCTAACAATCACTAATTCACAGGATGGAATTTGCAGGGAGCTAAAGCAAGCTTATGAGTTAGTAGCTTGCTCAGTCTCCTGGCATGTATTCTTAAAAGGTTAAGAGAAAATTCTGTCAGTGTTGCTGGGGCTCTTGCTCTTGGTTTGAAAGTGAACAAGTGTAAAGCTAAAAATAAAAGGGGAAGGAAAGAAAAAGAATGTCAGTGCTATGCAGAGCTCAAGCTGTTTATCTGTCTCTAATCTGCTCCATTTCTAAACTTTCAATTCACCCATTCCTTAATTTAGCTACAGGAATTGCTTTTTGTACCTTGCCTCACAACCCACCTGCTGCTATTGTGTTTTTCCTGGGGTCTTTTTCTTTAACTACTTAGCAAAATGCTAGAAATAAGTTTTCCTCTCAGGATAAAGACTCAGAGTGCCTTGAAAACCTGTCTGCTGCTGTGTTAAGTGGTGTAGTTCCTGCCCTTTTGATTTCTCCAGCATGGGGACTGAAGTGGGATCTCAGTGGGCAGCCCAGCAGCAGGAGGGGGTCGGACAGTGTTTGTTGGCTGTGCCTGCTCCTGTGCTAATGGCCTCAGGATTTTAAATTCCACCAACCAGCCCGTGATGGGACCTTATAGCCCATTCCCCACGGGCTGACCCTGTAGGCACAATTGCCACTTGCCAGCAGTTGTGTGGGCCCTAGGTGGGAGGTCAAAATGAGGCTCAAAGTAGTTTCCCTGCAGAGTTTTGCTCACAATTAGCTCGCAACAGGTGGGGTTTTTTTCTTCCTTAATCTGAGAAACTTCCATTTTCTTTCAGGCTGATAACAGTGGTTACCCCTGAGTGTAGAGCAAAGACTGGATCCCCTGTGTTAAACACTTAAGTGCCTGGAGCTGATGTGGGGAGTATTTCCACAGTGGGAGCCTGAGTCTCCTCTTGCTGGCAGGAGCCATGTGTTAGGTCCGTGTTTCTCAGCCCGGCTTTGCCCCTTGGCAGCGTTTGGGGTTATTAGCTCAGTTGCTAATAACTGGCTGTATCAGGACCTATTTGTTGGATATTTGTGCGTCCTGATGAGGAAGATATGCAGACTGAGGGTTTAGGAGGATGAGCTGCAATTCGTCACACTCCTTTCAGACAGTGAGTGGGATAGAAGGAAATGAGTTCTTGGAACAAGGACACACCCTGGGCAGCACGAGGGCATGCTGTTGGATGCTCAAGGCCCCTCCATGCTGGCAAAGTGTGGAAAGCCATTACTTCCTTCCCCTATTCTTTGTTCTCTTTCCACTTTGATATAGGCAGGTATTCAAGCAGCTGACACCTCACTGCAGGCCTTAGTGAGAATGGCAATTGCCTGTAAACACTGGTTTAGGAGTACTTGTAGAGATTCTCTTAGTTTAATCCAGTACAGGGGATGAGTGGCAATGACAAGCCTCATACCTCCAAACTGGTGAGGCTCTCCAACAAAAAACTCTTAAGTCAAAGGGATTCATATAATTTTATAAATTGTTTTTACTGATGTGTGTCTGCAGGTTTTTGAATGGACAAAATGGGATAAACCCCCTGATTTTTTGATCCCAGGGAGAAAAGCCAACTTCTCAAGACTTAGCTCCTATATATCATTTTCAAAATTCTAAGTCATAAGGCTCATGAAAATTTCTGGTTGGCAAATCACTTCCAGTAAATGCTTTTATGTAACATGTTTACTTGAAGGGTCTAAATCTCATGCTGTGGTGGCCTTTCCAATTAAATACAGACTAACCACATCTGGTCTAGGAAATAACCAATCAAAGTCCTACCAGAAGCTGAGAAACTATTCCAAGGAGAAGTGTCAGATACTTTATATATCCTCCCTTACACTTTTAATTTTCTTCAGTCTAGTTCATAGACATCTCCTATGTCTAGGAAGAATATCAAGAGCTTTTCTTGAGCTGTGCCTTCGACCTGGGGGGATCCAGCTAAAACAAGTTTGGGGTCACTCGAGTAGCCCTGTTAACTTTGCACATGCTGCAGAAGCCCTTGCAAAGACAGAAATGGCAGCGTGATCCCTTCACCTTAAAAGGAAATGCTGGGGTCAGATGCTTTCTGCTTAAAACAGTAGTGTTTGAACACCGAGCATCTGTCCAGTCCATGGCATTCAATTATGCCGCAAGTTGTGGGAGGTTTTTGTGCCTTTTTCCTAGTACAGGTTTTGGAAGTTTTTATTGTAAATATTGAGACTATGAAATGGCTGGAGTTTGTATATTAGAATCACTGAGTTGGATAGTAATGGTATCTAGTCTAATGGCCCTTCTGGTTTTCTCAGGGAAAACTGAATTTGCACTGAAAATGGGCAGAGCTATTAATTGCATGGTTTGCTGCTCAAACCCAGAGCAGGCTTTCATCTAGACAAGTGAGAGAGATATGAGTCCACATCTATCTTCTCCCTACACATTTATTTCTTTTTCACATATGTAGAGCCAAGAGCAAGAAAAAAAACTCTTTTAAAAGCTGTGAAGTGCCATATTATGAATGAAGCATATGTTATGAAAAAATATGGATTGGAAAGTAACATCACTGAGCTGAAAGGAAAGGACACCCTTCTGAGAGGCAGCTAGCAAGGACATACCGTAGGAGCAATAACCAAATTGAGACATTAAAATATATGTTGTCTCTCAAGCTGTCAGCAGAACTCTGTCCTTGCTGCCTTCTCCCTTAACTCACATTTTGCTGTGGACTCCTGGACTCTCCTGCTGTGGAGATGCTGCTCTGTGTCCAAGGAGTTTTGGGTGCCATTTCCAGTAGTGGGAGGTGAGCTGTGCATGACAGGCTGCCCTCTGAGTGATGGTTGCAATTAAACGCTGTGGAGTGTGCAGCTGGATGCCAGGTCAGTGAGTGGTGCCACACCCTTAGGACCCACGGGCAGGGTCGGGGGTGGCTGTATCAGTTCTGACATGCAGGAACTGTCTGCTTGTGCTGCAGCTCTTGCATGCTCTCGGAGGAGTCAATTCACTGCTTGGTTTAAGTTCTCTGTCTTTAAAGCAGAACTGATAGCATGCATTTGATCCTATTTTCCTGTGCTTTCAGAATCCACCTGCACAGGTGAGGGCCATGTAATGAAAAGATGAGATGAAAAGAGGATCTGTTCCCAAAAAAGTTACAACACTGCCAAGAAAAACTCCTGAAGGGAATTTTTGTCTTTACGCTTGGATGCTGACCCAAAGCAAACCTTTAAAATTGCAAACCTGTAATTAATGGAAGTTCAGTTTAGACTTTGTCCTAATAGTACTTGGATACCAGAGAGAAAAGGAGAAACTCTTAGTCCAATAGGGCAAATATTGAAGCCTGGATTCTGCTGATACTCTTTTATAACTTGGCAATGTTTTATGTGAAATACTGTGATGCTGCTCACAGACTCCCTGGTAATACAAAATTCCTACCTGCTGTTCCTTGGAGGCCAGCAGATAAAATTTCAGGGACCAAGATTTCAGTATATTGAGGGAGATTCTAACAGTCTTTGAGCAAAATCGATAGACTGCAAAAAGTGGGAAGAATATTTTTGTATTTTCCTGAACATTTACAGGTCCCTGTTGAGCTCTCTCTGGCCTCCTTGAAGCAAAACAAATAACAATCAGCCTGTTGAGACTCTGGAGGTAAGATGACAACAAATTTTGTTGCTGTGAAGGCTGCCAACATGCAGCTTTAAAATATTGCTGAGAAAACTACATAATCAAATCTTGTTAAAAGAGTCATTCAAACACAAGGTGAATGGGTTGACCAGATCAGCTGAAAGTCAACAGTTGTGTCTTCATTGCACTGCTGAATTAAGCTCATGTATTGGCCTCTTCCTAAGTCTTTGACTCCTGCTGCTGCAGCTGTGTCCTGGAAGTGCTGGGGAGAGGCAAAGGGTGTGCCTTTGCCCTGCTGGAGTCCTTGCTTTTGCTTAGGCTGATCTGCTTTTGGACAAATGGGATATGTTCAGCTCCCTGCAGTTGCCATCAAAACCTGCTTTTTTGCAAAAGGCTGGGAGTTTTGGGCTGTCTGATCTTCCCTCAGGAGCAGCTATTGCACAATGCCAAGGATATGATGTCTGGTTCAGCAGAGGGATGGATCATGAATTGCTTTCCCAAGCTGAACAAATCAGGCTGTGCTGCTTCTCTTTCACAAGTGCCTGGTTGGCTTGACTTAGTAAGTTCATTCCCTAAAAGGCAGCTGCTTACATTCCACCTGCCTCTACGTCACCACCTCAAGCATCTGTCTGGATATGTAAATCAGCTTTTCTGATAATTATTGTAAGAATGTTAGAAGAACTGAGGTGTTGCTAATGTAACGTGGTCTTGGGATGAGCAAGAGATGGGTTGTCTTCGACACTTTGTTTTTCAAGTTCCTCTGTGGACCAGAGAAATGTGAGGGAGTAGCTGTCCCAAACTGAAACAGCAGGAGAACAGATCTGTGTGTTAGTTATGCAGCATCTGAATTCATGGTATCCTGGGTGAATTTTTTTGGTCAGTGCCTCTCCCCAGCTGGCTCCATTCCTCCCCTCAAACAGTCCCCTGCACCCGTGATAATCATCCACCCCCGGCTATTATAAGCAGTACAAACAAATGACAAATCTCTGGGTGCAGGAAGTTAACAAGAGGCTGATCAGTAGCTTTAGTTATCTTTCCTTCATGTTTATTGCAGTCTGCTGCAGTTATTTCAAAGGCACTGACATTGATCGACAACTTCTATTAAGGCCCATCCAAGGCAGCTGGATTGAACAGATACATTAAATAAAGCAGTTATTGCTTTTCATTGCCTTTCCGTAAAATATCACTGCTAAATAGCTTCTGCCATCAGATGCAGTTAGGTACATGGTTTTAATTTGAGGGACTGCTTTATAACACTGCACAATTGACACTGGTCTTTGTTTCCCCTACAATAATGATTGTGTACATCCTGGAGAATTGATGAGCTGTCTTCTGAGGCGGGAGGGGGGAGCCGGGGAGGGGGCAGCCGCCTTTGTTGCTCTCGCTCTTTTTTATACTTGCCATGCTTGTCAGTTGTTTGCAGCAGAGACAGAAATAATGTCAAGCAGGGCCCCTTATCTCAGGATGTTGTAATGTAGCTGCTGTAAGCCCTTGCCTGGAGACGAGATAAGAGCAACCTTACAAGCTTGTGGGGGAGCGAGGAGGGGGGCCAGCAGTGCCATCGCTGGGACAACAATGGCAGAGCTGTCACTCGCACATTATGACTCTTTCTGGTGCCAAGGAAAGATATGTATGCTGAGTGGTGAATAACAAGCACAAAAATAAAAGTCCCGAATGTTCATCTAATAATGATGTATTTGTAACAGGATTATACTGCCCAATGATATTCTTTCTTTATCTCCTCACTAAATGGTGGGGCAGCTGTGTGCTTTGGCAAGGCATGATGTCCTTTCTTTTGTGTGCTGCATATTAATCCTTTATTGAAGTAATTAAATGTGTGCTTAATGGCAATGAGCTGGCAGAATGAACGTACAATTGAATTAGCAGTTATGATGGGGACCATGCTACAAGATGAACTAAATGCAATTACTGTAGGCATTTTTCTCCAAGTCGAATCTGGCTACATGACATGACTTAATTACAGATTGTTAGACACACTCTGATCCTGTAGCGGTGCATGTGGAGGCACAGCTTCCTCTCTGTCATGTACCTGTAACACACATACAGGCACCATTCACTAAAAAGTTCAGCCTGGTGTCGATCCAGATGCCCACAGGCAGCTCTTGGTTGGGCTGGAAAAACACAGATTGAAAACCAGGCAAACAACAACAGAGGAATGCCAGTGCTCTGCTACTGGGCATCTGGTGTGGTCTTTGACCAGGTCCTTGTTATCTGGTGGTCAACCCCCTTTTTTAAGGAATACTTGCTCTTCCTTGAGGACAAGGTGGACAAAGAACAGGTCTGTGTAGTCCTCAACATGGGCGCCTCTGGTCAAACTCAGCTCTCAGCAGGAGTACAGACCAACTTGTCTGACCCCAGCTGGACATCTCTAGCCTAGCAGGAACACAGTTTGGGAGCTGGTGTTTGGAACCATTTTGGAAACAAAAAGGAAAAAGGCAAAGCCATTTGAAGCTTTTAATTTTCAATGCTGACCAAGTTCTACAACATGACCTACAGCTGCATCAGGACAAAGGTAGTGCTGTAATTTAGGATGTGGTAAATTGCTGAGATTTCTGACACTAGGGGGACCGTAACTACAGTATTGCAAGTACGGATTTTACAGCTCTTTAGTGATCCAGTACATCAAATCCTGGGTTCCCTGCGGAGTTTTGCCACTGGTTCAAAACTGGGCTAAGCTTCAGCTGTCACCAAGGGAAGACTGGTCTGTTTTGATAACTATGGAGTCTGGCTCACTTGTTAGCAGCACAGAGACATCTCCAGTGCCGGGACCTGCCTTCTGTTACTGGCACACAGAAGGCAAGAAGTCCTTCTTGCCTCATGCTCCTCTGTACTCTTAGTGCTCTGTGCCTGCTCTAGCAGCATTGCATTCCTTTGAGGGAGGCAGACTCTGAGGTATGGAATCTGTCAGGGAGGGTTCCTGAGTGGGGATTGTGTTGTGGCCACTCTGGCCTCAGTCTGGAGGCTGCGCAAACCTTTCCTTACATCAGCAAGAGCTCTGCTGCCAAGCAAGCACATCCCAGAGCTTAGCAAGTCCCAAACTGCCAATCTCCTCCCACCCTTCCAGGTGGCTGCAAATATTCCAGGGTGTCTCAGAGTTCCTGTGCAAAGGCCCAGGCATTTGGGTGCCCCACTCTCTTGTATCGTTTGCACCCTGTACGAATTTCTAAATCTGAGGAGAGTGTGGTGGCAGAAGTGACGATGAAGCTGATGATATAATATGTAACTATTCATGAAACAAAAGATGTTTTCTATTCTAACAAAATAAGGCAAGCCTTCTGGTCACCAGGACTCCCGAGGTTTATTTTACAGCCTTCATTCTCTTTGGTGCCATAAATGAAACCCTTTCAGCCCTAATGACCACAATGACTTTCCTCGATCATGTTATTGCTACTTTGGCACATTTATTGCTTTCACATGCACTAATGGATGAGTTTGGATATGTTAACAATTTATATATCATTTGATCCTAAAAAAGAGCCACCTCCCACCAACCAAACTAACTTAGCCCTGAGGATTGAGTAGCTTTTAAGGAGTATAAATGAATTTAATGCTTTAGAAAGAGCTTCTGTAAATTATGAACATGACACCTATTACATTAAGCTGCATTAAGCATTAATACATCTTCATTACTGGCAGGTTGCCCAAACCTCCAAGGTTGAAAAAGCTGCCTGAAATGCCCAGCATGGTAGTCACCTAAGCTGAGATTTATGACTTCTTTTTGGGAAGATGGGACACCCTGACTCTCAGTGTGCTGCATTTGCCCATGAAGAAATGTCCTCGGAATACCTGTTGCATGATAGCTTTTTTCCTAGAGTTTTGCTGGCCTGTCTAATCCAATTGTCAGACTCTAGGTAAAAAAGGTGCGATAAATCTCATGGAAGCTGCTGCAGAAATAGAAACTGGTTTCACTAACCTTTTTAAGCCACTGGTAGCGGCAGATTTCTTGGCAGATTTTTCTAACCACTGGCCAAAAATTATCTCACTGAGCATGTAATAGTAATTTCTTATTGTAAATCCTTTCTGCACTGTAGGCACCAAAGGCTGGAATTGCTGAATTGGTGTTTCCAATGGTTTTGGAGGAAGAAAGTCTGAAAAATAATCACAGTACATTAATGAGAGCCTGCTCTACACAGTCAGGGAAAGAAATAAAAGTGATTTTAGTGTCTTAAAAAGCAATATCCATTAGACTCAGATTTGGCTAAAAGTGGACTGAAAGGCTCTTATTTCAACAAGATGTACAGGCTCAGGGGAAAAAAACAAGTTAAATGCTTCTGACATTGTAATTGATTTTATGTGGTACATTTATGAGACTTTCAATTCATGTTCCATATGGGATTTAGCACTGAGATGTTATTGCAACTTCTGAGACGGTTATGTTGTCGTTTTGAAGGAACAATTTGGTGGTTCCTCTGCTCCCAGAACAAGTACTGACTTGGGTTCAATGTTTACTCCCTACCACAGGGAAATACTTGAACTGGAGACCGTTTTCTCACAGATGGGAGAATACATAGCACATCTTGGGAATCTGGGTGTCACAGGATGCTGTAGTGAGCCTCACATTGGCAGGAAGAGGGTAATCTACTGTCTGGGAGAGGCTGTAATATTGAGACTGCAATCCAAGCATAAAGCAATGTGGTCACTATATGAGATGGAGATTTAATGGATATTGTTCACGGTGTTGGAATATATGAAGCAATAAATTGCTTTTCTGGATGATTTAATGCTGAAGCAAGGTTGAAGACTTAGGTAACTGCACATGGTTTACTGCAAATACACTAGCTTTACAGAGGTAAATGTATAACCTAATAGACAGCACAGGAGGGAAGGAAAAACAAGCAAACCCCAAAGCTTTTTAATCAAAGCAATATACCAAGGTTCAAAGTCAAGCTCTCACACGTTGAGAAATACCATATTTAAGGTAACCTATTTAAATCACGTACTCTGGGGATGTGTGTGTGTATTTGTGTGTGGATATTTTTATGTGGGTTTCAATTACATAAACACATGCTTATTTCTTCCAGATATTACCAGCTTCAGTGCACAGCATGAACCATGCACAAGGTGTGAAACAACTCCACAATATTTCTTCCTGTAGTGATGGCTCAGTGCCAGGGGTTATGTAAACCTTGCAATAAATATGCATTTAATAATTTCCTGATGTTGTTCTTTGTGGCAACTGTCATTGTTGCAGACAAATATTAATGAATTTATCTTTATTGCTTTCCTGTGAAACAGCCAACTAACATACTTACATCATTGGGCATAATTCACCGGAAGTCAGTGAGAAAGTTCGAGTGCTTCAAGTTAAGCACATGCTTAAAATCTCTGTGGGATCAGGGCCCTGAATGCCTTCACTGGATTAGTGGCAATGTGAAAATGAAAATAAATTGTAAATGACATTAGTGTGACTTATTTGAAACTGTGAAGCTTACCAGTGTGTCCTGGAAAAGCACATTAAGAGGAAATACTTACACGTGCAGAATTTAGGCACCTGCTTATGTCTTAACCGGAGCTGTATTTGCTGTTCCTTGGCTTGTTTGCTTGTTTTTCTTTCTGTTTGCAAGCCAACAGAACTGGTGGTATTGTTGTTTGTTCTCTTAACTGAAACCTAATTAGAAAGGACCTCGGGTTTTAGGGAGATTATCCTGGTTCTATTGGTGTCCATGGCAAAATTCCTATATTGAGAAGTGTATCCAGGATGACGTCCCTGAAGGTGATATGCCATAAAAGCTGCCCTCCTGCTGTAACGTGCCTTCAGGAAAGCTCTGTGCCTCTTGCCACCCTCTAAGAAGTTTGGTGTTTGTGAAGAACGTACTTGTTGACTTCACTAACTCATCTGGTGTAGATTGTCCAGCTTACTGGGTGTTTCTCAACAGAACAAATAAGATTTGCTTTTGTAATGTCCTTCCAATTTTTACCAGAAACTTTTCACAAACAGTCATGTTAATTATTTGCCCAGGCCTTGTCATAAATGAAAGGTTTGCCAGAAGAATTAATTTTCCACTTGCTTTATTATTGGTTATTATTTCATACACATTTTAAGTTGTGCAACAGAATATGGTCTTGAGCCTTTTTGACTGTTGTAAAATCCTTTTCACAAGCTGGCAGAAACCATAGGTCACTATTTAATGTGTGAAAAAAAAAATGCATCTACCAGCTTCAAAGGAATTGAGGAAATATCCTTAGGTGTTGAATAGAATAACTGAATCAACTCAAATATTGAAGCTAAGAATTCACAAGTGTATTTATACATGGGAAGATCAAATTCTTGGGGTTTCTCTGGAAGTTGGAAAAGGTTGTATATAATGTTAGGATCTCTTTTAATTTCAGGCTTGTATGCTAATTGCATCCAAAGCCAAAAGTACATCAGGGTGGTTTTTTTGTACTAAATGCTGTTGTGACTCTTAAAGATGTCATGGTTTGGTACCAAGAGATAGTTCCTCCTTTTGGGCATGGGAAGAGAAAACACAGATGCATTTTAAAGCATGTGAACTGCTTCTTTCTGAGTGTAAGCCTTGTATTTCTAGATGGTTGATGCTACAGTAAAGAGCTTAGCAAATTACTCTCTACTCTGCTTCACAGGGAAACTTGGTGAATGTACAACACATTCCCTGGCTTAGTAAATACACACAAAGGGTTTTGCAGGTTTCAAGGCCTGAAATTCTTTCTTGGGGGCAAGTGTGAGATGGATAACTCTTTGTAATGCTAGAAACATGTATAGTAAACTCTGTGTATATGTATTTTATGTATACATAATATATAATTATAATTATAATTTTATATATATATATATATACACGTGCACTCTGAAAGAGTGGCATGGATTAGGTGCTAAACTGAGTTTTAATGTGATACTGTACCTTGTGTATAAGTATCTGAGTGTTGTTGTCAGTTTAACTTTCTATACCTGCTAATGATTCACAGTGGTGTTATATGGAAGAATTTCATATAAATGAAAAAAACTTCATAAAATAAACATATTTTAGAAACGATGTGAATATCAAATATTTATCAAATGAAATATTGTACTTTATAGACCTGAAGCTGGGAATTCTGAACACAGAAAATTATCCATATTTAAGTTTTCTCTCACAAATAAGTAGAGGAAAAGGTGAGAGTTAGACATCTTAGTTGTTGTCTTTAAGCCAAGCATCTGAGTGCATTTTACTGTGCCCAGAACAAACGCAGAGTGACCTTGGGCCCTTTGGGTGAGCTCACTCTCATACTTAGTTAAGTATAGATGAAGACATCTGAAGTGTTGGCTCGTGCTGTTGCAGCTTCAGTCCTAAGCAGTGGGATGCCAGATGCACTGAAACCATGTCACAGTTAAAACTGTATTACTTGATTATTTTAATGCTGCTTGAGCACATGTTTGCTGGGGCAGGGACCAGCTTGATGTCTCTTTCACAGCTGGAAGTGGATATTGTTTCTCTGTTGAGTGAGTTAAGTAAGAAAATGCTCTGTTATTATAAGTAAGAACTGCTTTGTCCCCGTGTAGCCCTCATTTGGTGTACCCGATTGCTTCTTTATTACTTGAGGATGACCTAAATACCAGAGGTGAGTTCAGTTTAAAGCAGCAAGCTGCTTGTAAGGCACATGGGACCCTGTTGGTTCTAGTGAATCCCTTGATGACCTTCTTGGTGTCTGTCTCCTACCCAAAGAGCAGGGCAGCAAGTGATCTGATGATCACCATTTTCAGTGCTGTTCAACTGATAATAAACAAAATTGGAAGGCGGGTATAGGAACGAGCTGTTTGCATAAATGGTTTTGTTGCTGGTTATGTCCAAGCCACTTCAGCTTCAAGGCAATGCTTGCCCAAGATGAACTAGCAGAGAAAGGAATACCTTTTAGTTTTCCAGCTCAAGAACAGTTGGCCTTACATTTGTACATGTTATAACTGTGCTTACAATATAAAGGATTGCTTGGTGTGTGTTTTTACCTGTGGTCAGCTAAAGAAGTACAGACATCTGCAGGTGAATGTGCTTCAAGTAAAACCTCAGCATCTGAGGGCATGAACTCTGTCAGTTCCCTTTCCCTTCCAGGCTTTGGGAGGAAGAGGAGTCCAGCACAGAGCTGTGTGTGCAGGCATGAGCTCAGGGATGAGGTATTAGGGAACATGAAATGGTTGTAGGCAGCGCTCCCCCATGCTATGTTGGTATGTTTTACAAAGCCTGTTGTGTTTGACCATTTCCAACGCTTCCCAACAGGAAGGAAGATTTGAAGTCAGGAATGTTCTGCAGAGTCAGCTCCTAGATTTGTAGCTGTGTTTTAATGGTTCATCTGACTCCAGGGTCAGAGACATTTGTTCTTTCAAATCCCAGTAGATGCAGAGTCTTTTGTCTTTGTCCCTGACTGATTTTAGCCGGAATTCATCCAGCTCAGGTACGAGGGATCCTCTTGCTGTTCCTATTAGACAACTTGTTGTCATGATTGCTATGAGCTTTCTGGATGATATAACTGCTGAAAGTTTTAATGAGACTAAGATTGCTTTTACAAATGAGCACTCAACGTGCCATTAAAATTGTTCTCTCACTGAAAGACTTCATACTTGAGAGGCTGCTGTAGCCACAGGGAAAAAATGGCTCAGGCACCAGCCAATGAAGTCAGTAAATCAAAATAAATAAATGGAAATGCCAGGGGCTATGAGCATGTACTTGATGCAGTTCAGAGCAATTACTGTTACCTGAAGGGTGGGAATCCATCATGTAGAAGCAGCCCTACCTGTGGGTGGAAAACCTGCTCAGATCAGCGTGGTTCCAGTTCCAGCGGTGGCCCCTCAGCAGGAGACATTACTTCTGAGGGCACAACTTGAAAGTCAAGCTTGACTTTTTTCAAGGATTCCAGTTATTTCTTGACTTGCTGTTTTTGCACAGGCAGCCCTCTCTCAGTGCAAAGTGACGATCCCAACTTCTGTCCAGGAGGGATGTCATTTTCTTTGGACCGCTGAGCACAAGCAGGTCTTGTAATGCTGCCCCTTCGCACTGGCCAAACGTGTTCCGCATGTAAAAATGATGGGGGAAAGTATGAGTGCTGGTGCAGTGATTTTAAACTCGAATTTTAAACACTGCTGTTGAATTAAAGTAGGATTCCTCCATGTATTTCCTTGTTTGGAATAAATGGTGGTATGAAATTCAGCCTAATTTCCCCAGAAAGAAAATCAGTTGACCCTCACATTCTTAAAAGCTGAACTAAAAATTTGGAGGCTCACATCAAAGCTCTGTAAATAAAGTGAGTAACACTTTGGACGCTTCTGGTGGGGAGCGGGGGAGGGGGAAATTCCCTCCGTAAAGAACACCCAAGTATTTAAAAAGAAATGGTTAGGTTTAAATATCTCACTGTTTTTCTTCTCCGGGGCTCCATGCTGAGGATTTTATTTTCCTTTGCAATGCCTGTGCTGCTGAGCCCTTTTTTCAGAAGTAGGCTGACGTTAGCACACTGAAGCCACTAGCAGGTTCACCAGAGCAAGTTTATTTGTAGTGTGGACCGAGTTGTGTTTGAGGGTGCCATTAGGATTCAGAAGGCTCCCCAAGGCTTGAATATCAATGGCACTTCAAAGGACTAGAGCTGTGAATGAGCAGACATGCTCCCTCGCAGGCCCTGGGATGAGGAGTGGGAGACACATGGGTTCAAAGGTAGGAAATGGGGAGCATTTGTCCAAGGGCACTGGTAGTGAAGTAGGCACCCCAGGTCTTCATAAATGTGGTGGGGTCTGGGATCTGCAGGCTGTGTGGACTGATCAGACACTACTGATGGCAGCCAGGCAGCTCTCCCTGCCTCACTGGTGTGTGTAATTCTTTGATCCAGCCGGGAACTGAGGAGAAAGAAATGCAATCACTTTTCCTCTATGATTTTTCCTCTATGATTTTTTTTTTTCCTGAGAGATAAAAATGGAGATCTAATTTATCTTAGGTTTTCTCAGGAATCATTTAGATTTTGGGATTCTTTCCTAACCTACCAAAAGCTCCTTCCATTGTTTGGCCAGTCTAAGCAAACCTTAAACTTGGGGTAATCCCTTTTTCTTAATCTTGTAATTTAGCTGAGTGCTTAGTTTTGAGGACGGAACCAGTGGTGGCATTTGGTCTTAACTGCCTGAGGCACTATTAAAAATTGTGTTAGAGACTAGCAAAGGTGAGCAAAATCTAGGACTTCTTGCTAACGTGATCAGAGGTGCCTGCTGTTCTAAGGAGATTGTATCCTTAATGAGTCTGGTGGATATGGGAGAAGGTTCATATCCATAATTTAAGGATAGGAAGCTTGTGAACAAGTATTAAGTGACTTGACCAAGGTCATTCAAGCAAATGGTGTCAGAAACAGGAAACTGATGGCCAAACAACGTGCTTTCATGCTGTAGTAATGAGCTGTAGCTAATAGTGTGGCCTTGATACCTTTTAACTAAATTAACTCTGCCCAGGCAGCTTGTTTCGATGGCTTTTCTGTCCATTTTAATTTTTTTCAGCAGGATTTTGCCTCCCCACCTTTCTCTCTGGAGAGTTCTTTCTATATCAGAACTCTGATCAAACAACTGTGTGTCCATATGGCACCAGACATTGGCAAAACTTCTTTTGAATTGGATCCAGATCAGGACAGGCTTTCCGGGCATGTCGTGAGGTAGGCAAAATATTCAACATCCACTGATATGACCTCATGAGAAATGGTCATGTTTCTCATGAGCATTTAAAAGGTCCATTGCCTCTTTTTCTGGTGGTGGTGTAGGTGTTTCCTGTGTAGAAGTGGCTGTCTCCTGACTGTGAGCCTGCAGTGCTAGGCAGCACCACAGACTGTTCTGGAGATGCTTTGTGTTACAAACCCCTGTTGCTGAGACCATTCCTTCTGTTTACACTCTGAACTGGCATTGCATTAACCACAGTAGAAAAGGGGTGAAGGACACCTGTCCAAAAGGTACTTAAAGGCTGCATCTGCATCTAGATCTCTGTTATAATGTCTTGTGAACTCTTCCAAGGTGGAGATGGCTGTATGCTTTCATCTGAACCTGAGCTGCTGGGGACAGGCTGGGACCCAGTTTGATCTCTGCAGGTTTTTTTTGTAGTCAGGAATGACATCCTAGCTGGCCACATTAGCAGGGCTGGTTTGAGGAGAGAGAGTAGAATTCAATTTTAGTTCAATAAATGTGTTCTAATTTTAGGTTTTTCTGTGCTAGCAGAAGGCTGCCTAATGTGTGCATTTCTCTATGTAACTATTTTTTTAACTTTTGGAACTTGCTATTTTTATTCATCTATATCTGGCCTGAGACATACTTTCCCCTTTAGACCAATGAGCTGCACTTGTTTTATTCACAAAGAAGTAGTTCTTCCTTCAGACTAAAGGCTGTATTTTATGCTGATATTCCTAATTAGTTTACTTTCAAAACTGCTGGAGCATACTTTTGTGTTCTAACCTTTCATTATGTAATCTGACCTCGTTTGTTTTGGAGGCAGTATCTCTGTTAGCCCTTGTTTGCTCAGGACTCTGATAATACAGGCACTTTGGTAGCGTTAATTATTTGTTTTGCTAGTATTTGGGGTTTCATTACAGCAGACTAAGGCCTGAAGCACGTTACTCCTGGACAGCAGCCTATGTGATACACAGGCATAGTCGTGCTATTGCTTTGGCTCCAGTGATAGATCTTGTCTGGGAATCATGGCTTAATTTTGGCAGCTCGGGAGCAATTGCCTGTCCTAGTGGTGTTCATGCTGCTCAGCAGGGTGCAGAAGAGACTGGAAAACACATGCAGCACTTGGGGCTTGGACTTGCTCTGTACTGAAATCTGAGGAGCAGGCAGGGGCGGCTCTTGCCATGCCTCAAACCTGGCAGGGCAAATAAATATCCAGATGACAGAGGAAGAGGTCCTGGGATGTGTAGAAGAAAGCTGGGGGTAAAAGCAGTGATCACAGTTGTTGCAGAGAGGTTACAGACATGGACATGGAGTACAGATCTCCTGTCCCCTCCTCTAAGCACTCAAGGAATTGCCAATAACCTGGGCGTCACCAAGATATGAAAATGAAAGAGAGCTCCCATCTGTGGTAAACAGGGAGTTACATTTTTCCCGCATTCTGAAGACATCTCCTCCTAAATTTGTGCAGCATTATTCACTTCCTTATGGTGGAGGTGCAGAGAAGCTCTGAATGAAATGGACACCTGCAACCCGTTTGGGGATGCCAACCCAGACGAGTCCGTGTGCTGTGTCACTCCAGTAGTCCATGGCCACCCCTGCCCTGTGCGAGGGCCAGGACCCTCCCAGCATGCCCCAGCACGAAGCAGCAGTCCATGACTCCAGACTTGGTCCTGCGCGTGCTCTGCTGTGGTGTATTAGGGATTCAGCTGCTGTGCCAGCCTAATGACACAGTATTGCCATTTTGTGAACTCCACTGTGCAGACAGGAGCTTATTAGTTCCTGCAAGGATTTACTTTTTTCCTAGCCCCATCACTCGTTTTATAAAGCTATCACGTACCATTTAAATACTTACCGCTGTTCTACAGTCTTCTTACACTACTTTTTGCTCTGATATATTGCAAAATGGCCTATGTTAAATCCAGGCCGATAATGACTCAATATCAATCATTATTATAATTTTTTTGGGTCAATGATATTTTGGTGAAGTCTGACTAAGATAAAAGGAATTAGTCTTTTAGGGATAGACAGTCATTATTTTTCATTATTTACTTTATTCTTGGAATGTTCTCATTGATTTTTTTTTTTCAGATCACTTGCAGTATTAGAATGAGTAAATAGGGTAAGAATGAAAGCATACTGTGCAGGAGAGCTCAAGGCTGGGAAAGCAAATCAAGTCTGATAAAATTTTTCTCTGTTAGTGTATTTTCTGTGGCATGTTTTTACTGCTCTTAGGTGGTAGTTTTCTGCTTTGCTCCATATATACCTTTTGCTCACATGCATTATGAGGGTGCATTCTAGACTCACTTGTGTTTTCTACAGAGAAGTGATTTTTTGTTGTTGTTGTTTGGGTTTTTTTGAGGTCCATGAACATTCTCAACTTCGACGTCCTTTTATAGAAGTCCTAATTCCTTTTATTAAAATGCTCAGCACCTGTTCTCTAGTGGCCAAGTGATATGTTGCACTGCTTTGGATGGATGAGCTTTAATAAACATGATTGTATCTGTCTATAATATCTCTTCTGTGAGTAGATGGCTGCATGCAGTTATTTTTCAATACTCAGCCATTACTCTTGACAGCATAACAGAGCATTTTCTGCAGCAGGTTCTTAGGCATTCCAAGTGACTGCACAGAGTGTAGCTCATCAGTGACAGGATACAACAAGGAAAACATTCGACACGTTGAGTTTAACCCATAGCTCAAATGTATTAGGCTATTAATTTAAAAAAATGCCGATGAAAATTGATGTGGGATTTTTCTGTCTGCAAAACAGACCAGAAAGCATCGTGGGCTCAGGATCTTGAGGCACAGACCCTGCCTGTAAACTGCACAATTTCTCATTCAAGAGGAGGGGGCACTTCGTGCCAGGCCATGGGTGTATCTCTCTGTAGCAGTTGTTTTGGCATCTAGTGATAGCAGGGAGTAGGAAACTTGTGTTTGCCGGGTTGCTTGCTTTGGAAGATGACTGATGTACTTGCTGGGCATCTGTCTGTCTGAGTGTTGCTGTAAAGAGAGGTAATTGCCATAGACAGAAGCAGCTGGGCAATGGATGATTTTCCACGTTATACGAAATCTTCGTCAGGGAACAGAAGTTCTTTTGGAATCAGATAGAATGCACGTGGTCCCCATTCTTAAGACAGTGCTAAAAGAGAGCAGCCTTCATACATGGTCTTTGGATTTTAGACGCCTCATCTCTGTGTGTTTCTGAAAGGAGAGTAAGTACTAGAAAAATTAAATTGCCTACCAAATACGAGGCCACATCACAGGGCTGACAAACCGACAGGAGCTGCTCCACATGATGGAGTCACAGGGAGCCAAGTGGGACGGCTTGTCAACTTCATATCCTCTGAGACTGGAGTGGCAGAGAAGGGATATCTGGCACTGTCTGCATTGGGAAGGGCCTGTAGGATGTCACTTGTGTATGTGTCTAAAACAAGCATTCAGTGAAACTCAAAGCCCTTCTGGAGCTCATATTCTGTTTTGGCAGGCTGGTTTGTTTTTTTTTTATCCCCTGGGGAGCGAAGGGGAATTTTCAGAATTCACCGTGATGCAGGTTCCCCTTGCCTTGAAATACTGCTGTGTGGGCACCAGTGGAAGGGGGCTCAGGTGTGTGGTACAAAGGATGACCTCCTCTCCTTCACACTAATTCCACCCAGCTGCTTTGGCTGGGCTGGGCAGCAGGAGCAGGCCCAGGCTCTCTGTGTCAGCCCAGAAGCTGTTGCTCGGTGGGACTGACAGTGTGAGGGAACAGCAGGCAGGCTGTGAGCTTGAAGGAGCTTCCTGGCCTGAGTGTGAGGCGTGAGTGAATGGTTCACTGCAGCCTTTTGGTTTGGACATGCAGTTTGTGTAGCCTTATGTCTCAGGGAAACAAACCCAGCAGAAAATAGGGACTGTGTTCTGGCTTCGGGAATATCAGATGGGGCAAGACACATTTTGTGCCAGACACCGAGCAGGCACTCCAGCTTTTTGTGCCAGAGATGACTAGAAAGGGCTTTGTCTCAAGCCACGCCAGCAGAAAGGCTGTGTGGTGCACACAAGATGCGTACTAGGGCAGGGGGAAAAGGAGAATGCTGCAAATTAATCATTATTCAACATTATCAAAGAACACTTCTTTAGCTTAATTATGGCTTTCACATACTTAAATCCCTGTGAATGAAATATCTCTTTTTCTTTTTATTGTCTTTTTTTCTTCTGTTAGAGACACACGTACAGGGTCAACAGACACTTTTTTCTTTTTGCCGGGACAATGATTAAATTGTGAAACCTTCCAAACCAGAAAAGGTAAGGGTGTGCAAAAAGGGCAGCCCCTCAAGGTATGAAGAGCTCATTGCTGTAACAGAGGGGGATAAGTGAATAGGTGTAGAATAGAATATCAATTTTATAAGCACTTGCTTGAATTTTATAATTAGGTGACAAATGTCACAACCACGTGATACTGTCACACCTGAAAGCTGATGAAGTTCAACTGGAGATCATCTGAGTGTTTTGAAAGCTTTGCTTTCTTTTTAATGAGTTCCATGATAAATAGAAGCAAAATCCTCTTTTAAATGAAGTTGGTAACACTTAATTTGAATAAACTCAGGACTCAGTTCTGGGAGATGAGAATACAACAGAGCTAAAAGTCGGAAGGAGCCCTATTCTAAAATACCTGAGGTAGTCTTATTGAACCTTTTATTCAAAAGAAATCTCTGAGAATTCCTCCACAAGCCATACACCAGTTGATTAGGTAATTTTCTTATCATAACCTTTCTAGCTGGCAAAAAGTTTCTGAACCTTCTCTATGGGTTCAATGCCAAGAATAGTAATAGGGAAAAAACCTTGGAGTGTATTTATATGTTCACGTCATTCATTTGCGTAAATAGTTGTAGAAGCTTCTTTGATTTATATGGTCAGCAGATGTTGGAGCTTAAAGCACCTGCTAAGAAAAGCAGATTCTTTACAGCCGTGGCTCAGCCCCGTCTCCATCGGTTTTTATTTTTCCCCTGGCCTCCTTGCTGTGGCCCAGCAGTATCTGTGCTATGAGTTCATCTGTGCAGGCAGCGTCTGCGGTGGGTCTTGGATGCTCTGCTCTGTGTATCTGCCAGCCCCGCTTTGATAATGCAGCCAAGCCACTGCTGGTTGAAATGTGAAAAATGCCAGAAGCTTCTTTCTCTGTGTGTACAAAATCAGCCCAGGAGGCCTGTGACATGAAGAAAGCATAACTCGTTCTACTATGCTGCTTAAAAAAACCCAGCAAAACCCAAAATAAATAAAGGAGTCTTGCTAGCCAACACCTAGGCAACACTGCAGCTCAAAGCAGGGGCTTGCGTTATGAGAGCTCGGCAGCTGATAAAAAAAGATGTATTAAGGAACTAAATTAATCCTAAACAAAGTGTTTGCCCCACTGTTTTCCTTGTACCCATCAGTGTGCCTGGGAACACCTTGCCTGCTATTTCTAGGAGCTGCCCAGATTTTCAGTCAAATCACATTGGTTTTAGCTCCCATATATTTGGTTACACAGTAGTAAAAACAATCTAATGTTCATAGCTGCTCTCCTCCCATCATAACCTCTATTGATCTTGCCTGTGCCATCTTTGGCTTTCAAAATGGATGCACAGCAGATGTGGAGCAAGCAGGCCAGAATTGCAAGTTTGACACCAGGCATCAGCAAGCTGATGGAAAGGCAGAGGATGGAAAATCTGCCTTTAGCAGCCTTTGTCTGTTTTAAGTGTAACTGCTGCATATGAAACCCAGAACAAGCAATGTGTGCTTCATCAATATATGACCTGTTGTTGGGGAATTCATAGGAGGCTGACACGAAAAATATCCTGTGATGCTGGAAACAGTTGAAAACCTCAGATATCTGCACCAAGACGCACACAGGAGGTGGATGTCCTCTTCTTTAAGAGAAAACTGTACTCCTTGAAGGGAAAAGGCAAACACTAGGCATGGCACTCAGGGCACACAGGCTGGTGGGGCCGGTCCTTACCCACTGTGAGGTGAGATTAATTGGTTTGGGTGCATTAGGGTAGCTGAGTAACAGGTGACTCTTGGAAGAACAGTGAAATGTATGCAGCGGCTGTATTCCAACCCCTTCCCTGGACAACTCCCATGCAGAAATGTATGCTTGCCAATCTTCAGTGTGCAATGAGAAGCTCTGCCTCATTGGAGTCCTCAGCTTGTACAAGGCACTATAACTTCAGTGTGTGTGTGAATGATGTAACTGAAATGTGAAAATAAGGTTTGCCTACCTTAAAAAAAATCACATCACAGTTCACAAATCCACCACTGATAAGGTTTTTAATTCAGTTATAAATCTCTAAATTATATTTAGATCCAAGCTGCTGCTCTTACAAGTGTCTGTAATACTATGAATACTCTGCCACGCACAGAAGCTGGAGAGTTAAAGGAATACATCATACCAATTAGTTAATGATGTACTTTTGTCTGGCCAAGTATTGTTAAAAAAAAAAAAAAGCTGGAGAGCACTAAAGGAAGTGACATAGTTTGGCATCTTGACTGATACTGTGTGATCCTTGACCTCATTTAATTGAAGTAGTAACTGATCTTAAATAGAGTATTTGTTTCAGCTCAGAGTGACGTTCGCAATAGCTGCTTGTAGATCCAGTCCTCTGCCATGGCTGTTCATTGCTGCTTGTAGTTCTCAGTAAGCCTTGGCTTCTGCCTTACCCTGAGTTACTGAAGTCCATGCCTTGGCATCTGTCTTCAGAGATACAGGATCAGTCCCTAGCATGGGAGGTACTCTCTGTAAATGTTTCTCTGCCCTGCTGTTAGGAAAGGTAGGACAAGTCTAAGTCATCTCCCCAGGACTGGGACAGTTATCTCTAAAGCAGCTAACATGGCCCTCCCGCCGTTTGTATCAACGGGAGTTGTTTTACTTAATCTGAAACCAAGTCCCTTCCAGTTGAGAGAGTAATTTCTCTTAGCCTTCACCTTGATCTGACATGCTTCACGACTGTTCCCTCTCATCTTTCCCAGACAGCTGGCAAGTTAGAACTGAGGATTGCTGAGGTTTGTTTGTCGGAACACAACTTTGTGGGTTTTCCTGCTGTCTGGCCTGCCAGATAGGGAGAACTAGTAAAAACAGATGGTGTGTTACAGGGTGGAAATGAGAGCAGGGCATTTGTATTGTTCAGCAAACTGGCATGCTGTCCTGGCAGCAGCCAGCTCTTGGGAACGTGTTTTTGGCTTTGCCGCATCTCATTCACTAAAGCACTCTCCTTTGAACACTGACTGAATCCGATTCTTTGAGCTGAGCATTTAATCTTGTGCTTGGCATTAAGTTGTAACTTTATTCTGAGACACGTCAGAGAATAGCCTGATGTGTTATAATGGACTCTACTGGTGAGCTGGGATGGCCTGTGTGCAGAGACAGTTCCCAGGACATTGAGTGACTGGAAGGAAAATGGGAGAAGAAGTTAGACCTATGGTGTGTAAATTAAGTTAGATGAAACATCATCTTAATCAGATGTGACAGTCATACTGCTGTAGTTTATTAGTGATAAACTAATATAGGCTATCCATAGCTGATGGAATTGGCATATCGTTCCTCATTGAAGTCATTCCTAATTTAAGGCAGAGGCCTGCGTCCCTTGAGTGAGTGAAAGTGTTGCTGACACAAAGCTGGAGGCTTTCTTGGGTTTAGGATTGCACACAGAAATAGTCCTGTTTGTGAATGACAAACTCAGCTTGGAAAGGCAGCCTCAGGAATGTGGGAAAAGCAGAAATGACTTGGGCATCAGCACAGCTCAAAACTGATGTTCCATATCACCAAAAAGAAAAACCCCTTAACAGTGGAAACAGTAAGTATATATTATTGGCACAAAGATGTGTGAGAAGCCAGTGCATCTCATCCTAATCACCACACTGAAATGGAGAAATAGATCCACTGTCTCAGCTGACATAGGGGACCAACACAAAGTGAGCATCTCTGAGGCACCTGGTCCAGGCGAGAATTCCTTCCCCTGGCTGAGGACAGGAGATGCAGGTGAGCGATGTACACAAGGCCCAGTGAAGATCAGGGAAGACAGCTGGGTCCCCTCTGTGGACAGATGATTCTATTGACAGGCACGGTTTTGTTTTTCCCAGATGGCTACCGGAGCAGAACACAAAAGTAACCAGGGAAACTTAGCGTGGAGCGGCTCTGGCATCCATCCTGGTGGAGCCTTAGAAATATCTAAGATATTCCTGCTTGAAAGGAAGGGAAGACGTAGGGCTTGATGAATAGAGGATGACTGATCTCTTGAAGAAATTATTAGTTACACTTAAAATTATAAGGTTGGAAATTCAAATCTTTTCCCCTTAAAAAAAATGAGGAGAGGTGAGGGGTGACCAGACTTGAAACAGTAAGGTGAATTTAATCACGTATATACAATACAGCTCTGAGGGACAAAATGCTGAGGAAGAAGGTTTAAGATATTATTTAACTTCTTTAATGATCTTGAAAGGTAGTAGGCAGTACATTAATGAACTGATAATAAATTAGGAGGATCTTTGGATAGATAAATGATAAAAAAGGGGCATTGATTTCTTAATACAGAAAGAATAGCAAAATGATTTTCAAGCAATTGCCACTGAAGACAGCTGTGAATGCCAGAAATAGCTAATATTAAAGAAGTACTTGTATAAAACAGTGGGTATTCTGGCTGCATGCTGTTTGAAGCTAAAAATTTGTGCTTAAGCTTGTTCTTCTAGTAAGTGACAGAAATAACTCTCCTATACTTTTTAAATGTTTAAATTTTGGTGATTTATCCTTGATAACAGGTTTTCCAAAGCTGTTTAACTGGGAACCAGCAACACATTGCTAGTATGATATTGTGAGGTTTTTTCCAAAATGTTCTTGAAATATTAGCTGTCCTTTTCCCATTCACATTTGTATGTTCCCCTGCAGCCGGACCATCAAGCTAAGGGAAAAATTATCAGTGACTGTTCAGAATTTTGCCCACTATTTGACTGCAGCTGAAAAATGGGAAAGCATTGCACAAGACAATCTATAACTCCCTCTCTACCTCTACACAATAACAAATAGCAGTGTCTTGAGTTAAATATGAATTGTACCTTAAGATTAGATGGCTAGCCAGCAAAACCCTCTTGGCTAGGCCAGTTGGAAAGCAAGGTCCCTGAACCAAGGCACTTTATCTAAAGTTGAATCACAGGAAAGGAATGTGAGCACCCCAACTTCTGAGTGCATGGTGTGCCATAGAAAAATTGCATGGTTTGTTTCAGGCTGCTTAGGATGAGGGTGGTGTGAAGTGTTCCCTTTGCTCAAAGACGAGATGTTTTGATTACAAGCTTAGGAAAAGAGATAGTTGTCTATTGATATTGTAAAGATTTTTTCTTGTATTCTTGAACTTCTGTGTTGGAATCCTTGCAATTATTTTGGTCAGCCATAGAGCAGTAAATATTTGCTGAATCTCCAGACAAGGTAAAACCACATGACAAACTGTCTTTTTATTATGTGTTGGTGGAAAACTAAAATACTTTTATTAAGTACTCTAGAAACAAGGTTGATAATCACCTGTAATAGGAAATGTAACTAATTGCTAGTTTCTCTATTTAGGTAAGGCCCAAAAAGCCTTGATGTGTTGTGGTTTGGTTTTGTTGTGCATGTATCATGCAGGTCCTGGAGGGGTTTTTTTGTTAAGAACTTGACTCCCTTAAAGTGCTAGAAACAGCAGCCCATAGCTCATGCAGTGTCATGGAGTGTGAGTTCCCTCCTCTGACTTTTGCGTGTGTGACTGTAATTTGGTATTTATTTACCCATCGTGTTCTTTAGAACCTGTTTGGTATTAGACTAAAACTATCCAAGCAGTGTAAGCAGGAGAGTAACCAGGAGGAATCTCTTGAGGATCGTGGAGAGCTGGGTATTGCACAGCACAGGTCCTTCTCCCTCACCCTGCAGACTGCAGCTTTCTGACATGCCAGGTACAAATCCAAACTGCTGGCACATCACCCAGGCAAATATTCTGATGTTCTCACTGAAGCATGGGAAAGGGCTCCCAGGAGAAGCTGTGTTTCTTAGAGGCCTCAGCTGCAGCTGTGGTTTCTGGAGATAACATTTGATTAAATGAAAGCTGCTGCTCAGCACAGCTTGTGGAGCCACAGTACCATCCCCTGCTCTTTGTGCTCACAGCTCCCCTTGACTGGGCTGGGCTGAGGAGCCTCCTGCAGCAGGATGCAGCTGTGATGTGGTAACCTGTGTGGGAGCAAGCCCTGCCCACCCTGAGCAGCCTCCAAGGGCTCCCCAGTCCTGCCTTGTGCTGTTCAGGGGTAGCCTGAGGGTGCTCCCTTGTGCCTCCCAGCAGTGCTGCCCCAACAACTCCCTGGAAGTGCTTGTTGTTGTGTAGAAACCCCTGGGGTGCTGCAGTTAAAGGCGTGTGTAGGGAAGTTTCTCAGAAAACACAGCTACTGCTGGTAAAAAGGCTTCTTTGGAAGCTCCCAGCTATCAAAATTCTGGAGCCTCCTCTTGGAGTCGTGCTGGAGGCTCATGGACAGCTCCTTCCACTTTAACCAAGGACATATTTTTGCTATGGACCACATACAGCAGTTGTGTTTAATTCTGGAGAAATGCATACAAGTGAAATGAAGGTGACTGGACAAACCTGTTCTCAGGGGCAAGTGGCAGCAAAACCCTGCTCTAGGTGCCAAGTGCTAGGCAGGGGCCCTAAATGAGGTATTCTCTGCACCCTTGCTGGGTATTGCTGAAATCCTTTAAGTAAAACACGTGGGAAACTTCTTGGGTGAAAAATATTGATGTTACTGTAGTCTATTTTTACAAATTAAGTATTTAATTCTTATTTTTATTTTTATTTTATAGTTTGAGGGGTTTTACCTAAAACCGTGTCCATGTTTGGGTTTTTAGATTCAGTAATTTCAGCTTTATGAAACTTCTGATGAAAAGAGGCCTTTTTTTTTTTTTTTAATGGCAATAAAACTCTGTCCTTTGTTTTACTGGTAACTCTAAGTATCAAGTAATTTGGTTCTTTCTTGCTGTGCAACCAAAAAGACATTTTTCCCTAACTGCCCTGCAGTGAAAGGGGAGTGGTTCTCACTGCTCCTTGTTTGTCGGTCCCAGGAATGTTCTACCAATGAATTACTTTGCAAATCTTTTGAGGTATAGACTTCTAATTTTGTAGCCTGTCCTGTTGGTATCCCTTGGGCATAGACACTGATTAACAACATACCTGTAATGCACAATACATAGTCCATAGATATTGATACTGAGAGCTGTAAATGTCAAGAGAAAACATGGCTCAGGACTGCTGTTACCAGGATCTAATTAGATGTCTCCGGCACCCTCACCTACTAGGTCAGGCCTTCAGTGAAAGATTTGGTTCTGAGTGCTAGTACCTTATGAAACTGTAATTTTTTTAATCCAGGCTTAATACTCTTCCTTCTGAATAAGTAGGTTAAATGTGCTGTGTTAATTTGAGAGAGAATGTAGCAGTAAGAGGCAATCATGTACAACTGGAAAGAAATATTTACGGTCAGTTTAGCGGGATCAGCTATCAGATGACCTCTGACATCCACCATCATCTACTAAAGAGCTAATTAGCTGTAAAAGTAGATGACAAGTCAATTGCATCAGCACAAAGGATGAATTTGTCTTTTTGGGTTTTACTGATAATAAAGTCTGGTAGATAAAGATAGGCAGAGAGCCACCCGTGTGTGAAAAGCAAACTTTCCTGAACAAAAGGTTAAAAGAAGATGTAGTTGCAAATAGAAGCATAAAGGCAAGGTAAAGGTACAGGATAAGGAGGTACTTGTGGTGAAATGGGTGGAGGTTCTCATAACTACAGTGAGGTAATGAAGCACAGGAAACAACACAGTCCGTGGACAGTAGATTTATTTCCATGCTAATTCAGATTGGCTTTTAAAAAGCTGAGCATCCTCATTTAAGCTCTTTGAGGTTGACATTTTTTTGGTCAGTGCTGTACCACGCTGTTCTCTGCATAGAGAACATAGAATGTTGCATTGGTGGCTTTAGCCAGTAACAAGTCAGGGTTACCCCTCTTCTCTTGCTGCTTCTGAAATGTTCGTTGTCATTGTGAACACAATTTACGGCACAAAGACAGGATCTACTAAGGGGCTTAAAAACACTAGTTACTAGTTTAAAAATACAATGAGGGGAAAATGGGAGCAAACTGCACTTTCTAGTATGTGAGCTGGGCTCTGTGGGGTATAGTAAATCTAGTTAGCAAGTGATTCCCACTTCTATAGTAGCACAATTAACTACACTGACTAATTCAGAGAAATAGAAAAGCTGAAATAAGGAGTGTTTACTTTCGAAGGGGACCTGCATGGAGTTATGATCACATGCAGAATATGTTGGTGCTTTATGCCATTCTGGACCTGGCAAATGCTTCCTCTGTGTTAACAAGTGGGTCAGGGGTGGTTGCCACTGTAATTTTTGTGTACGCCCCTGAGTTTGTGGAGCAGTAGCCCTAACCCAGACCAGGTTGTTCTCAATTGTCTTCTGCTACTGAAACACTCTGATGGCTGTTACAATTGTGGCAGCTGCTTTGTCTTCATTACATAGCTGAAATAAAAACCAAAATGAAAACAACTCAGGCCAGTTTCTAAGGTTCATAGCTGAGCACAAATCCTCAGCAAAGCTGAGGAGAGTTTATTTGACTGTTCCAAAAAACTGGATCAGTTTTTAAACTGTCGCTGTTGGGTAGTCTCAAAATCCCTGAAAACCCTTAGCTAGGATGCTTTAGTCCTACTGAACTTGGCAACTTCTACACCACTGTGGGCTCTAGTTAACCGGACTACCTGTAAAGAGACTTCATGAATTAACAGAAGCCACTGGGAGCTTCTTACCCCTGTTCTGTCATAGCTGAGCTTTGGTTTTGAGATACCTACGGGGTTTTTTTCCTCCATCGTGTGTCCTAATGATTCAAGTGATAAATTCAAGCAATTCAAAAGGGAAAGGATGAATCTCCTTCCTAGGCACATGCTGGACAGCAGCATCCCTGATGCATTCAGCCAGGGACTCATAGGGAAAGAGTGGTGTGCAGAAAGTAGCACTCTACTACTGTACTATGTGCTTTAACGTTTTGGTAGAAATGCTTCAACAATAAAAGGAGATCCATATAAGTTCAAACTACAGTCCAGAGCAGATCGAATTTTTATATATATGAATAATGCAGGTTTAGTTAGAATATATTTATTTTTTTTTAGTTTGAAATCATTTGAGGATGTGGGGCACAGTAAAGATTATCTATCAAAGTCTGCAATGCTCAACTGTTGATGTTGCTTTTAATATTTTTAATAAAATGTACTTTTAAAAAATATCTTTTCAAATTATTTATTAAAAAGGAGAGCATTTTCTTCTGCTGTTGTCCCCTTATATTTTATTCAGACTCTTTTATCATGCCTGTTTCTGAATGGTGCATGAATGCTTAGCTACCAGTGCACTACAGCAGACCAGCATGAAATAGTATAAAACACCATCCCATCAGTAAGAAAGCATGATGGAAGATTTTAAAGGGCTGTACAGGTCAGGGAGAGCACGCTGAAACTAATGTGAAATTTGAGTGACATGATGGAGACAGAGGTAGAATTACATGCTTACTCCATCTGGTGCCAGTCAGAATCCCAGCAGCAATGTTTGGTACCAGCTGCAGCCTGTTAATTTTGTGTTCAGGGAGGCTGGCAAAAAGGGCATTACAGTGGTTCAAACTGAGTGAACCAAAAAAAAGCAGGAGCAAATACCTTTGCTTCTAAAAGGGCAACTTGCTGGCGCAGTCGGTGTTCCTGAGGTAAAAGATGGTGCATCGCTCAACAGAGAGCTTCAGCTGCATGTGTTGAGTTCCAGGTGCAAGGAAAAGTCTGTCTCCTAAATTGCTTGCTAAGGGAATAAATTGCAGTGATGCTTTCGAAATAAATAAATGAAAGTAAGGTATTGAAGGCAGGGTATGCAGATGATTTTTGCAGTACTTACTTTTAGTTTTACTTCCTGAAGACTTCAGATGGTTACTCCAGGCTTTGATATGGCAAGAAGGCAGCCTAGTTAGAACAGAGGGTGTAATTTAGTAATAAGTCAATGGTATGAACACTGGTGGTGGTTCAGTTTGACTTGGGAATTGATGTAAAAACAGGTACCTAGGACAAGTAATACAGTTTATGGATCTACATCTCAATAGTGGCCAAATGGAGAAGAAACAGAAGTGGAGTAGATTTGGGCCTTTGTTACACAGGATAATGTGTCAGAAGAGAGGGCCCTATTCAGCATCCTTATGTGCCTTACCTTCTAACATAAGTGAAATACTCATGCACCAGGAACATGGGGTTCAAGTCTTTATTTTCTAAAATAAATAATTTTCAGGAAGCAGTGTGTGACAAAAACATGCAAATCTTAAGTACGTGAGGCGCAGCATGGAAATATCAAAATACCAGGAGGGCAGTTAGAGATGAGTTTTAGCTACACGCTTAGCTACAGTTAACTGTTCATCACAAAGGGTGTGAGATACTTGAGTGTTCTCTATATCACACAGTGACAAAGCTCATGCACTTGGCTGAACACTCAGTGTACCTTCCTGGAATGCTTTGCCTTTCAAATCTGCAAGCAAACAGCTGACTCTGCATTGCAGTGTTTGCTCTACCTGTCCTCATCAGGTCTGCACAAGCTGGAGGAAAGATGTTGATGGAAGTAATCGATAGAGTAAAGAATGATGAACCAATGAAAAGAATCTGACTGAAAGGCCACAATGGAGAACACAACAGTCATGACAGTATCATAATTGTCATTTTGGGGGGGTGCTAAGTTAAGGTGCTAGCACAGAAATAACAGAATCGATAATTTAAACGTTGGCAAGTGTAAGGTTTTAGAAGAAAAGGCCAAGAGCAGAAACTGTTGTACACGGAAGAACACTTTCCCTACTCTTTAGTTTACCACCACAGTCATCAGTCATGATGGGATTCCAGGCCTGTTTGCAGACTCCTTCAGACAGCTATAGTAGGTCAAGGAACTGGAGGGTGTGGGGGAAAGGGTGTTTTTATATGTGGAGATTAACAGATGTCGGGTTTCTCCTGGGTTGTATCACTGAGCACAAAACAGGTGACTTCCTGATAATTCCATTTTTTTCAACTAAAAGAGGATTGTGCCTTTTAAATTTGTGTTTTGAGTGTACTTTGCTATACTTGCATGGGTGGCAACTGTAAAAGTCCATATGCAACTTTCAGCTTGGCATTGGAATTATATGGATTGGTGTCAGCTGTAGTAAAGCTGTGACTTTAGATCTTGATTCATGAATTCTCCTTCTGTTAATATTTGCATGCCTGGGGTTTAGAGTAAGAAAATGACTGAAAGGTTGCAAGACTTGTGGAACCCTGCAGGACAGTGTCATGATGGATAAGAAAATGAGCTATTTTAAATCTCTGACAACACTCCTGTGCACAGAAGCTGAGTTTTAATTTCATGAGTTGAAAGATCTATTTCCATTTGTAAGAAACTCAAAGTCTGAAAAGAGAAGAATGGGCAAAAAAGACTTAAACTTGACAGGAGGAAAAGATTAAATACTGGAGGTGAAAAACAAGTATAAAGGAAAAAAATGGGAAAGCATATGTGAAAATTTTGCTAGATGCCTTGAAGAGCCATATTTATTAAGATAAAATCAGAGTTGTGGCTGGCAGACCTCTAGAAAAAAGATGCCTCTCACAGGGGCTGAGTCAAGGGGAGTTATCTCTCTCTTAACCTGCTGGCAACTCCCCTCCTGATTCAGCAGTTTTCGGGGACTAATCTTTGCAGAAGATCGGCTCTTAAAAAATTATGAGCCAACAGAGATTCTCAAGAGCCCTGTGTAATTTTGAAAATGTGATCACTGGTATGTGGTTCCTTAGTGAGTGCAAACTCAGTAGTGCTTTGAAGGTGGAAAGAAATGCTATTTAATCCTAAACCTAAAATTTCAGTTGGTGGTCAGATTTTGGCTGTAGCCTTTATTTGTTACCATGTATAATAAGGAAAAGTAATTTTTAAAGTAGGAAAATTCATTATAATTAAAAAAAAATACCTTACCTTGTTCTGAGGAATTAGGTTTTGTAAGTCTGCATTTGCCATGAAACAATCAAGCCTGAGTTCTTAATTCTTGTTGTTTTCTGACTCTATACTGCAACTGCACCTTGCTAGGTCCTCATACAACTTAGGTTTTTCTGAACTCTTCTATTTTGCCTGAGTTGCACTCACCTTATTCAAGGCTGACAAACACCGTGTGGTGAGCACCAATAGCTTTTTTCTGATGCATTCTGCTTTAATTACCATGTGTCAAATATTTCCAACCAGCTTGTGCTCTCGCAGAAAAAATTTAAACATCCCCATAAAGCAGTTAAAAAAATATCCAAAACTAGGCTGAACTTGAACCATGAATATATTAATGAAAATCTCAATCTGTTCATGGGCATTTTGTGAGCCACAAAAAGCAGCATTAATCAAGTCTATTACTCGATTTGTGTTTTTCACTTGACGGTAGGAAATGTCACAGCATTTGGCCCTCTAAGTTCTGGTAGTAACACAGGCAAGGGAATTTGATTTTCAGCTTTCTCTTCAGTGTGTCTATTATTCATAACTTTTGTTTGAGAATAAGATTTTCTCCTTCTGAGGGCTATAAGGCAGAAAGTGTGTTTGTAAGCTCAGGCAGTGTCCACGTTGGAGAAAGCAGCCTGGCCAGTCTATTAGAAGATGTATTTCCCTGTACCTTCAGATGAAAACAAAGCCTGGCACTTGGAGTGTGTGTCCTGCCCATAATTCATGCTGGAGGTGTCAATCAGTGAGGTAAAATGTCTACAGGTATCTGTGTCGGTGTCCACAGGGTAATACTGTTTTTCATTTTCTAGTGAAGGGCATTATTCCAGTAATGGCACCATTCCCGCTGTCCCTGTGAGCTTGCCTAGGAGTAAAGCATAGCTCCTGAATATAGGTCAGGAAAGGACGTCGTTATAACTTGTGTCCTTGATGGAAACTGGTATGTGCTGAATTTGCAAAAAGTCTGAGTTCAGTGTCATCCGTTTTCAGTATTTCCCGAACAATTGATTTATTTCACATTATTAATGAACTTTGCAGCAGTTCCACTTGTCAGGCCTACTCTGCAGGGGTCAATAATGAGAGGAAACCTGATGTTAGTGGATCCAGCTTAAGTGATTCTGTCATGCTAACGATTCAATATATCAGGACAAATGTCAGCTCCTTCCAATATGTTAATTCCTCTGATCCTATTTGCATAAACTACAGTCAATGAAATACAAGTTTTCCCTCTAGGATAGTTAATGGAGATTTGTAAAGGATTTTTTATTTTCCTTTTTCTGAGTTTCTAAGAAGGCTGGGGAGAATGGGACCTTATTCCTGAACTCCGTGTGTCACCTGGAAGCAAAGATGTGGCTTTACTTGAACATGAGCTCTTCAAGGTGTAGGTTTAGCAACCAGGTTAAGTGATAGTAGAGATGAGGACTGGGCATCCATTGTATCTGATTTTGTAGGTCTCAGAACGGATTGCTTGTGGGGTTGATTTCTCCTGTGCTCAAAAGAGAGGATTAACCCCTCAGGTTAGTGTGTTGTGAGACATTTCCCAGCTTTTCTGGCAAAAATGTTGCCAAATTCTGTGTCTTCATAAAATGAAGGCTGTCAACGAAGTACCCTCGGTAGCTCTGCACTGCAAAGCTTTTGGAGCGTGTACTTCTGGCTCTCTGATGTCCCGCCTGAGTTCTCAGTTGCTTAAGCTGAAGGTTTTTCTTGGATTTAGTTTTGCAAAATGCTTACCTGTGGCTCATAGGTCCTTTAACATGACTTTACCATGGTTTGAACCTGAATTTACCACAGGAATGACCTTGCTTACTCCTTAAAGTGCAGTTCTGCGTGCACCAGCCTTCCTTCAGGAATTAAAAAAAAATTCTTTATGAGCATTAGAAAGAGGAAAAAAAAATTCCCATATATTTTGTGGTATAGATATTATTTGTTTTCATGCACTTTCTTGTGGCCCATGTACTGCCTTGCTTGGTACCTGAAGCTGCTACAGTATTTTAGTAACTTACACATTTTTTTTCCACAAGCAGCTTAAAGGCAGGTATTTAAAACAAAGTTTTGCTGTGGTTCCCTGTCACCACTCTGCTTCTACCAAGATTAAACTAAAATTGAGGGATTTTGTTTAGTACTTTCCCTTTTCCCTGAATTTTTGAGATAATGCTTCAGTGTTTAGCCACAGCAATAAAAGCATGGAATACTAATGGTGGAAAACACCATGAGGGGAAGCAGTCTTCCCCATAGAGTGTTAAAGTTTCTCAGGACAAAAAAAGATAAGTAGCTACCGCTTTGTTTTCTTCTACTTCCTCTGTGTATGAAATCACTTTGATAGATCTGCAGGAAGAGATTTAGTTGCAGATGGCAGAGGTCAGTGTATTGTGTATTCAATGTAGTCAATAATAAAGTCAGGACTTATGCTAACCGAATGTTAATAAGGAATCACAAGGACCTTGGAAAGTCATTATGTCTGGTCATTTGCTTCACAATATTGCTCCAAACAGGCTCTGGAGGCCAATGCAAGGGGATTAAAAAAATAATCTGGAGGAATAAGGGAGAGCGGAAAGGCTAAAAATAGAAGGTTTGTGTAATGTGTAGCAGACCATTGTAAGGACAGAGAAGAAAACCCTCTTACTTCATTAAATTACTTCAACATTGAACCTCATCCTGGTCATCCTTTCTCCCCATGAGTTTGCTGTCCTGTTGGCCTTGGAGATCACGATGAAGCTACGTGTTTTTCCTGTAAGAGCAGAAATCTTTAGCTGTGGCTGTAAAGCAGAAGTGACACGCACTGCATTCAATTGTCAAGATTACAGAGGAAATAGTAAACATACAAAATATAAGTGGGTTAATTCCTGCAGCTCTAGATAATTGGGCAAAATTTTTGTTTGCAGGATTTTCATGTCTGAACAATTCAAGATTTTTCCTAGGAGCTCTATTTTTGGGTTGGGCTCAAAAGAAGAAAACTTTAGGCTATAGCATGACCCAGGTCAACAGTCTCTCCTTCCTGCAAACCAACTATTTATCCTCCCTTACTTTGAGCTGTTACTGCTTTGTGTCCCAGCCTTGGAATGATCAAAACTGGAAGAACAAAAACTTCAAATCCTAAATTGGATTATTTAACATCACCCAGACAAAGTGATCTTTGGAGGAGTAATGTCACTGTATTTGATAGAAGATTTTAGTGCAGCTCCTCATCCTTGTTTCCAGAGGCTGCTAAGGAAGGAAACCTATCTCATGGCATTATCAATGTAGTCAGTGAGCACTTCAGGAGATGTTGCTGCCCTGTGATGTGTGGTTATCCCCTTTCCTGGCTGGTTGAAGCTCCAGCCTTCATCATTTCAGTGAGCCATGACCAGTCCTGTAATATACCCAGTTCTACTACTTGGCTATGCACGATACTGTCTCTGTGCCACTGAGCTGGCCTCACTAGCTAATTTATTGCAAATGCCTATAAAATGCATGTAGAAGGCAGATAGGTCTGTCATAAATCTCAAAGAGTTAGCTTAATGCTCCTATTGTTTGCAGGCTGGGTCTGTGGGCATAATGCCTGTGTTCACTATAATTTGGTTCAAGGGTAAGAGTTCAGTAGACAAAATTGCTGGTTTTACAGCAACATTCCAGTATATTTACAGTGGGAAGGACCAGTGAGAGTGTTAATATTGCATTGAATTCCATTACTGGACAAGGTTCAAACTCTTTGCATAGGGCACCTTAATTTCCAGCAATTTTATAGTACTGAGGAAGCTCAGACTCTGCACAGAAAGTCAGTGTGGGACATAAGGCTTCAGATGATTTGGGGTTAGGAAAATTGATAGTCTCATTTATAGATATGCTCTAGTCAATGAAGCTGTGTCCACAATACAGATGAAACACCTTGAATCTGGAAAAATGCAGCCTCGTGGGTGACAAGGCTGCCATTGAGATTAATTAATTTTTCTTGTCATGCAGTCTCAAGATTTGGGCACAAATCTTTTCTGCTGCCAAGTCCTCCCGAACCAGGAGTGACTTGTACACTTTAAAACATGTTGCTTGTGTTCAAAAATATTAGGACCTGCAAAGCACTGTATTTTGAGGCATATCACTTCCTTACTCAGCTTCTACAAAAAGTTGAACCAAATATGATTCAGACAGAGTTTGCCTAACCCATCCTCTTGCAGATGTGAAACCAGGTAGTGATTTAGTTCGTCATCCTGAAGGCAGTGTGCATGTTGAGCCTTTGCTCTTAACACACTGGATGTTCCTAGGGGGAATTCACCATGCTGGATAGGTTTGAATAAGAAAATGTGTAAAACATCTTCCAAGGACTCATCTTGTCAGTACTCATAAGAGCAGATGGTAAATATAAATAACCTGTGGAGCAGTTTTTCTTTAACCTATGCCCTCCACTTGCACCTTCACAGAAACAATGGTGGTCCATCATGATTTGTTTTTCAAATACCACATTCTTGTTATATTGAAAAAGACTTTGGGAAAAACCCTGCATGCTGCTTTACAGGGGGAGAAAATTAATAAAAAAATGACTGAGTTGTCCCTCAAAAAATTGGTATTAACTGCTCTGCCACCACCTGTTAGTGCTCAGAGGAATATGTTCAGGGTATTCAAGTATCACAGAAGCTTAGTATTTTGGTATCTACTGGAGCCTTGATTCAGCAAAATGCTTACTGCCTTCAGCTTCCATACCATTTCCTCAACGGAGAGAGAGAGCATGGAGCCCCTGGGTAGCAAAAAGTTTGTGTTTCCAGTGACACTGTCTTTGTTAAAATCTTACACATAACTCCTGGATTATATTGCATGTGAAGGGCTGTGAGGAATGGAGGCTTTACTGAGCATGCAAATCTTTCTTGCTTTTTTTGCTCAGCGATACTTTATTTGTTAAGGAATTGTAGTGTTTCAAAGTTCCAGTATGTAAAACTATGTGCATTTTTAACAAACTCAGAAGCACGGAGATTAACTGCCTCTTTCTGCTCAACTCCAGGCTAAATAGCATGTGAGTGGTGACAAAATGAGTGTGAAGTACCTGTTTCTATACTGCAGTCAAGGTATAGAAAGGGTATTTAGCTTTCATCACTTCCTAATATTTCAAAAGGAAATGTGACTGTTCTGTTTTGGATACCTTCTATCTCAGAATAATAATATGTCGGAAGCTCTGATAGTCTTTTTTTTCTAAAACATGGAAATTATGTAATTTAATTATGTGTCAGTGACACACACACCATCCTGGCTAAAACAAATGTGACTGTTTCAAGTATTAATATTCTTCCTCTACCAATAACTAGGGTTAGTGGGTGTTGTGAGTTGACCCTGGCTGGGTGCCAGGTGCCCACTCAGTCACTCTATCACTCCCTTTCCCACTGGGACAGGGGAGAGAATAAAATGGAGGAAAAATCAGCATGATGAGATAAGGCAGTTTTATTACAGCAAAAAGAAAGAAACAAGCAGAGATCTGTGTGCGCACGGGCTAAAGAGGAAAAAAATATAAATCAGTTTCTACTTCCCATCAGCAGCGATGTTCAGACACTTCCTGGGAAGCAGGGCTTCAGCACGTGTAACGGTTCCTCCTCTCTTCCTTAAATTATATATCTGAGCTGATGTCATATGGTATGGAATATCCCTTTGGCTGATTTGGGTCAGCTGGCCTGCTTGTGTCCCCTCCCAGGATCTCGCCCACTCCCATCCCCTTTGGTGGGGAAAGGAATGTCAGAGGGACAGCACTGCTCGGCAGTAGCCAAAACACTGCTCTGTTATCAACACCTGTCCAGCTGCCAATGCAAAGCACAGCACCGTAAGGGCTGTGAGCTTTACCTCAGTCAGACCCAACACAGTGGGACTTACGGAGGCATTTCTTACAGCAGGCAGGAGACAAAAGGAGACATGAACTGGGGTGGACTTTGTAAGGAAGCAAACACAGACCCTGAAAATATGCACAAGTGCCCAAATGGGGCATGGCATTCACGACCAGCAATTTGGATATCCACAATCCCTGCACTAGACTGAAGACCAAGTCTCCATTAGAGTCCTTTTGAAAATATTTGGAAAATTCTGCTACCCCATGCCTATTGATCTCCTTGTTGAAATCAATATTCATATAATGAGCTCTGATACGTTTCTGACCTGTGTAAATGCAGTGAATTCTTGGAATGGGGAGTGGTGAGGGTGAAAATTCTGGTAATGGAAATTTAAGGATCTGTCTTAAACCTGCATGAGAGACAGGCTCTTGAAAGATGTTTCTCCTAAGGCAGAGGGTGCTGTGGTGTTCTTAATTTTGATCTTGACTGCTTAGGCATTTTTAGGTATGAGACAGTCTCTGCTTATGCAATCACCTAGCAATAACAAAATTAAAATATATGAAAATAAAAGATACTGAGATCAGATGTACTTTGCAAATCCTTAATGGTACGAAACGGAATAAACCCTTGGGTGATACAGTTGGTCAGCATCTCTGCTGCTGAGAAAGTCAAGATGAAAACAGTGAATATAAGAGCTCACATCACAGAATCACACGGGATATCCTGAGTTGGAAGTTACCCACAAGGATCATCGAGTCCAATTCCTGACCCTGCACAGGACATCTCAAGAAACACGCTCTGTACCTGAGAGCATTGTCCGAACACTTATTGAGCTCTGTCGGGCTTGGTGCTGTGACCACTTCCCTGGGGAGCCTGTTCCAGTGCTCAAACACCCTCTGGCTGAAGAACCTTTTCCTGATACCCACCTAAACCTGCCCTGGCAGAACTTCAGCCAAGTCCACATTGCCCTAGTGGTATGAAGAGAACTCGAATGTCTGCGAAGTTGTTCAAGGTAAACTTACTAAGCGTTAATTTCAGAATACAGCAGGAGGTTCTCATGTGTACATGTATCAGGCTGTGGCTGTTTTTTCTTCTGCTGTGGTCTTGTAAATCAAGCACTCTAGAGAGATCTGGGGTATATGTTTGGCACTATTACTGCTGTTCTGGATAGGTTTCTTCTGATAGAAAATAGTTGATTTGGTCAAGGTAACCTGGTTATTTTTCTGTGCTAGTACTGAATGTTTGCATAGCAGTAGATGTAATGCCTGTGTTTTTCAGCTTTGTAGGAAGCCTAAATTATGATGTTCTCAGTTACAACAGTCTAAGCTGTTGATCTAGAAGTAATTGAAGATGGCACAAAAATGATGAATGAGATCAAAGCTGATGATTTATTTATTAAAGACAAATTGTGACAGGCTAACCTGTCACCTGGTTTTAACAGAACAGGCTCTATTTAGTGGGTGTAGGATGTCCAACAGGATTTCCCACATTAGTGAAGGCAGGCCCCAACAGGGGTTGAGAGAAGTGCAAAGGGGCCAAAGAAGCAGTTATATGCTACTGATGAAAGGGAGGGTGGCTACACATCTTGGAGGAAGGTTGCTAAGGGGTTTTCCCATCTAGAATTGGTCTTTGATGGTTCTCGATCAAATTTTCATCAGTGATACTGTCAGAACATTCACTTTTTGTGCTGAAGCTAGAAAAATGTGGGATTTAACAGGAGAACTGGGATTTCACAAAGCAGAAGAGGAAGGCACTGAAGATCGGAATAAAAAACCCAGAGGGTTTCACAGCAGCACAAAATGTGTCCAATGCCTTCTGTATCAAATACACCCATAACAAGGTAAGAAAATACGATTTGCAGATGGCTAATGATAAGGAGGGGAAGAATTGATAGGATTGCTTTGGGCTAACCAAGGTGAGATGGCTGTGGGAAAAAAAAATACTGCTCTAGCCAAGGTAGATGTCAATCTGTGGAGGGGTGAGGTGCTGCTGTTGTACCAGGCGCTGGGGAGACCTCACACAGATCTGTTCAGATATAGTGCAGAAATGATTCAAATGCAGAAGAGGCACCTGGAAATAATTAAAGGACTGATCTGACTGTCATTCCAGAACTGAAAGAGCATGGCTTGCTTAGCCTAGCAGTATTCAGAGGTGATATCATTGTTTCCTATAAATCTATTAGGAGAGTAAATTTCTGCAAGAGAGGCTACTGTCAGCACAAAGCTGTGGATATAAACTGCAAACTGATTTCAGCTGGAAACCAGGAGACTTTTTCTTTGTGCTGTTGCCCACTGGGACAATGAGGAAATTCCTCCTTTCAGCTCCTTTTGGCTCTTACCTAAGGGTAGAACGAAACTTGACTGGTGTGCGAAAGGAATGGCAGGGGTACCTGAACCCACTGGGTCTAACCTCCATAGCCAAGTGGAAAACTTGGAAGGCATGAGAGGAAAATACCTTATACAATTAAACAGCTTAATGGTAGTTGTCCTGGGTTACAAGTATTCTATTACCATGAGCTGTTGAAACCAGGTGTAGCAATGTTCCTTGCCTCCTCCCTCTGGACTATCTCCTGTTAATGGGCCCAACAATGCCTTGCCCCATGACTCCCCATCCCATTGTGAGATGCTCCACCCAGGGGGAAGGAGCCAAGCATTCCCACCGGGATAAAAATCTGGGGCCTGGAACAGCACACGCAGCCTTACCTACTGGGATCCCAGAGGACAAGAGCTACACAGCCACCACTGGACTTTCTGAGGAGGACCAGACTTTTTCCTACAAGATCACCGCTTCAACAGAACCACTTCAAAGAGGACTGCAGCTACCACCGAATCGGACTGCTACCAACACCCTGCCCGGCAGGGTGCCAGGTTGTACCCCTCACTCTGTCAGGTTAAATCAGTTTCTCTGTATTATTGTTTTGTTATATATATATATAAGTAAAAAACACCCTGTTATTCTTATTCCTCATATCTTTGCCTGAAAGCCCCTTAATTTCAAATTTAGAATAATTCGGAGGGGAGGGGGTTGCATTTTCCATTCCAAGGGGGGCTCCTGCCTTCCTCAGCAGACACCTGTCTTTCAAACCAAGACATTTACTGAGTAGTCAGCTCTCTCCTCCCCAGAAATTTGGGTGAGGAAGAGCACTATCCTAATTGAGAAACGAGTCTGGCTCAGAAAAGCACCTTGAAGCAGTTAGAAAAACATGGGCACCATGTGGAAGAAAGTGGAAAGCTGGAAAGTGGAAATCAGAAGATAAGGATAACAGAAATTTGGCATGGAAGCAAAAAGGTGCAAGGAGAAACATGTGGCTGGCACTCTAGAGGTTAGTAAACGCATCTTTTTATAACTGCATTAAGGGATGAAAGTTATCTCAGGAGTAGTACTGGTCTGTTGCTGAAGAGAAAATAAAACCGGAGATAAGAAAGCAGACCTTATCAAGTAAAGTTTCTATTCTGTATTTGCAGTAAAGGTCAGATGGTCATCATGTGATGTTGATCTGGCTTTCCATTCCAGCAGCGTGAAGGTTGTCAAACAGCAACATTGAGGTGGATGCTTCTGAAGTGGTGGGGTAGTGGGTCTCAAAGATCTGATGATTTGTTTTTCAAGAACTGTCCAAGCATTGACTGAGGACTTGCTTGATAGTAATCTTGAAACCTGTGCTTAAATTATGGTAAGACTATGGAGAAACCAGGATGATGCAAAGTTAGACTTGGTACTGCTTAAAACATGGGTAAGATTAAATCTCAGAAGCTGTTTCTGAGCAGCTGCTCCTTCCTGAGTAGGGAATGAGTTGCCAGCAGGATCCATGGGGGTTGATTCTTGGCTCTGAGACATTTACACTCTTACTGACCTGGCAGAAAGAACAAACCATAGCAGGTAACATTTTCAGCAGGGAACAGAAACACAGACTTGGATCACAGAGGAGAAACTTGCTATGTGGAACTGAACAAATAGTACCATGGGAGAAAATAGCTCCAGTAGCAATTTACCAAAATTGTGTTGGATTTTTGCACTCATGCTGTTTAAAATCAAAACGTTTTCCTCCATTAAGCATGCTTCAGACAGCGGTCGTGCCTGTTGCCTTTGTGAAACGTATAAATAATACTTCTGGAATCATCTGATGTGGGTTCAGCTTGTCTGTCATGTGCATCTCCTCCAGATGCTTGAATATCCTGTGCTGGTTGAGAAGCAAACTGTGAGGTTTGATGCTGACCTGCTGTTAACACAGTAGCTGTTTGGATTCTCAGAGCAGAGGGCAGGTGTCCAAGCTTTTGCCTTGCATGACTATTAATGCTAAAAGCTGTAAGGGAAAATGGCTTTAAAATTCTTCCAGAATGGTTCTAGTTAGCAGGGAGAAACAGTTTACTGAAGTGACGAAGACAAGACAACTTCTGATCTATTAATATTACTTTATCAGCAGCAAATGCTGAAAATAATGAATTTTTTCAATGCCTGACTTGGCCCTATATGGTACTGCCAAGTCATTTTTTGCTGTCATAGAAGGCAACTGGTATAATGCATCTCGGTCTGAAACCTGACTGAGATCACTGGTTTTCAGCCAGTTTCTGCAGAGCTGCGGAAACCAAAACACAAGTCTGAAAGCTGAGTTTGGTAAGTTTAAATTCTTCAGTTTAAGCAGGGGGAAAAATAATAAGAGTTTGGCAAGCTGAAAAGTTCAAAATCACCAGGGAGTAGTGATTTGGGGAAAATTGGTATCTTCCAAGTAGAAGGCAGATAACTGAGACACTTGGTATGGCCTTTCTTCTTGAATTCTATTTCCTATAATATAGGGACTTCTTTTGCCTAAAGTTGACTTAAACTGCTGTTTTTGAGCAAGGTCACTGATACAGGAAAGGCCACTTGAATGCATGACATGGAGCACTGTTGTAAAGACAATCAGGATTAATGGCACACAGTGTAGGGGATTAAACTTGCACCCCAAGGGCTGCCATTCCTCTCTGCCTTTCTCAGTACTTTGGCTTGTGTCTGTAGCTAATATGTTCTTGCCTAACTTCTAAGGTTCAGAGTTGTGGGCTTGATTTTTTGCCTCTTTATTTTTTTGTTCTCCTTACATCAAGGTTGGGTGCAGCTTGCAGGGACATATCCCCCGCAGCTATCCAGGAAACACAGCCATACAGCCGCAGTAAAGCTCTGCATGGGCAGCAGTTAACAAGCAAGCAAAATGCAGCTTGTTTTTAAAAAGTTGCAAATGCTAAACGTGGGGGTCAATCTTTTAATTTCAGAAATTAATGTATAAAACTTACCACAATGCCCTTAGGTATTTTTGAACAGCTCGTGAATGTAGGTGTAGGTGTTTAATCCCAGAATCCATTTAAAAGGGCTTAAATCCATACATATGTACAAATGATGAATTAAGTGGATCAATTTTGCCTTATGTGTATTCATCACCATACTGTTCATTAGCTGAACAAAGAAAATAGCTTCGAGATTTCAGATCAAGAGTCTATCAAGGTTTGGCAAGCCGAACAACTTATGCAGAAGCTTAGCCTCGTGGGACATGAATGCTCCAGAGTGACCTTGAAAGAGTGATTTTGCAGGACAGAATGGGCAGCAGTGTCATGGTTGTAGTGCTTTGTGGGTGGGTGTAGGAGCTTGGGTTTGTTAGCTGAGCTGTGAAATCAGAAAATTCCCTGGGGCTGACCTCAGAGTACAAATAGCCTTGGTGAAACAGAATGAAACCACAATCAGCTGTGGTAAACGTTAAACATTGCCTGTGACCCTGAAATATTTCATTTTGGTTAACTTCTTTAAATATTATTAATGATTTTTGAAGCAAAACATTGTTTCAGCATAGAAAAGAAATTATTCAAAAACCTTTTCTTAATGATGTTCAAGGAGAGAAAACACAACAAAACTGTGTGCACTTTTCAAACCACTTAGCAAGTCATGATGCCCAATGAGTGCTAGAATTCAGGTTTTCTGGTAGCAGTATAATTCCTGCTTTCATGGCTGGGTTGTGGAAGCGTGCTAGAGGAGGAAAAGGAGGGAAAAAATGGGGTTGATTGGAAGGATTACAGCTACTCTCATTGATGGGAGTGACACCAGAGAGTGCCATGGCCTAGCAAGAACTTCTGTGCTGACCGTACTTCGTTCTTGCCCTGTTTTCAACCTTGGTCTCTTCAAATCTATATTTTATCCAGATCTGAAATGTAGGAAGGTTTGGAGGGAGGAAGAGCCAATTCTTAATAATCTGCAGCTAAAAAGGGCTGCTTGTCTGGAAGGCCTTGTTCTTACTGGAGCTCATGTGAAGCTTCTTACTGAAGCTCCCTCAGCTAGGCTGAGAGACAGAGTGGAAACTTGTTAAGGTTTGAGAAATTTAACTTGAGTGTGCCTTGACATGAAGTTTGGAAAACTTTTTCCTGGTGTTTTCAGAACTAAATAGTAGGAGGAGGTTGTAGGTAAGTGAAAACGGTCTATTGAGGCAGCGGAAGACTTTTCTGTGAAAGTAGTGAATAAACTCAGAAAAAAACAGCACTACTATTAATTGTTCTAATGAAATGCTGCTACATGGTGGCATTCAGACTGACCAACATCTACACTCCATAGCTGCACTGCAACTCAACCAATGTCTCTTCATTTCATTGTGTAATTCATCCCACCATCTTCACAAGTCTGAACTACACTTGTAACCTCAGCTTCCAATATGCTGAATTGGCGATAAAATCAAAGTGGGGGGAGAAATATTTTTTACAAAGAACAGACATTACTCCCTTTTGACAAGAGACAAATGTTTCATTCAAATGCTGCATTTCGCATATTGGAAACAGTAATGAATTCTTGTGCACCTTTCTCCCTAGTTCACAATGTCAACCCCAGGCGTAGAGGCACTTCAGGCTTTTCTTACAAAATTAAATTTAATGTTACACCCTCCAGTGGAATGATGCATAAATCAAGTGTTTGATTTGCATGGACTCTAGTGAACAGCCCCATTTCGTGCAAATATAAACCCAGACTTGAATATTATGTCAGGGACAGGAACAAAGCAATCTAGGGTTTCCAATGAGAGTCTGGTACCAAGTGTAATTCAGGCTGGTATTATGTTGCTCTCATGTCAGGGCTGTTATTAAAATTCTTAGGTTTTGCCTCCTTTTTTTCATCTCAAAAGAAAATGTTTTTCCTGACCTTCTCGTATTTGGGCAAACCAGTATACACCAGTGCTATTCATACACTGTCTGTGAGGAGCTGAGATGGAATTGTTGGAGGGTTTTAGCTTTCTCTCAGATAAGCAAAAAGGCTAGCAGGATAGAGGAGTAATGAAACAAGGCAGAGCAAAGATGATCGTGGAATAAAAATGCAAACAGAAGGAAAAAGATTGGGTAGGTTTGTACCCTTTTTGAAAATAGGTCGCTTTCCATGTGAGTATTCAGAGTCTGGACCAAGCCAACAAAGTTAAGGGACTAGAAGGCAACAAATACATTCTGCTTGAACATGCAAATACATTTGTGTCCTACACGATACAAATGCCCCTGCAGGGCTCTCTCCTGGAGCCAGGCTGCTGGGCACTGCGCTGCCATGTATTTAATACAGATGGCTGTTCTTAAGTTCTTCGTGCTTGTTGTTGGTTTAATGCAGTGAATTGTAAATACTGTTCCTCACAAACTCTGCTGAAAATTTGATTGCTTTGTGAGTCTGAAGTTTGTTGATGAGATGATGAGTTTCTAGCTGACCAAGAAATTCTTTCCACAGGACTTGTGTATCAACTCCATTGGACAAAAGCATGCCACTGCATTAAAACTTAGCACTGGATTACTAATATAATTTGTATTTTAAAGTTAGGCGTTTAATTCTTAGCAACTGAATATTTAGTTTAGTCTTGCCTTTGTTTCCAAACAAGCAACACACACTTTTCTTGGATCAGTCACAAACTGCCCAGAAATCAAACCTGAATATTCTCCAATTCCTCTTCACTAAAGGAGAGCATCTGCTGGATCTGCTTCTTAACAATGGCCAAGACCTGCTTGGGGCTGTGGTACTTGATGGCTGTGCTGGTTGCTGTGACAGGAATTGGTAAAGTTTAAGATCCAAAGGGGAGTGAAGCAGGCTAACAGCTGAATAAAGCTCTGATTGCAAGGGAGTAAGCTTTGGTTTTCCAAGGATCTACTTGGCAGGACCCCATGGGAAGCTGCTCTGTAGGACAGATGAGTCTGGGAAAACTATCTGACCTTCAAGGACAATCTTCTCAAGGATCAATCAATTTTGATCCTGGGTGCAAGAAAATCAGAGAATTTCCAGATGACTTGAAGCTTTTTGCCTTACTTCTTCCCTGTCTGTACAATAACATTACTTGTGTAATGTGTGTGATGTTTTCCTGCTGCCACATGGGCAGTCACACATTTAAATAACAGTTTCCAAAGCCCTTCACTGGGCACTTACCACAGAGGTCTAAAGTACTGTTAGCCACCTACGTTTTCCTTCTGTTAGCATTTTCACTGTGAAATGTGCTGAAAACATCCTGAAAGGTCAGAGATTCTGCAGTATGACCTTGATACAGCAGCTCACTTTGATTTAATTATCCTTTACTGATGTTATGGAAGTCAATAGGACTTATTCATTTTCCTGTATTAAGTACAAGTTAAGTGTTTTGATGGATGGGAATGCTTTCAAAAGTGTATTTTAAGTTCCACACCTGCCTAAGTGCTTTGCTGAATTGGAGCCTTGGCAACTTACTGTTTTGGTTGTCATCACCTATGTGATGGAACTTGGAAAGTTAACTAGATATTCTCAAGCAGATGAGTGATATCAGGTGCTTATTCTCTTAATCCTCAGCTTTTTTACAAGCATTTTAACATCGAGTCCTAGCTTACTGAACTGGCTGCTATAGTTGGCTAAGATTCCATCTGCAAGAGGGATGTGACCTCAGCAATGACGAATAAAATGAGGCTATAGGGTAATATTTTGACAAATAGATGATTCGTGATATGAAAATCTTTGAGAATGCCAGGACTTGTAGACATAATTGCCATGTAAGTCGTTCACGCAGTTCCCAGTGTATGTGAAATATGCAGGTAACACCCTTGTCACATTTGATCCGTACCTAGGCTTAAGCATCTTTGGATGATGCCTTTGTGTCATGCCACACTTAATCGGGACTCAGCCTTTTAGTTTGGGATCCCAAAGCACTTTTGGTGTAGATAAAAAGAAAAATAGACTGTCAGTCTGTATGAAGACCAATATTTTAACTTCCACATTTTCTATCTGTCCACAAGTGCCTTTCAGGTAAAACATGCTGGAAATGTCTTGTCAAAATTCCATGAAAAAAATTCATTGCTGTACACCTAGGAAGGCTGCATCACTTGTAAACTGCGTTTGTAGTCCCTGAGCAGCAATCGGCCCTTCTCAGCCAATTCCCCACAGTTTTTATACTGGGAATGACACCCTCTGGCAGAGCTTTTGGCCAGTTCAGATCAGCTGCTCTGGCCATGCTCCCTCTTGGCTTCTTTTGCACTTCCTTGCTGGCAAAGCATGGGAAATAGAGAAGTCCTTGACTTGGGCCAAGCTCTGCTCAGCAAAGCCAACACATCGGTGTGTTATCAACATTATTCTCCTGCTAAATCCAAAACACACCTACAGCTACTGTACCAGCTACTAGAAAGAAAATTACCTCTATCTCAGCTGAAACCAGGACAATCTGGTCTCATAGAGTACAGCCATACTTTAATAAAAAATATTAAATGAGATCCTATTGAGATCCAGCAGTCACCTTGAAAGACTTTACTCCAAAAAGTGTGGTTCTCTGTTTTATAAAAAATACCATTGAGCAACATCCACAACTGCATGGCTTAACAGGACCACTTAAGAACAAATAAAACTTTAGTTGCTTTAAGATTGTTTAAATGAGCGATCTAGTTAATAAATGTGATACCTGATCACACATGGTAGGCTTGTGTACGATAATGACCACTATACAAGTTTTGACTTGTACCAAGGACTTGGCTACTGTGATTACTGGGAGCCTGTAGCCACAGGGGTGGTCATACTGGAAAACCAACCTTATCAAATGGTTTGAAATTCTTCCAGAAGCCAGCCATGTGTGTACATTTCCAGGCTCCCATTCTTACCTGACATCCCTCTTCTCTCCTGGGCTTTTGCTACCATTTCAAAAGGCAAGAGTTTGGCATCTGCCACTTCTGTGGCACCCTTTTGTCAGGGCCTACAAGAGAACCGTTCCTCAACAGAGATTAAAGACTTTGTCTTGGAGGAAAGCAAAGTTTGATGTAGGGGTTTGTGGTGTGCTTGGAAATCAGGACCGTGTCAGATTTCTGTTGTCATCTTTGTGATGAAGGGAGAATGTGAATGGTGACCCTTGTTGGTACTGGATATGTAATAAATAATATGGATCATGGGAATCTATTTTAATCAAAGTGGGGAGAAATTTCAGCTTAAAAAGGTAATGTAGAAAAAACTGTTTTTTTCCACTCTACCTAGTAATGTAATATCATAAAGTACCAAGGATCTCATTCTTAATACGAATGGGGAGAATTCCATTTACTTCAAAGAACAACCTTAATAACATCCTTGGAAGGCCTGACTTGCTTTCAAATTTTCTCATATGAATGACGGTGTAGTTTAGGGACGTCATCTCTAATTCATTTGTTCTAAGTTGGGAATCTTGAACAGGAAAAAAAAAAATCAAAATCCCCCCATCAGCTTCACCATGAGGGATCTAATAGATTTATGCAAGTGCACATGGTGGTTCAGCCCACTGAACTGCATTCCCTGCAACCAAGTCTCTTCTTGTAGACAAAATATTGTCCTTCCAGCTTTTAAAAGTGATCTTTTGCATGTTGAATCAGAGTCTTGTTTTTAAGGGTTTAGAAAGAGCTTGGCTCAGGCTAAGTGTAATGATTTTGGCCTCAGCAGTTTTCTTATTAAATTCTTGTGGAAAGCAACCACAAGGTTATTCAGTGAAACCAGCACAAAGTATACCTACCCAACTAGCTCTCTGCTTTTATATTCAGTCAGGAAGACTGATGAATCAGAGCCAGTTGCTGTGGCAAAATCCAAATGGAGATATTTGCTGTCCTTGCTAATGGGAGAAAAATATAGTATAACATCGGCCTAAAGGCTCCAGCTGTGATTCCTTTGTAACTTGGAGTGCATTAAAAAAAATCTTCAGTCAGCAAGATAAATTAATTTTTTTATGACCCTTATAAACTCTTTTAGACTGGAACTTGGGAACATCTCTTTAAGATTAAATGTTTAAATCATTTTGGCCCAGGATTGCTAAGCATCTTGAGGACTCCTTTGTTTCAGAAGAAAACCCCAAAATCGATAAAGAAATTTTGTTTGTGACAATTATTGTGTCAAAGGAATGAGTAGCTAATGTGGAATTCCAAGCTTTTCAATGGGTCCCATCACTACAATACTGATCTAATAGAAGGGAGTTGATTTCTCTGAACGCTGGGCTTCTCAGGTTGTGTGCTTGGTCACCAGTTGCTGTTCCCACACTTAAAAGCACTTGGAGGAACAAATTGACTTGTCACCAGAGTCATCACTTTGTCCTGCCACAGCTGCTGCCTTGGCCAAAGAAATTGAAGAGAGGGACAAACCTCTCTTCTGTGGAAGTGCACAAGTGTAAAACACTGGGCTGCTTTGAGAAATTGCACTGGAGCCAAAGTCGTAGCACATCAAATGAAACAGGTGAGAAAAAGTAGCTGAGACTTCAGGTGGGCTTCTTGGCTCTCACAGCTCTGTTCTAGCGCTTTATGGTCAAGGCTGGCTCTGTGCATATCTGCATTTCCACAGTTGTAGCAGAGGATGGATCGTGTTTCTGGTAACAGTACCTCTGGAACAGCCTGCTGCATGTCAGGGGAGCTACTCTCCTGTGTATAAAAAGCTGTTCGCTCCTTGGTGTGCAAGTTGATTAGTTTTTAAACTAAGCTATTTACATTTTGTATTCCTAATTAGTGCTCAGAATGAATACAGCAACATGGCAGTAGCAGAACACTGGCAAATTAGGTACCAAGTATATTGTGCTGTCTTTGTTTAGGGGGTAAGTTCAGCTAAAGATTCACTGTCCAGAGTTAAATACTGGCACTGTAAACTCCCAAGTACTTTTTGTACTTTCTGAGTTTTGTAACTTGAAATATTATCTTTAATCAACAGATTTAAGTGGGAAAAGTAACTGTGATAGGAAGAAGGAGACTTTTCCTTGTCTGACCAGAATCTGAGATAGGGATGAGCATATTAAAATTCAGTTTATTTTCTCCCAACTACATCAGTCTAATGAAAGATATTATTCCACCTACAAACCTTGCCTTGCCTTGTTCTCTACACTGAGCATTGAAGTGGGATGGCTTAAATAGAAATGTTTCTTTTCTTACCAAGTCAGGCTAAATGAGATGGATTCACCATGTCTTTATGGTGGCTAGAATGATGAGCAACTATCCTGGCTTCTATTTGATGAAATCACAAGCAAATAATTTAGGATTTTTCTTTTAACTTAGCTGTATTAACTTGTTGGTGTCTAAGGCTGACATTTTGCTCTCATTTTGTGCAAAGTCAAGACATACGTGTATTTAATCAACTGTTGGAAAGTGTGGTGGTTACAATACTGACTTAAAAGTAAATTTAATTTTTCTTTTTGGTGCTCTGAGATTCCTTCTTTTTATGTTGGTGTTTTGGGTTTTTTGAAGGATGTAAATATTAGCCCATGGTTGCTGTTCAATTCCTTTGTGGTTTATAACTTGATAGCCTCACTTGATTACACACCAAATCAAAAATCCTATTTCAGACTGAACGCAGAAAAAGACACTAAGGTTTTGCATGGCACTAGCAACAAATGATTGTGCGTCTTTTTGTGACAATAAGACTGGTTAGGGAAGTTTCTTCTGCTTTTAATTTACATACAAGAAGTGTCTCTAAATATAATTGACCCAACCAGGCATGACTGCTGCTTGTAGTGTTCTTTAGAACACTGAAAAGTGACTAGAAATGTACAACCACATCATTTTGTGCAGAAATCTGTACCTTCTGCACGCTGCTGAACAATACAAAATGTGTTATTGATCATATACATGATTGGATGGAGGTTAGTGGAGGGGATACTCTCTGTAAATTTCCTCTGATCCTGCTAAATGTTGTTACCAGTGTGCTACAGGAAATAAGTGAGTGTAATGATTTTAGAGTGGCGTTATTGTTGGTTATATCAAAGATGAAACACTGCCTGTGTTCCCTTAGCAGACTTTACAGTAGTGCCACCATGAAAGATCTGAAGATCATTATTTACTGGAAATAAAAGAACAAGGCAGAAATCGATTACTACGGCACTAGATTTATGTCTCCATTGCACTCTATATACATCTCCTATTTGTTCTAACTTCATGGAAGGATATTTAATACATAATGGAAAGAGGCTTTTGCTTTTGATTTATTTTTTGTTTATTATTTTTGGCATTCCTTGGAGAAATTCTGGAAATCAATACTTGGATGTGAGTGTGCCTGGATGTAGGTAGTGGGAGGCAGCGGCAATTGACATATCTGTGTGTTTTTGTGCTGACATACATCTGACACACTCAGGACTCTGTTGTTGCAGTACAATATGCTCAGCCTAAGTGGGGAGAAAGTCATATTTCTTCCATCATCTGTTTACATAAAACGATCCAAGAGGCATAGATAAATTTGGGTAGTTAAGTTCATGCTTGGAAATCTGTCCCACTGAAGCATTTAGTTGCAAGTGTACATATTTGTTGCATCGGGATGAGCGATGAAGACAGATGATGGAAAGCATGAGCACAGACTGACTTAAAATGAGGCAGGGGATGGTGGGAGATGCGAAATGCTGGGAAATTTCAAGCAAAGTTACAGATTGCTTGAAAATGGACATAGCTTCTCTTTCTCTGTCATTTTATCTGATAGGTGGCGCTTAGTTGACTTTTGCCCTTGCCCTAATTCCAGCTGAGCATCTTAGATATTACAGTTTCTGCAGTCATGTGGTAAGGGAAAATGCACAACACTGTTTTTCGTGAGATAAAATAGTGGGATTTATTTTAAAAATCCTGAAGTTGGTCACATGCTGCAGCAGGATTAGACCTTAGAGAGGTTTGAAAGCAAAGTCAGTTCATTGTCCCACAAATATCTTTTGGTAAGATAACATGTAAACAGTGGATGAAATAAAAATAGGATCAACTAGCTGGCTGCTTGATGCATGGAAAAGAGCAGATCAAAGGTAGGGATGCAAGATGTCACAACACAGAGGGCCACACAAAGTACCCAAGAAAGAATACAATGTGACCTCAGATCCCCTGTCCCCAAAGCTGTGCTCTCACAGGATATAAAACATGAACTTTTCCACAAAAAAACAACAAGCAAGCATGTGCTTTGGAAGCTTACTGCTACCCCTTATTGACTCATCTCATTCATAGAAAGGCTTATTAAAGCTTCACTTGGCTGTGTATAGTCTGCATAAACCATGATCTTTGATAGTGTTCAACACCCTTGTGGGAGCTGTTGCTTTCTTCCTGCAGAGAAGGTTTCAGTGTTGTGTACCTGCAAAACCAGTGACTGAACCAGTCACTGAGGTGTGGCAAGACCAAATCTGATAATTGTCTGATACCTACTCCCTATGTGGTGGGCAGGATGGAAGGAAGGGAAATCCTTTGTGATGTCTTCCCCCTCCCCCAATTTAAATAAGTAATTTGAATATTGTTGGTTCACATTGCAATAAATTTAATCTGTGGATCACTTCTAACCATTCATGTTATCGTGGATGTTTGGTCATATTATACAGCACTAGAGTTCACTCAGGAAAAATACCTATTTTTTTAATTCAGGGGCAACTTGGAAACCTTGTACTTGCATGGTTTTGTAAAACATTAAAATGCTTCCCCTTCTGCACAGATTAGTTTGTGACAAGGGGAAAAAAACTCATGCTGTTTCCCCAGCTGAAATGTTTATTCCTTTTGTTCCTTGTTGTTTTTTAGTCGTGATTATGAGCAGCAGATGGCCAACTGCAATAATCTGGTGTTTTTCCTGTTCAGCACTGACCAGTGCTAGGTCAGATTCTGGGTATCATCCGTGGCTATGCAGTTTTGAAAACACCTCTACCTTGCTAAAGCATCTCTCAGTAACAATTTCTAGCTGATGTATACAGCTTTATGAAAAAGAGTCAGCATCAGCTGAAGTCTAACACTGCATCTCCACCAGGGCTTCCTGGAGCAGAGCGATCAATATCCTCAGTTAAGTTTATGAGGATGCCATGAAACCCTCTAAATGCAGTGGCATTCTCTTCAACCTTTCTTGTAGCCCATCAATTACAGACTAAAAGGTCAGTCTTACTGTAGGAAAAGTCTGTCTTCAGTAAAGATTTTTTTCCTACTTTTCTTGCTGGGGGTGGGTGGAGATGTTTGTTTTGGCAGGATCTGTTCCTTTATAACAAGGCTTGCCAAAAGAGCCAGAGGACAGCCCTTCTCTGTGCATGTCTTGCTATTCTATTTCTGAATCCTCTCTGGTAAATCAGGGGTATTTTGAGGCTTGTGATTGTCTGCTCCAAGTAGTGAAACAGCCAGTGGTGATGTACTGAGCTGGCAGGGAATAAATGGAACTCCAAAAGTAAGTCCCACATTATGCTGTTAACAATTTCCTGCTTTGCTGTCATTCCTTTTAAAATAATTCCAGTTTTCCATTAGGAACTCTGAGGTTAGAAAACAACTGCAAGGGGAATGCCTGTCTTGTGCACACCTTAATGTTCTCTTTGCTCTTTGAGTATGTACGCAAAGCTTCCCACATATCTGGTGGTCTGAATCCAGGCAAAGAAACAGTCCTGGTGTCCATGGCTGGATGTTTCTCTATCCCAAACTTAGCTAGGCAAGAGGCTTCAGCAACTCTACCTGTCTCAACCTCTTTGAAGCAGAGCTTTTGGAAACTTTTGTTTCATTAATGGACAGTTATTTAAAAAATTGTCCACATTAGCATAGTTCCATTCACTCTGGTGCTCTGTCTGCAAATAGAAAGAGTTTGTCCATTGCTGAGCAGTGGGTTCTGTGAGTTCTGAATGCAGCTTTCTAATGTTTTATGGAAGAACCATCACCAAATGCATATGCCTCCATGTGTACTCATAAATTACTTGAGAAGTTCAGCAAATAATAAAGGGGCTGGAATGAGAGGAGGAAATACAAAATAAAAATCTTGAAAAATACGGTGGAAATGAGTAAACACCTTTTTTAAAAAGCACGAGTAATTTGAAGCTAAGACCTTTATCATCCTCTTTAAAATGGCAATTTCTAACCCTGAATTCTGAGTGAAAGCCTTTTTGCCAGAGTCAAATCTCACCCAGGTGGAATGCTGTATGAATCCTTCATATTAGACTGGATGTGAGTGCAGAAGTGATGTTACTTCTATTTTTTCCCCTGTGAAATGAATGTTTTTGTCCTGTAAAACAGCTTTTAGGACTGTGACAATTTACTTTCCCATACTTGGAGTGTTCTGAGCCCTGTCTTCCACATTATGCTCAGGAGAGTTGTCAGGTAGCAGCATAACCAAAGAGAAGGTCAAGGTGGATCAAGTGGACATTTCCACCTTCTCTTCTTTTGAGGCTGTGCCCTCGGAGTCAGCAGCTGCCAGTCGGTTGCTGGCGTTGGACTGTAGGGAGGATTTTATCTGGATAGTTTAAAAAGACATGGGAAAAGCACTGAAGGAAGGGATTTATGTAAACAGCGAGTATGTTGATGGTAATTTGGTATGAGATCTTGTTGTGTGTTAGGTTAAGTGGAAGCTGCTGTTTGTTAATGACTTGCCAGCCTCATGATTCCACAAATGGATTTATTACGACGTACTACTCTGAGGACAACTGCCCCATTAGCTTTACTTCACAGTTCCTCTACTTGGGGAAACCTGGCATCAAACATGATGCCAAAAGCAATCGGAGCTATTCCCAGGGCAGGCAAGTCTTTTGTGCCTGTGCCTCCACGAAAACCTGCTGCAGCACAGCTGGACCTCTGCCCTTTCTGCTGGTGCTGTGACAGCAGCCTTCCTCTCTCACATAGTTTTTCAGAACTAAACCACAGGCAATTGGATTCCAGACAATCCCAGACTTGAGGTGTCTTTAAGGACCAGATTTTAGCATATCATTAGCACCTCATTAGGGGAGGTTAGTATGGGATTAGGAGGTGCTGGAGAGGGGTATTGGCCAAAGCAGCAGATGGGAACACAAAGGCCATGGAGAAGCTCTGATTTTCCCTCAGAGGGATCTCAGTGCTCTTCCAACTCTGTCACTGCACCCATCATTATGGCCAACTCACTACCCTCTCTGGGTTATTATGCTCCAGAAAACAAGCACATTTGTAATGCAACTGTTCTGCCTTGCCTGACAGTGATTATGGGTACTTTTGGACTAATTCTGAAATGAGAGCAGGAAACACATAATATTACTGGGTCAGAGAAAAACAGGCAGACTCTTGTTGTGCCCCACTGTGCTAGTTTAAAAACAGTCTAGTTTTTAGTGGGTGGGAGAAAAGCTGCTCGAAACTTCTATGTCCAGCACAGAGCCAATCGCTGAAGGCTCTGACGATGGGCAGGTTACTAGCCCAAGTAGAGAAGTTGGTAACGCCTCCGTGATGACATATTTAAGAAAGGAAAAACCGGTGAGAAGTTCTCTCTTTTCTTCTCTGAGGGGTGGCGAGGCGGCCGCTGGGGCCCATCCTAGTGGGGGCTGCCGAGGGCCGCGCGGCTGGAACCTTCCTGAGGCTGGGACTGTGTGGCCAGGGCCCTCCTGAGGCCGGAGCCAGCCGTGTGGTGCCGGCAGAGACCCATGTGGCCAGCAGCGAGAGACATGGCGAGCAATTCTCTGATGCGGAGCCCTGACGAGATCAACCTCTCAACTGCAACTTACAGACACCAACTTTCTTCCAAGTCAGAGAAAAAGGAAAAGTGAGGTCATGTTAGGAAAACCGACATGGTGGCACCGAGGTCAGTGGAAAAAAGAGAGGGAGGAGGTGCTCCAAGCCCTGGAGCTGAAATTCTCCTGCAAGCCGTGGTGAGGACTATAACACAACAAACTATTTCCCTTTAATTCATGAGGTGCATGGGAGGGTGCAGAGATCCACGCGCAGCCCGTGAAGAAGAGTGCTCACACTGGAGCGCGTGGATGTTGAAAAGCTGTAATCTAGTGAGGAACTCGAACAGAGAGAGATGACCCTGCTTTTAGAGATAGAGAGCCTTCGCTTCCAAGCTAGAGCAGCTCACCCTTGAAAGACTAAATCCCAGGAACTACTATGACCCACACTGGGCAGTAGTGGGAAGACTGCTTGGCCCATGGGAGGGACTCACATTGCAGCAGGTTTGGGTGCAACTGCTGCTTGTGAAAGTTAAAACCACGCTAGAAAAGTTCACAGAGAACTACCTCCCGTGGGAAGGATCCCATGGCACAGCAGAAGAAACTCTTTTCCTTTAAGCATACTGAAGAAGGATTTTTGAGAAGTGAAAAACTGACCAAAACCCTATGTTTTCTTTCCTTGCGCAGTTGGTGGAAAGAGGGAGGGACTGGGAAAGAAAGGTGTTCTGAAGATTTGCTTTGGTTCTCATTACCCTTTTTACTTTTAATTCTGTTAATAATAAATCTTCTTTATACTGTTTAAGTTTTGAACTTGTTTTACCTTGAAATGCTTTTCCCCTAATCCTTATCTCAACTCATGAAGTTTTCGTGTTACTTTCCCCTCCTCTGCTCAGCTATAGCAGAGGAAAGTAAGTGGACAGTTTTTTGTGGGTGCCTGGCAAACAGCCAGCTTCAAACCGCAACACCCATCAACCAGGTATGAGGCTACCAGACAACTTCAAGAGGCAGGGGTGCAGAAGCCCCTCTGGAAGGGTGTTTGTTTTGATTTCATTTAGTTAAAGACAGACTTCAGTTCTAGAGAAGCCTCAAATTCTTTTCTTTTGATTTTACCAGTTTTAGGGCAAGCCATAAAATATTTCACCTCTATCAGTTTAGAGGTGACTGTAAACAAGTGAAAACGCAGGATTAAAATTTAAAAAAAATCAATTGTAACCATCAAGTTCATCACAAAGTAGTACAGTACATTGTGCTGATACATCTCAAGTGGTCTGTGTGTGTATATATACACATATATGGGTGTGTATATACATATATATATGTATATATATATATATGCATGTGAACATGTTTTTGACATCTAAGCTCTCAACTTTGCACCCAGAGCAGATCAGCAAGTTAAATTCCATTCCAGAAGGGAATACATACTGTTTCTAGTTCATCCTCTATGTTAGAAGCCTGGCACAGTTCCAGCTTGGATTACTTTTGTCCTCATTTTTTTTCTGTGAGGAGGGGAGAGACAAACCCATCTCTTGGAAGTACTGCCAGTCACATAAGGGGTGACACAGACCTTGTGCAGGACATGACAAGAGGTAGCCTCTTACATGGTAAAAGTTGGGATGCTGTAAGGAGTCACCACACAGATTAATGAACTTTTGTATGGATATGTTTGAAAAATCACTGTGTGGTACCCTGCTTAGCTGGACATCCTTTGCTCTGAAGAGCAACTGAGGTACCATTTTTCCCCAGTAGCTCCAGCCAGCAGAAGAAACCACCACAATTACAGCCCCTGAATCCTGTCATTGCATAAAGACAGCAGGATTTGATCAAGAACAGTTTGTTGAGGAAGTATTTCTGACCTGGAAGCACAATGTAAATGATGGTTACTCTTCCCTGGCTCCCTCTGCTTGCAGGCTTCCTCTTCAGTACAGTCTGTGACACCATGGTCATAATTCAAAGCATTTTCTAAATAAATTATAAATAAAGCCAGTGAAGAGTTAAATGCAGCATATATTAGATTTCAGTGATGAAGCCTCTGATTAATATAATGAAAAGCCTGGTTTAATTGCATTACCTTCCATTAGCTCCCATCTTCCTTTTTTTTATAATTGTTTCTAAGGCTCTGTGTACTTCATCCCTGCTGGGACTTTCATCCCACATTTATTCAAGTGAGACTTCTGCTTTCAAAACTGCACCTTTCATCAATCTCCTATTAATTAGCCAAATGCCACATCATATTATACATTGATGCATTCAGTCAAGCATGTGCCATAATGAGAGGGGAGCCCATGGTCTGTCCAGGCTCCTCTCAGGAGCTGGTCATTGGTATTCCAGGATAAGTCAGCTTACTGTAATTTGAAATTGGTCTGCCGTCCCATTAGGAATCTGCCCGATCAATACCAAGTGAATTAGAGTTTCAGTGATCTGATTAACTCCCCATTATTTTCTACCCTGGCTGATTTAGAATGCATGATGAGACAATATTCCAGTTTCTTTGCTTTATCCCAGTTTAAATGAAATATAGACATCTGAGGAAGCAGTGGCTGTGCATTTGATTTGGCTGTGGTGTTATAAAGTCAAACACTGTGAGTGTCTGCCTCGCCTTGACAGCCGGGGCTGAGGGCTGCCATGTCACACGGAGAGATGGCAGGAGGCCGGAGGGAACAGGGGCATTTTCCACACTGCTGCTCCTTTCTGGGTCATCCATTCTGTGCCCCCTTGGTTGGGCAGACTTGGGTAGACTTACCTGACTTAGGTACGTGCTGAGTTGGTAGGCGGCCACACCATTTGTGGTCCTACACAAGTATTGGTCTGTAAGCCGAGACTGAGGTGGAAAACTCTCTGTACAGAAGATGTGCAGTGGAAATGTGAGATTTGCTCTAATTCATGGGATCTCTGCCATCATGAAAGAAGGAAGTTAGGAAATCTCATCAAGTTCTGTTAGGTCACAAGTACTTCACCTTGAGGCCATGGATGATTATTTTGTGTTGGCAGCTTGTGGATGCAATCCCTGAATGGAGTTTCCAGTTGCTGTTTTATTGCAAGTATAAAACAATGTGAAACAGGACCAGGGAAAAAGGCCTAATTTTGTGAGTCCAGAAGGTAGATTTTAAATAGAAAGCTTGCTGGCTTTGGTTTGTTTGCTAAACTTGAAATTATGTTAATAGGTCCAACTTACCAACTCTTTTTTTATTATTTTTGCATTTCCAAGGTAGAAAGGCTTAGTGTTTTTACCACCAATTTTCTTGGTGGTGCATATTGATATTGGCCTGGGGAAACAGGGGTGAAAAAACCAATCCTGGTGTGCTGCAAAGAACTGTATAACCTGATAACCCTGAACTCTGTCTCAGTGTTCACTGCTCACTGGCTGTGGAAAAGAAGTAAGATAGAAAAGATTGCCTTTGTAACAGCTGCAGGTGTTTCAGCAAGGTATTCTTACTAAAGAAGTTGCCCCTAAAAAATCAGGCCTTGCCACCAACACACACAAAAGACAAAAAGGAAAAGGTTTCTCATCATGCTTAGATACTCAAAGAGAAGATTTGGACCCAAAGCTGTATTTTAAAATGTACCGATTTAATGTGCCAGCAGACCAGAATTAAAAACTACTTTAAAAAACGAGACAATTATTTGGGGAATGCTACAGATGAATTTATTTTAGGAGACGAAATCTTGTTTGTATTCCCCTTCAAAGGTGTTCACAGCATCCTAGCCCCTTTAATGCATTTCAGGGCATCAAGTAATGAGGAGGGCTGCACATTTTGTGTGCCAATAGGCAAAAAGCAGGTCGTAATCTGCTTAATATGTGCAATGTGTATATTAATATTAATTTCTCTCTTTTGCAAATTAATATAGATTTGCTGAGTAGTACATGTATAATGCATAAATACATACATAAAAGTTTAATGTGAACATACTCTTGTACCTTCAGTCAGTGTACATTGACATAATTTTAGTGTTTCTTTATTGCTGCTTCATGGACAGTTTGCAGGCTGTGGTTTTTTTGGGGATATCATTGTTTGGGGGGATTGTGTTTGTCTGGGGTTTATTTGTTTATTTTGTTTGGGTCCTTTTTTTGGTTGGTTTTTACTGTGTAAGTGTGTGGGGTTTTTCCTTTGAGAAAAGAAAATACAAGAGAGAAGACTTGCAAGTGCCAAGAGCTTGAGTCATGTGTGGGCGGTGAAACTGAAAACCCGGACTCCCGAAGTTAAGCCCCTTCAGAGGTCCTGGGGCAGGATGTCACTGATGGGATGGTAGAGCTTTGTACGTAGCCCACTAGAGGGTGACAAAGCCTAATGCTAGGGACACGGAAGTGACACTGGGGGTCCAGAGCCCTTGGCATCCTCCTTGCCTGCCTTGGGTGCACTCCCTGGTCTACCCGCCAGGCTTAAAAAGTCCATGTTTAATGCCATGAACCATCCCTGCCTGAGAAAGCTGAGCTGAGTCTGCAGCTCATGGGTAACAGCCACCTCAGGAATCTCCTCAGAGCATCATTGAAATAGAAGAAACAGTGGAAAAATTATTGGAAAAAATATTAGAGCAGATGCAGGATGGCTGACCTGGTCCCTAGTACCACATGCAAGGGCTGAAAACAATGCATTCCAGGGTCAGTTTTACCAGCAAATAAGACAAGGAGCTGCACAGAGATGGCCACAAACTGACTTTGTGAGCCAATGGCCAACTGGTCTATTCCAAACCCACTGGAGCTGGTGGGAAGGTGGTCTGTTGACTTGGCTGGGCTTTCAATCATGACCACAGCAGAAAGGCACATGGTGGTGTGTTCCACCAAACACAGCTCGCCCTTGGGCTGGAAAGAGAGCATCATCTCTTGGGTTTGGGGCGTTTCGGTTTATGAAGATAAAAGTAACACATTTCCAGGAGAAATATTGTGAGCTCTGGACTGTGTGTAGCTTCATGTTTGAGTGCTGTGGAGCGGCTCAGTATTTGTCAGGGATCAAGGCAAGAAAACAGGAAGGGGAGAAAAAGATGTGTTGGTAAGCATTTGTGAAAAATGTTGGGCTAAACTAGCAATAAAATAATTTTATCATTTAGAAGTGTTGCAGTATCATTAAAAAAGGGCTAATCATCTTTGGAATTGTGCAAACTGTGGAATCCTAAATAAAAAATCTGTAGGATTTGTGAGAAGTTTGTGACAAATTTCAGGTGTGATTTACTACTTCAATGTTTTATTATTATTTCTGAGAAACCCATATAGGACTCTATTAATTAAAACTCAGACTGACACTTTGGCTCCATAAGATTTAGGAATTAGTGTGATTTTATCTCATTAGTGCATTTATTGCAGTGTTCGTCCTTTTAATTAAGCATTAAGTCCCTCCAAGGTGAGTTTTATCATCCCATAATGCATCTGGGCTTTCACTACTTGTCTAAATACACATTAGGGGACGACAGCCACTTTGGAGAAACCTTAATTGTGTTATCACTGAAGTTTGAGTCTTTTGTCTGGGTTTAGGTGATAGGTTTAAGTTTCTTTAGGGGCGTGACTGTGTGGGTGGGAAGGCTGAATTCAAAGGGCTTGAGAAGGACCTGAGCCAGTGTCCAAAGAGGTTCCCACTGGTCTTGGTGGCCTTTGGAAAGGGATCCAGGATGTGGTGCTGAGCACACAGCAAGGATTGTTGCCGTACCTCACATCACCCTTGGGCTTTCCAGCCGACAGGTCAGGCTGGTGGTGGATGCCATCTCACGTGGCCAGCTGAGCTGGAAAGTGGCTACTGGTCATGGGCGTAAGGCTCAGGTCTCCTGGGATGTTCAGGTCTCTTCTTCCCATGTAAAATATTGAGGGATTGAGCCAGGCTTCTGTGGTGCCACTCAGTCATCACTTCAGTGGAAACAAGGGAGTGTCTTTTATGCATATACTCACATGATATATATACATACCTGTGTTTATATAGATGTGTGTACATGTGCATATATAAAAAATTGGGCTGTTTTTGCCACAAAGGATTTGCAGTGCTAGCTCTCGAAGAACACCGGGTGAGCACGCAAATAAGTGATGTGCAGTGACCAAAAAGAAGGTTTCTATAAAGAAATAATCCCTGCAGACATGCTCAGCTGTGAATACAGTCCTGTTTAAATAGTTGCTTGTGCAGTATGAGTATATGTGTATCTCCTGCAGGAGCAGAGGTGATATCATCAAGCTATTTCAATAAACCATTTTGCTGTCACCAGATGGCAATGTAATGATATTTTGCCATTATTTTACCTTGATATGTCACTGCCAACTTGTGCTATTTGGTGTTTCCCTACAGACCCTCACTAAAACAGTTACGGTTTTTAATTAAAAAAACCCCCAAAACAACAAACCAACCATTTCTGTTTCCATTTTATTTTGTTGCTAACTTCTTTCTTTAAAAGAATAACATTATTCATTTAAAGGAGTGCAGGAATGAAATAAATTTGCGTGTCTGTCTTACAGGTGCCAACCTCCCAGGTCAAATAGAGAACCTCGTGATTTATTGTCATGGCTGTTATTAACATTAATATGTGAAATTTTTTTGTTAAGTGTATTGTGACTGTAAAACAAAGGAATTGGGCAGCAATATAGGCTTTTTTCAGTAAACAGAAAATGCTGAAAAAGAAGATTAGTGATACAAGTCAGACTAAACACCTAGAAATTAGGCAAAATTATTGCTATTTGCCTGAGCTGTCTTACTTCTGACTTAGTGGGAATTGTGTGCAATTTAATAAAATTAAAATTGGGGAGCTCAGGTAACATCTGGAAAATCGTGTTAAAAAGACTTCTAGGCTCCTTAACTATTATTGTGAAGGTGGGATATTCTCGTGTTTTTCAATCTAAAAAAGAAAAAGATAATAACTTTTATTTTTTCTCAATGCTAGTACAAAACATACCATTAAAGTAACCAACATGTGGTTCCTGGACTGGTTCCTGGCACTTTGAGACAATCTCGTCAGAAAATCTGATGCTTTTCGATGCAGGTGTAAATCAAAAAGTGTTCTTCTGAAGTAATTTTGAACTGTGTTGGCATGGAAGTGCCCAGAGGAACCACTGAGACACATTCAGCAGTGCTTATTAAGAACTGTGGGACATTTGTGATTTAGTGCTGCCAAATTCACGTCCCTAAATTTCAGTTTTCTCCTCTGTAGGCAATCCCACTGCTGTCCCCTAGGAGAGTGATAAGATTACTCTGTGCGATTGCAGTGAAGCACTACTTAGAGGTCCAGGTGTAGGGACTTGCCCCCTCCTACATAAAGGGATTATCAGTTCTGAATATAATCCGAGGAAAAGTTTACTTGCCCTGTTTCAGTAATGAAAAGTCACCTATTTTTCCAACAAATTACAAGAAAAGGTTTTTTATTGTATGAGAAATCCAGCCTAGCACTCTGCACAGGGTGCAGGAATCACCTTTTGATCCCAAATATGGATGCTCAAGTTTGTAAATTTAATAAAAAAGATGAAAACCCCTATGGCAGTGCTTATACCAGAAGCAATAAACTCTGATTAGATCTCACTATTTTTGTATCAGAGTCTCTTTGGCTTGCAGAGGTGAGAGCTCTGGATAAGATAATGGCTTCAGACAAATGCTGGAGCATATGAAGTTTAAAGAACCATTCAGATCTCACATTGTTTAGGAAATTGAAATAATCAAGTAAGTTTTCTGTCACTGTCCCCTATGTGTTTTAACTGTCTGTGCCCTTCCATCATTCATTCCTGCATAACTGAGGCTGTATCTATGCTCCTATTTCATGGTCTGGGTGTCTGCATGTGATGAATATCTCCATCAGCTCATCTTTATTAACCTATAAAACAGTGAAGAGTCCTAACCAAGCAATCAGGCACCATGAAAACATCAAAGATGCTTCTGGTATTTGTGTCTTATTTCTGGCACTTACAGCTGAGGAAAATGAATATTTGAGAAGCACAACAACACTCGTCATGCATTTCTCTTAGCACAAGCAGTTAAAGAAATGGGAAAGATTAGGGTGAAAGGCAGGGAGACGTGTTTCCCCAGGCAGACTTCATGGGCTTTAACTGGTACTAAAATGCAAGTTGGAATTGTGCAAGGACAACTGATGACTAACCGAGCCTCAAAACTGAGATCTGAGTCGGCAACTTTTACCAAGTCACCTTCATGGGTGAAAGAACACCTGTAGAGATTACACATTGTCTGCTTGGTAATAAGCTCCTTGATATGAATTAGGTTGAAAGAAACAGAGCTTTAAAAGTCTGTAGCTTTTTTCTAAAGCCAGTGAAATGTTCTGTATTCAGTTTTAAATTTGAAAGAAGACGTATGATAATTTATAAGTACTAAGTTGCAGTAAATGTTCTTAGATTTCAGTTGGGGTTTGGACAAAAAATTGCTCCTGCTTGCCCTTTCTCACTGTGCCTATTATGTGAAGCTGATGAATTTCCAGAAATAAAATAATGCACCAATATTCTGTGCTGTTGCAAAAAAAAAAAAAAAGTCAGCAGGTGTGTGGAATCACTTGAATCCTGGAGTTATGTATTGGAAAGTCACTTTTGGGGTGCAAGACTCTTTATGGTGAGCTGAGGTGCTTGAAGCTTTGGGTGTTCCTGCACTGCATGTTTCCAGACCTTTGTTCCCACTGTAACTGGGCAGCTGCTTATCACAGAACAGCACTTTCTCTATTTCGCTTGAGCAATATCAAAATATTACCCCTGCTGCATGCTGCTTTTGATAAAGCCCAGAACACTTCTGGTTTCTGGGCTGCAGGTGCACATTGCTGGGTCATGCTGAACTTCTCATCCACCAACACCCCCAGGGCTGCTCTCAATCCCTTCACTGCCCAGCCTGTAATTGTGCTTGAGACTGCCCCGACCCGGGTGCAGGACCTTGTTGAACTTCAGGTGGCAAATTTCCTCAGCTACAGTGCTTGAAGCAGCAGAATCCTCGGATATGTTACAAGGAGATGTATGTGTGAGGGAGGATTGTAGTCTCACAGCTTTTGGAGAGGTCTGTTTGCAGCAGCAAGGATGGTGCCTTACACTGGAGCAGCTGTGTGTATACAATCTTTTGTGTAGATGGCATCAACTCAATAGAGAAAATAAGTGCAAACATAATCACAAACCAAGAAACACTTGCCTGAGAGGAGAACATAAAGTGAGTCTGAAAGTCACTCATAAAGGACAGGATATTAAAGACAGTGGTGGGGAGGGGGCAGGCTATTAATCCATATGTCACTGATGCCAAATGGATCTTCCGCAAACGAACCTCTTTCAGCAGAGACATTCACCAGTCCAAGCATAGAGCTTGGCCTATCTTCCACCCCACTCTCTGATTTCTGGGGAAAGACCAGTAAATATTCTGCAGGAAAGTGTAACTGGAGTAAACAGGATTGAACTGGATCAGTTCAGGAAACGCTGAGTGTGACAAATCCTCCTGTTCATGACACAACCGTGCTTTCTCTAAAGCTGTATAGAATTAGCTCATCCTGAACATCTTAGCAACTGTTTGTAGACAGAATTTATGGCAGAAGCTGGTTATTTTCTCATAAATTTCAGAGAAATATTACCAGATTCTCAGGTCGTGTCAACAGATCCAGGCTGCTTGCAGTCATTGATGTGACAACACTGGGAGTCAGTTTGGGACCTGGACTTGTCAGGTTGGAACTTGATCCATGCTCTGTGCTTGCCTCTGGTTTAGGTCAGACCATGAGGGAGAGGTTTCACTTCACCTCTGAAGAAACAGAGTTGTCTTTGGCCATCTAGAGAAAGTGCCAAACTTGCTTTTGCAATTTTTGAATGAAAAGGTATTAGTGGGAGGATGCGCTTCTACTCAAACTGGCTTTTTATTGAATTTTTGTTTGCTCAGACTCCTGTTAGGTGGAGAGAGTGAAGCCCAGGTGAACATGCTCAAGCTGGCTGATGTCACTCAGAGTGGCGTCACTCTGCCCATCCTGGTGTTTCTTGTCTCCCAACAGACTGAGGGATCTGCTCCTGTGGCACACTGCAGTGTAGACACATGCACAGCTGGGACTTGTGCTTCACTTCCCTCCCCTTCCTACCAGGGACCATATAAAAAGATCCTTTGTAAAGTAAGTTTATAAATAATTTAATGGCAGATATAAAAAGCTTTTACTTTTTTTTTAAACTGGCCCTTTTTTGTAAATCTGTCTACATGAAAAACATTCCTAGCAAAGTTCACAGAGAGAAGGCTTAAAGTTATTATTAGGCACATAAATTGACTGCTTTCTCATTCATATGCAGGCAAATTTCTTTAATTTATTAATCGGATTTGCATAGAAAATTATGGCACTCATCAGTGAGAAGTCTCATTTAGGAAAGGTTTTATAAAGCTGTAACTAATTAGAAATAGAAGAAAATACATAAATGTGTTTAATTTTTTACCTTTCAAAACTTTTCTTCTTTAGATGGAAAAAAAAGATTTTAAAAAGGTACCTCTTGCAAGAATCTGGAGCTTGTTTGAAAATTGCTTCACCAATACATATTTTGTCTTCTTATATTTAATTCAGGACAGAGGAGAAGGATTATTGAACTTAAGTTTTAAAGTTCACAAGGGGGAAAAATAGCTTAGAGAAACTGTTCTGTGGTAATGTAGCAAGACACTTAATTAACTTGGGCTTCATTTAAAACCTTAGTGTAAATCTTTTCAAAATGAATCAAAGTCTCTGCTGAATTATATCTTAGCCAAGTTTTACAGTCAAAAGGCTCTTAAATCAGTAAGACCTGTCACTGTGAGAGCTGCGGTAGTGTTTTCACATTCTCTGCAAGCTCATCTGCTCTTGGACTTGAAAGTCTTTTCCCTGGGTCCATTTGCTCTAGCAACAGCTGGCTGTTTGAGGCAGCACATTAGCAGCTCACAATTAAACAATATTCCAGCTAATTTGAGCTCGGGCAGATGAACAACATCAGTGACAGTGAGTTTCCTCCCTCCCACTCTCTGTTTGTTCAGTTTTAAAAAAACTTTATTTTACTTTAATTGCTCCTTGGAGACAAGGTTGCTAGAATTCTCTCTTCATCGCGGCGTCCAGCTGAGAAACTGTTCTCCCATCTTGCTGAGGCAAAAGGAGAGAGTGTTCAGCCCACACATGCTGCAGATGTGCAAGGGGGCAAACTGGGGGAAGCAATGACAATTAAAGAGCATATGGTCAGAAATAAATCTGTACAGTAGTGCCAGTCCATATTAATCACAAGATTAGAATAACAGCGTATCTGTACAAGTAGCGTGCTAAATCTCCTATTGCATTTACTAGCCTTCATATATCTGGATCTGCATGTTTATCAGGGTGTCTTATATGATATACTATATGAAGTGAGGGAGGATTTATAGTACGTTTTGTGTAAATGGGCCTGATAAAAACCGAAAAAAAAGGGCTGGTGAAACAATAACATCTGGAAAGATGTATGTCACTGGAACAGCACACACCAAACAGGCATGTGAACGTGTGAAAGAACAATGGAATTAAAGCCTTGTCTTAGCAGAACTGTAGTGCGCCAAGCTTTTCACACATCTGGGTAAAAATGTAGTAAGTTTTCATCTCAAGTTTAGTACTGTGAGGAGGCTTCATGCCATAGCATTGTCATCATGTTGCTTTGAGATCCTGGGGGTTTGTTACTGGGATTTGTTGTAGAAATAACTTCATGCTTTTTCTGAATGGGTCAGTTTTGCTCTAGGTATGTGTTCCTTGGGGGCACTGAGGAACAAGCAGAACTAAACCAGGGGAGATTTTCAGCGTGCACGAGTTTTATCAAACAAAACAACACTTTTAGCAGGTCTCCTTCTATTACTTGTGTTCTACAAGGAGTGAGCAGGAAGGGGACTGATGACACTAACCTTTGTACCCTGGTCTGTGTTAGAAGTGCATGATCTGGACTGCGAACTGGTGCTCCACGTGCAAGTGTGAAATGTAAATTTTGGGAAGTTGTAGCACTGTCTTAGAACTTAGGCTTTGAAAAACCCTTTCCAAAATGGCTCTTCTTCCATCACCCAGGATGGTGCAGATCTCTGAAAAGTCAATTATCTGTTAAAAATTAAACCAGTGTGACTCTCTGCCGTAAAAATTAAGCACTTAAGTATTCATGATAGAATATATGGCATTTTCCCTATCAGCACTTCCATGAAGCTGTAAAGTTGCTGTAACCTGGGTTTCCCAGAGGTAACATGAAAAGGGATAATTCCCCTTGCAGAAGGATGGTGTCCCCTGGGAGGCAGGTGGGTAGCAGGGATACTGGGTTGGGGATAGCAGCCACACCAGGCAGAGTTCTGTGTGTTGCAGCTGTCACAGACTGTTGGGTGCTACTCAGCCTCAAGTTTGAATTAAAGCAAAACCCTGCTCTAGAGGAGAAGCTCTTTTAGGCCACCAAATCTCCCCTGTGATTCTAGGGATTTTTTTTTAAAGGATAAAAAGGTTTCCATTACCCCATTGGTAGTGGCCTCAAAGGAAGGGCCATCACAAGTCTCAGGCTAAGCTATAAAAGGAGATGCTCTGCATTAACTCTGAGACCTACTCTTGTATTCCTCGGTCAGATACCTGCCCTTAACACCTTGCTTCTCTTCACCTGACTTGTACTTTTTGTCTTCATCACCTGCCCTTCAGAGTTCCGAGCAAGCCTCTGCGTTTCTCATTTGCAGAAATAGCGTTATCTGGAAGGAAATATAATGAATACACAAAATATTATCAGAAGTACAAGGTGTCCTTGTCGCTGGCAATAGTCACACCCCATTTATAAACTTGTCCCGGTGTGGCTGCACATGCCAGGGCTGGTTTGTGCAGCATAGGAACAGGGCTGCTTCAGAAGCACTCAGAATGCTAGTGAGGTGTCTGATGGAGACACACTTCATCCGACAGGAAAGATAATAGAATTGCTTTTTTAAAAGCAGCTCCCAAAATAGAGAACTTTTTGACTTGATATTTCAATAGATATGGAATTGTTTATCAGCTTTGCAATTCACACAATCTCAGGAATCCCTCAGGCAAGAAATACCACAACTGTGCCTCTATCTGTGTTTTCTCCTGCTCTGCCACTTGTCTCCACGCTTTATCTCTACCCTTATTAAGTAGCTACAGTAGGAGAAGAAATGAAAATTTCCCCTGCTCAGTTGAGCACCTCAGGTTGTCTAGGTTTTATGCCAAAGTTTTGAGTAAAAAGGGGTTGCAACTTTCCTTGAGTGAAATATTTTTAAAGTTTTGCTGGTAAAAGCACCTGCAGAAAACTTTTCAGATATTCTGACAGCCACTTCTCTTGAGTTGCATCAAAATGTTTCTGTAAAAATGATAATTGAGAATGAATGTGCTGCATGCTTGAGGCTGTGTTGTGATGTTGACAGGTTTGAGTACAAGCAGAATAACTTACGAGGGCTAAGCTGCTCAAGCACTACTAAATTCCTCAAAATGGAAAGCAGTTATTGCACTGCTGAAGCTTTCTTAGGTGGACAGGAACTTTCTGCTGGTCAGCATCTCGTTTTTCATGCCAAGTCTTCTGTTCTTTCCTGTTTCCTCCCCAGCACATGATATGTGTGCAGCAGCATTCCTAGATTTACTGTTTTGCATCTGAATGAGGAAGCAGCTGCTGATGCTGTGATGATGCATGCAATCTAAGGCTGCCAGCTTTTTATTCCAGTCTATGGGGGTTTTCTGTGGCTTCTACTGGGAGGCTTATTGGGCCTGGTCAGAGTTTTAGGATGGGCTGGGGACACAGTTAAAATACAGTTAATGGGATGTCTACGTACTCAAGGACTAGCAAATGCTTAAAATGAACTAAACAAGGTCCTGATTTGGGTAGGAGGGATTTTTTTTCTGCATGACTGACTTCATGGAAATGTTTCTGATGAGTTTCTTTTTTTGTGTATGATAGTTTCTGAACCACTGTTTGTTTACAGTTGTAGCGTCAGTAGAGAGGCTACAGCCGAAGAGATGGGTTTGGTTTGTGACTCCATTTTTGTGGTAGAGTGCACAGAAACTGGTCCTGATTAACAAAATATGATCTTGTTAATGAGCAGACTATGAAAAAAAACCTCATATTTCTCTCCTGCTTTGTTCTTTTCATACTTTTTTTGAGCTGAACATTGCTACTGAGTAAGTGCAGTTCAGCCTAGTTATGGTTGCTGTGCCTGTGCTGGGCACTGTGCCTTGCTGTTCCTCTGGATAGGCTGAACTCTGCCTCCATATGGGTGGAACTCCCCCAGAAGTGTCTTTTCCTCAGTATTTGTGAGATATGGGAGATTTCTGCAGTGGAGAGCATTAATCAGAGCTATGAAAAGGAGTTCGGGGTTTCATCTCTGTGACTCTGTCAAGTGGAGTTTATTTGGGGTGAAGCTGAAAAGGGACTCTACATGCTGCAGGGAGTAACAGGATAAGAGAGAGATGCAAAAGTTCTGTGATTATTTTCAATAAATTACAAATATTTTTCTTCTACAAAAACAATTTGCACACAAATGCTAATAGAAGTTCATATTTAAATAGCTAAAAAGGTCACTTGTAGCCAGAGCATTGATCTGTCTGCTTGTTTCTCTAGACGTAAGTGGAGTAACCTCCAAGTTACTGTATCTAGCTGGGATTCTGGGGTCCTTGCTTAAAGCCTTAAGCAATATCCAGAGCCTTTTTGGTTGCACAGTCTCCTCTTCAGTACCTGTTTATTCACCTCAACTGCATTTCTTGTCAGTCTTTCTCATATTGAATGTAGCTCTTAAACTGTTGATGTGGCAACTGGGCCTCCTCTCCTCTCCTCTCCTCTCCTCTCCTCTCCTCTCGTGTCACTTGCTTTGTGCTAGAATTGAGTGTTTTTACTTAATACATCCCTATGCAAGAGTAGAAGGAACTTTAAGCCTGATGTGCCAGTACTGATGTTAGAGAAAAAGAAATTTCCTTTGCCTCTTGGGTTGTCTGAATTGATGGGTGGATGAGTACTTAAAATTTGCTTACTGCTGGTCAAAGACATCAGGCTAATGATTTTTGTTATCCACACAGAAAATACGAAAACATGGGTCAAATTAGGAAACCTAAGAGTTTTCTGACAGTCTGGATCCCACTAAAATTAATGGGAGGGTACATCCTGTTTCAGTCTTAACCTGAAGAAATTGTTCTGTGCGTGAACAGCTTGTTAACCTGCATGAACCCTGTGTTTCGTCCTCCAGTGGCTCAAAATGCCTGCAGTACTGGTGTACAGCAACATCCAAAGAACAGGACACATATTCATGGGACATCTTCCTTAGGAGTGGGGTGGAAATCTGTATTTTTTATATTGGCACTTAAAAAAGGGGATTCTTATAAGGAGTAGTATGCACAGCTGGAGCAGGAGGACTGAGCAGTATCTTGACTTACAAGCTGCTGTTTCAAGGTGAGAGCATGTTTGCTCACGAGGTCAGTGGCAGTGCTCTGGCCACTCGTACCTTCCACCCGGCTCTGCTGTCAATAAAGTTTTAGAAACAACAAGACAGCCCTCTGCAATTGCAATGGAATTAGTGCAGAATTCTTCTGAGATGTATGAAAAGAATTGTAGCTTATTCTGAAGCAACTGCCCTTCACGTTAAATTCTCCATCCCCCTGTGCAGCAAAGAAACTGTCAGTCTCACGTGAGGCAGGACTCATGTCCTGTTGCATAAATCCATGCTTGATGCTGATCTTGTATTTAACTGCATTGCTGGAGTTGGTAGTGTTTGGATAAGACCGACAGAGAATTGTCAGTACAGAAGAAAAATGGAGTGATGATTCTTGTTGTAGTGTTAGAAGTACTGTGTTGGTTCCAGTGATAACCATCTTGTAAAAAATCAATAAATGCTCTATAATGGACCATATTAAAAAAAAACAAACAAAAAAAACCAAGCTAATCCAAGGCCATTAAACATACAAAAAAACCCCAAACCACAAAGCCAAAACAGACCAAAACCAACAATAATTTAAGAAAAGCCTCCAACAAAACATAAACCAACTTGCAGCAGGGTTCATCAGCACTTGTTTTTCAGAAGGATGAATTGAAACACAGAAAAGGTCAGCAATCTGCAGTCACCTTGTGAATCAGAACAACTCAACGTGCAACCCAGAAGACTGTCTGTGGGTTCTTTCACTTGAGGAGGAAGACAGCTTGCTCTGAAAGAAGGTGTCTGGCTTCCTGCTTGGGAGGAAATTAAATTAGCATGGCAGTATATGCTTTGTACATCTGCTGTGTAATATGCTTTGTGAAATGCAGACATCCAGAGCAAGGATGCAGATGCTCCACTACTTGCAGAAGTTAATGACAATTATCCCAGTCTTTGATGGCAAACGAAGTCGTGAGGCTCTCATTTCCACAATCCATCATGCCACCGGAGGCTTACTGCGGGATACTTCATGACGGGCTGGTGAGAAAAATATACAAACTCATATGCTGCTGTTGCAAATCAATTCTGCAGCAAAGTGGAAATAACTCTTGTACCAATAAGCAGTGAGGCCTATGAAAAAAATACCCGCTTTCTGAATTTTCAACTTGCAGATAACAGGAGAAGCCATCAATCATGTTAGAGAGCTCCCATTCCAGCGGTGTTGTTCTTAAAGACACACCAGATGAAATCGGACAAGACCAGAATATGCAAAGCCCCCCCTCCTTTTTTTTTTCATCTCGCTCCTGTCTAGGGAGTTGAGCATGAGAAAGGACCTTTTTCTATTTTCTTTTCCTAGTTTTTTAAGACAAACCTGTATCCTGGCAAAAGCATGTATATTGGTTAAGTTTGCTGTCAAAATGACTAATTAATTGTTTCACAAATGGCTATTAAACATACATTAATGAGATACTCCCTTTCTTTTGGCAAGTAGAGATTCCGTGGCACGTCTCTTTCCCTGGCACCCCAAGCTGGCTAAAAGCATGCACAACTCAATCTCACCACATCACGGGGTGTCCGAAACTGTGCTCCAGCTGAAGAGAAGCAAATAGCTGGGACGTTTTAACTGTCCATATTTTACTGTGTAAATTCAGAGGCACTTCATCATTCCTTCAAACCTTCTTTTGTTCCTTTCCTGTCTGCCGTTTTAGGTGTGTTTGAAGCATATCCTGGGCCACAAGAAAAAGGCTCCAATGCATCCCAACACACTCGGATGTGTTCCCTGTTGTCTTGCAAAAAAGAGATGATTATCTCATGGGTAGCAGATAAAACCTGAAACCTGCTAGTCATGCTCTCAGCATCCCTTGAAATCCACCTGCATTGCCAAAGTGAATAAAAGAAAAAGAACATCGTGCGCTGGGATACTGTTTCATTTTGTCATTGGCAGAGATGCAAAATACTCTGAGATAGAAAGAGAGTGTCTGCCAGATGAAGTTACACTTTCCTCTTTAATATAAATTAAATTAAGTCAAATTGCAGGACTAGAAAGCTTAAGGCATTTTGCAGCCATTAATTTGTTGGGTTTAAAAAAAACCTGAGCGGTAGTGTCTTGATCAAGATAACATAAGGCTCAAGCTTGAAGTGATTCTCAAATAGGCCACAGAGAACCTGGCCTGTTGCTGTCTGTATCCACAGACTCTTCAAAAAGTTAAGGTAGGTACACAGTTCGCTCCGCCCTGGTGGTGTGCTCTGCCGGTGGGAGCTACTTGAGATATACACTCTCTATATTCAAAGGAGTTACTGGGACATATTAAAGACCATCGGCCAATCCTGTTCATAATTAGCCATGAATTAAATTAGATTTTTGGAAATGCAGCAAAATCAGCATGTTGAGGAGTATGAGTCAGCCTCTGCATTGGAACTGTAGTAGGAATTCCTAGGATATTACTTCTTAGCTTGACCTGACATGGCCAAAAGAGGCTGCTAACACAAAGTGCCAAAGCATGTAGGTTTTTGGTCTCATTGGATACAGCAGTTTGTGTGTTGCCATGTGTAAGGTGTAGGGATGTATCCTGGTAATTTCTCAGCACTCTTTTCCTGTCTTCTTCTCCATTCCATCACTGCCAGTGGTCTTTTCTGTTTCCAGTGGCTGTCGTTAATTTAGCCTTTGTGTCAGCAGTCTAAAAAAGGATCAACTCCTTCACATGCTTTGATGTGTGGCGCTGCTAAGAATAGTGTCTGCTAGTAAACTAAGGTTTAGCTACAGTAGGAACTGATGGATACTTTCTTAAATTGGTTCTTCTTGGGTTTAGAAAGGTTTGTCCAGCTGAAAACACACACCCTCGTGTGCCTGCTCTTCTAGGCTTTCAGCATGTTCCAAAAGTGTCTGCAAACGGGCTGAGTGATCAATAGCTATGGAGCTGGTTTTTTCAGAAGCTTCAATCAGTTGATGAACAATATGAAAGCCAAAGAACAGCTTTATATTTCCAGTAGGTTTTACTGCTGGCACCTCATATGACCTTCTCTGGTTAGTCCAAGAGGCAAGTTCAAATACATCAGGAAATGGAGTAATACCAAATACAGCTGTCAGATGAAACTCTCTGCCCAATTGATGAAATTTTAATTTACTTCGCTCTTGTCCTTTCCAAATGGTTACCTTTCAGTTTTCCCTACACTGGAATTCTATAGATGTTCATTTTCTGAGAAAAATGTATTTGTTCTCTAAAGGGTACCACAGTGTGTTTTCTTCTGGCAACAGGCTGATGAAAACAATAAATTATTCAATCCAAGAATATCTAAAACGATGACTCACTGCTGGTTCCTATTTTTTAGGCCTTGTTTTCATTAACTTCTGCATTAATAGTCCAAATGTGCAGTTAGATTGAAAAGTCCTGTGAAATTGCCCTGCTTTCCTCAAATTGGGAAGCCCTCAGCCTCTAGAAACTGTTGTGAGATGTTTTTCCTCATTCTGTGAAATAAAATATGGTCTGCATTTGACAAGAAAAGATAAATCTGTAGCCACTGGTTGCCACCCCTCCCTCCAAAATAAAAAACACTGCAGTTACAGCCACAGCAAGGGTAGGAATTGTTATTAAAGAAAGCACCAAAATGACCTTCTCCCAACTGTTTCGCTTTCTCTGCTTCACCTCTTTCATAATGAAAGCCAAGAAATAAGTTCAGGGAACCCATGCACCAAGTACACTCCCGAGTAATTTTAGCATTCTCATTCATAAGGGAAGACTAACACTGCAGGTTACCACCATCACAATAAATTTGTTTTCACCTTGCATAAATGAGGCAGTGTAAAATATTGCTTCTTTGTGTGTTGAAATCAAATACTCTGGTAGATGAAAACACACAGCCATTGTACTGATGAAACTCTTCTGAGCTGCACAGGTGAGTCAAAGCCTCCGAGCTCTGTTCAAAGGCGAAACCTTCAATCCTATAAGTAAGCCCATTTATTTCAAAATTATCTTTGGAGAGGAGATGGTAAATGGGCATTTGAGATGCAAATTCTGGGTTTGTAACTGCATGGTATGTGGCCAAAAAAGTAAACTAATAGCATGTAGCATGTGACCAGCATATTTAAGATACTTTGTGGAGACTTTAAGCCATCTTGATGTGTTTAAAATGGGGCAGCCCCAGGGACCTTTGCCAGGGCCAGTGGCAGAGGCCCTGGTGGCAGAGGGCTCCCATCTGCTCTTAACTCTTTGTATACATTTTAACCTGTGGGTTGTAAAACGCAGCATAAAGCACAACCCGAGTGGTAGCAGTTGCGGCTGCTGCAAAGGGCTGCTGCTTCAAACTTACCTTCCCAATGTGACCTGTGAATGACTAATCTACATTGTTGTGCTTCTCCCAGGTAATGAAGGACTTTGAGGCATTGTTGGTTTTTTGGTTTGCGTTGGCGGATTTTTGTTTAAAAGCTTTCTAATAGTGAGGTTTCCAAGAGGCATTTTCCATGTTCCCAGGAGGACCAGTGAGCCATGGCAGGTGCTCACCGCAGAATGCGTGTGCCAGGTCCTGAACAAAGGCTTCTGCTGATCACAGTTAATTACTCAGTGATTGGGTCCCCAGGGACCAGGATTTCTGCTATCTCACCTGGCATCCTATTGCCTTGCACGCTGAGTTTGTGGGCTTGAATCCTTAGCATCGGTAATATTTTGAATTTAGTGCATTTCAAGAATCAAAGATCACTTTTACTGTGACAGCTGCCATCAGCCATAACTGATGGTTTCAAAGATTCCTAAGATGATGTCTTGGTTTCTTTACTTGCTGGCTTTTTGTTTTAGTGTTTCGACTATGTTTTTTCTATGTAAGTTTGGGGTTGGGGTTTTTATTGTTTTAGTTTGGTAAAATCATAGAAACAAATAGGACTGCAAAGGGAGATGATGTAGCCAAATTTCCAGACCCAAGGCAGATCCTTAGAGGTTTCTGCCCAACCTGTTGTACAGGACTGGCTGTGATGGCAGCTTGTTCTTGTTTCTTATTGGAAACTTCTTGCTCATATCTGAGAGGAGTCTTCCCTGCTGCAGCCTAATCCTGTTGGGTTTTGATCCTATTAACAATGCCTGCTGGAGCAGGTGATTCCTTTCACCTTTACGAAAGCATTTTTCTGCTGCAAGACTTTTCTCTTTCCCTCATTCCCTTTAGGCTAAAACAAACCAATGGCTTCACTCTCAATAGATGGATTTAGTAAATTTTCACCATCTTGGCTGTTCTCAGGGTGGTTTTCAGTTCTTTCACGTCCATCTTTTGATGGACGTGAAAGGGGTTACTGTATACTAAGAGTAGCACTACCAGATGATGTAGAATTTAAGGAACTTCCTCATGGGGTGATGTAAACTAAATCAAGATATCCCTGCATGACAATTTGCTATTTTGCAGCAGGAACCAACTAGAGAGCATCGAACAGTACTAGACCTTTATCAGTGTATTTTGGGTTCATCTATTTGTTTTGCCTTGAAGAGATTTGGGCTATTTTGTGCCCAGCCCCCCACAGAAGGCCTGTTCTGGCTAGAGGCACGCTGAGGGCTAGTGCAGACACCCATTTCAGGTTAAGGCCTGGAGGGTACTTGGAGCTGCTCCTTCATGGGTAGGAGGAAAGAGGGCTAAACATCTGTAAGCTTTCAGGTTTGGGCTTTCCTCGTGCTTGTTAACAAAATGCACGTGGGTGACCCCCAAAATTCACCCTTAGCATCTCCTTTGGTTGTGGAGTTTACACGAAGACAACAGATTGTTCCCCGTGTTTGATCTTGTTTGTGCTGCAAATGCTCCCTACGAGTCTTGTTATACCCTATTTTCTTCTGGGCTATGTGTTTCTTATTTCTCCTCAGCAATGATTGTGTTCTTTTCCAACACAGCTAAACATGGAAACATTTCTGTATATTTAGGGGGTCCTGGGAATTTTCCTTTCAGATTTGCGAAAACAACAATCTGACAAGCTGCTTCTTGGCATGACACAGCATGTGTTAATCTATGTCGTTTCCAGGCTACTTTGTTCATAGTTAATTTGTTAAATTCTTTGTGAGAACAGACATGTTCCCCACTGAGCAATCGGCACAGCTGCAGCGAGAGCCAGTGACCAAACAGAGCCCACTGTGCGCTCTGTGTTCAGAGCTGGGATGTGAAGTCAGGCTCGGGGCAGCACCCTCAGCAGAAAACACAACTGATTTGGGGCCATCTTGGCACCCAGGATTTGATGGTGATGCCAGTTGTCCTGTAAAAGGGAGAAAAGAAGGGTGCTTTTAGTCTAGATGGACTAGATTTGCGGTGTAGACCCGAAAAGAATGAGTAAAACATGGCTGCTGAAAAGAGGTCAAAGGCTGTTACTTAGCAAAAAAAAAAAAAAAAAAAGGGAGAAATTGAGTCATAGGTCTAACTTAACCCTGGCGTTCACAAACATGTCCCTGTAGAGTATCCCTTAGGGTGTAGAATAGCCCCAAAAAATTAAGAAAAAAACCCCCTAGAAGTATCACTTGATCTTTCTCAGTTTTATTAGCCTCCAAATTTTAACTCTTCTGTCACTGAAAATCAGGTCTCTTCAAAATACCCCAGGCTGCATATCAACCACTTGTGTAAATGTTGGGGGAAGCAAGAGGGATTAAGCCCTTTGTGTTTATCCCTGGGTTTATGGAAGGCTTTTCAAAGGCTATTGATATGAAAATGCCACTTGACAAAGAGCCTGTGGACACTTCACAATTTGTGCATCCCCTCACATTTCTGTGAAAGATTAGGAGGAACACACCACTGCAAATTCCTTTACAAGCCAGGCATGTTGTCCAACTTATTCCTGTGACTCTCCCTAATCTAGTCTTGTACTCGGATGCCTATTTATGCATAAGAAATTAAAATTTGTTTCTTTTTCCCCTGTCTTAGAAGCCTTGTCCTCTTGCAAGAATCTGAAGAGTCTTTTTGTCCAGCTGTTAGGCCCTGGGTTACAAGATAAAGAGAGCCCTTTTTACTGAAGGGCTAGATGGTCACTACCCAATGCAGTGCTGGATTTTGGGAAAGCAGCTTTCCCTATACTCCTGTTGGTTGCAGCGGTGGCAGTCTCTGTGACTTGGAGCTAAACATGGGCAGTTCTCTTGCAGTGTCTCTAGCAGTAAGATCCATAGCTAACAGAGTCCTGGAGAAACAGGCTGTCTGCATAAATATTAGCATTTAAAGGGATGTTTAGACATCCCACATCAGAGGGTTTAATTTCAGCTTGTCAGCTGTTTTTCTACACCTTTTTTATGTTCAGGAAGACTGGTTGACCATGAGATGACCCGCAGGACACCTTTTTTTCCTTTAAACTTTATTACACCACTGCATGAGCATTTTGCCAGCAGTTTTATAAAGCTGGTTCTTTCAACAGGAAAAGATTAAGACAAGGTGTAAAGTGTGTGGAGCACGGAAGTAAATAACAATAATAAGATTGAATGAATAAGGAAGGAGGAGCAGAACACTTATTAATTTCAACAGCAACCGTTTTAAGCCACTCTGTCTCAGGTCAGGTCCTCCATCTGGGAAAAAACCAGCCAGGCTGTGCTTTGTTATGTCCCACTTGGCCCTGATCAGCCTCCAACCCTCCAACTCTTCCTTTTGAGTGGGACTGGCTCTCTGGAAGGTGGCATTCAAAGATCAGAATGACAAAGCTCATTTGTCATTTATTTCCCAGTGTGGCCACAGGGAGCTTGATAGAGCTGAGAGATAGACAGGTTTTTACACCTCTCCAAGGGTAACATGGTCTCCTTCACAGCCTGTGTCCATTGAGAACCCACTGTATTTTTCAGAAGGATTTGGTGAGATTCAGTCACCCAGCGTAGCTACTGACTGTGGGGGGTAGGGATACAGCCTGCCTGACATGCAGCATGAAATCACTCAGTCTCATTGCAGAATTTTGGTATCTAAAGCCTGCCCAGTGATGTAGTGACTCATAGGATGGGTTGTTTCGTCCAAACATTCCTGGCAAGCTATCTGCATCTTCTATGAGCTAAAAATTGAAAGCTGGTCTCCCTTAGTGCACACAGCATTGAGTAAACAGCTGTCAGCCTGTGCCCTAGTCACAACTGCATTCCCGAGAAAGCCAGCTACAAATAAGTGCATGCTCATTTGATAATAAGCACAAGAATGCAGAGATTACCTGGCCTTTCTTTTCTTTTGTTCTTCTTTTCCCTCTCTGTGGCTGGGGGGAGAACGGGGAGTTTGTTATAAAAAGGTCAAACACATAACTTTGCAGCTTTCAGCCATCTCTATTCTTTTCTTTTGCAATTCTTCTCTCTGATTAAACTTCCAGATAAGTCTAGGCACTGTTGCCTGGCCCTTCACATTTAATGATTTTATGCATCACTTGCTCTTGGCACTGCTCACAGCCCTGCCATCTCCACTGCAGCCTGTGATCTTCTCCTCTAAATGTTTGACATCCACCAGCATTTCTCTTTTGCTCTAAGATGCCTTTTTTCTTGTGAGGTCTAGAGAGGGAAAATGATGGTGGACAACCCTGAGATAAATTACCTAATACCCAAGGATTTTCTTTCTCGGCTCTCCTAATGGAAAGAAAGTCTTGTCTCCCTATTTACCTTTGTCTTATAAAAAAAAGCAAACAAAAACCTCCAAATCTACACCTTGTCCTAGATCCTGATCCCTGTCCCACAGCTCAATCTGTTCAAATGATTCTCTGAAAAATGAATATGCAGCCTTCCTTCAGAGGATATTACATGTGGAGCAACCTGGTTAGGCAAAAAAGAATTTTTTCCTGGGTTTTTTTTATATTGTTGTTGTTGTTGTCTTTAAATTTCTTTTTCCTCTTTGTAAATCAGAGTATGTAGGTTTTGTCCCATTATTTAGAGGGGATTATCAGAGAGATGTGTAGAGTGCAGGCTGAGGTGAGGAAGGCAAAGAGAGAAGAGCTGTTTACCATGTCACCTGAGGAAGATGAACTGAGAGCAAGATTTTGGTGGATGTGATTTTTTTTAAAAAAATTAAGAAAAAGTTAAGCATGCTTACCTCTTTGAACTCATCTGTATTTCAGTGGATGTAAAACAATGAACGTGTCAAAGTGTTTAGACAAACAAAGTCCAGGGTGTATTTTCACACAGCTTTTAAGAGCAGTATAGTAACCCCTAGCTTAAGAAGTTGTTAAGACCCAGGTTGTTGACGCCCGTGTGTGCAAAATAATCCAGCACTTCCGTGTTCTTTACTCTTCCCTATTTTTGTCCTGTTGGCTGCTGTGGAAGACAGGGTGCTGGAACAAATGTGACTTGGGATCTGATGCAGTACATCTGTTCCTACAATCTAACCAGGAGAAACTGTATTTTTTGTGTGCTCAGAGACAGAGAAATGTGGGTTTGCTGTGTGAAACTGCAATTCCAGTATCGTTGCAGTGGAAATGCTTGTTTGCAGAATTTGTAAGAATTCCAAACTTCAGTTAGCAACAAGGTAGCCTTTGAAAAAGGGCAGGAAGTCATAACAGCTGTTGTCTCAGATCTTCTGATAATGCTCAACCATAGCTTCACTTGGAAGTGCTAAAGTACAAGATATGGGAAAAGTATTCAGCAGGTTAAATGAAATAAAGCAGGTTATGTCAAATGATGGGATCTAATGATGAAAACATCTTTCACCTGGGTACCTGAAATAGGCTTGAGGTCTTTAACTGGGGGCTCAGATACTCACAGGACATCTTCATTGTCTCTCATTCACACTAGTTGGATTTTAGGGTTCCAGTTAATTTTTTCCATGTGCTTTTGAGTCAGCAATGGAGTGGGCACATCTGACTTTTGCACAAAGGGACCATTACTGCTAATGTCACAAAAATGCATGCTGGTCCAGGAGGAATCCCCAATATGTATAAATGTTTTCAAACTCATCCAGTTTCTGTGAATATTTATATAGAGAGGCTGGGGAGTTGAGTTACCTTTGGGAAAGCCTGTTAATGAGTAAAGACAAACAGTTTATTGCCTGGGTAATGAAATGCTGGTTTCTTCATTTAAAGAGATGGTGTTTGAAAACTGCTATCACCTACATTACCTGCATACCAGGACTTGTCTTTGGGGTCCCACTTGGGTGTCTTAACAGCCAGTGGTATCATGAATGTGCAACTTCAATATTTTGGGTAGGTGATGTCTATTAATGTAGCAAGAGCAGAATCTAAAATTTAGATCATGGGACATAAAAAAAAAGAGGAAACGGACCTTGAATTTTTTAAAACAGTGTATAAAGTATATGGAAATGTGTTTAATGGAGAAAAGGCCACACACTATATAGTTGAGGTCCTAAATAGCTGCTATGATTTTATGATTTGCATTGAAAGAGATTTCTACCACTTGGATATAGTTAACATTTACTAAATAATATTGGAGTTAAGAGTGTGACTTTCAGAGGGCACCAGTTCATCAGCATTATGCACTCTGTCTTCTCTGCCGAGTTTGTAAGAGCAATTACTACAGTAGTTCATTGCCCTTTGTAATATAATCTCTGTCTGTCTCTGTGGGGATTGCAGCAGCTACAAGTGTAGAAGTATCCCATTCATAGATGCTGTGAACTCCACTTGCTTTCTGGAATTTACAATAGCAAAGAGCACAGAAATAGCTTCTTCAGGACCACCACCAATTCATTTTGTGCTTCTTTTTTTCCTGTTTGTTCTGATCTCTGAAATGTGACTTTTATAAGGGCCGTAAACTCGGAGAGGGTTCATTCCATCACCTGCCCTTTAAGGGAGTTAAACTTCAGAACTAAAGTTGACTCAATGTTTCATTCAACAGAATTTGCACAGATTGAGTTGTTTGTTTTGGTTTTTTCTAGAATGTGGATTTTAGTCTAAGGACTTGCGTAATAGTCTTTATTGTAAAAAACCCAGCAAACCCAATCGAAAAATGACACAACAAAAAAACCCCCCAGTTTTATTTATTGTGCAAGGACCACTGAGAACCATCTGCTTTGGAGAGGCCAACTTCTAGGCCACAGATGGTATTTAAAAAGGTTTCAAAGAGTTTCCAAATCTTGCTGTGGCACCTTTCAGAAATACATGTGTAAGTCCTGCCAAAGCTTGGAGATTCATTTTTCTTTTTCCTCCCAGAGAGAGGGTCACTTTTTCTTGGAATAGATCCCATCTCCCAGACGCGTATTGAAGGCATATTTAAACATTTAGCTTTGGGCTGTGGATCAGCCTTTTGTAGTTCCCCGTTGTGCTAGGATAATAGTCCATGTAGCTAGAATTGTGGAAAGTCCACATGCAGATTTTGCCCTTGTGATTGTAGATCAGATTATCAAGTTCCAAAGGATTAAAGTTATTTTCTTTGGCCCTTGGCCAAGTAAGTTAATTAGGTGATTTTCTTGAGATCATGACCTGTCGCAGAACTACACTGCCCAGTTGTTAAATTTCCAGTCTGGTAAATGATTCCCTCCATTTTCATTTCCCATTGCATTTTCATGAATGATATGTAAACCTCTTTTTTTTCCCCCCACCACAGGAAAAAAAAGTTTTATGTTTCCTAGTCACTGGCTTCTATATAGCTATAAGGTTTGAAATCAATTTAGTGTAAATGGTTTGAACAGGTTAGACTCTCTGACCAAAAGAAATTTTTTGTGACTTTTTGCTAAACTTACCTCTACACCGTATCATGCCTCTCTGTTTAACAGAGAGAGCTTTAAGCCTTGTCTTGGCTCAAGTTTAATTAATATTACTCCCTGGAAAGCTTTATTCTAATAAATTGTAATTCTAGTGCAGTGAAGATTCCTTGAAAATTGAGTAAAATATGGATTTGATATATATGAGAAGGCAAAAACTGTATTCTTTAATGTTGGAACCTTGAGCCTGACTCTAATCACTGCAGGTAACACGGGCAAAATTTTCTGATGAATAGTCACTAAAATTGGTGTAGTGTTTTCTACAATGTACTTTGCAATGTTTGCAGGTAAGATTTTTAGTTTTTCAAGGTGTGAGGGCAGTTCCTCTCTGCTTTGAAGACATTTCCATCCCCTGATAACTCTACCACAACCAGTGTTATGCAGATGGCATTTTTCTTCTTTATGTTCAGTCAGCTGAGCTCCAAGGTACCGTTGTGAAGCATAGTAGAAGCTGGGATTAACCAATAACCAATTTCTAGCTAAAACCAGCACTCTTTAAAAGAAAACATGTTTCTTCATTCACTGGGCTTTTATTTATTTTCATTGACACAGAAGATGAAACAGTATCATGTTATACCTCCAAGTGTACACCCTTAACCCGCACTTAAGAGTGTTGTTGCTTAAATGAAGTACAATATGCCTGATTATGGGGCTCTGCATTGTACTTCCTTTGACTGGTCCTGATGGCAGTAATGCCTCGTAAAAAGCAATTTGTAGTGCTTTCTACTGGGGTGGCAAACAACCAGGCCAAGAAAAGGCACCTCTTTTTTACAGTCCAGGCAGCAGGAAATAAGTCTCCATTGATTTTCTTCCTTTGAAGGTTATGGATACTTTATGCAAGGTGTGAAATGCTTACACTACCAAGGTGAAAAATTTTACTAAAGTTGGAACTAAATTACTGTCTGGCTTTAGCAGAGGTGCAGTGCAACATGATCTCTCATGTTAAAAACCTTATGCAATCTGACCTTCTTTTTATTGGTTTTGTACTGTTCGTCTTTGGCAAATGCAGAAACTTAAGCCCTAAAATTCAGTTTCCCATTCAATTCTCAATGAAAATAAATTTTAAGTTAATCTTTCAGTTATGAGAAAAGTTGTAAAACCTGACTTTGTGAGGTTGGTTGTTTTTTTTTTTGTTGAAACAAATCAAAAAGAATGTCTGCAACATGGTTTTTTTTGCTTTAAACTTGTGAGTGATTGCGGGAAGTATTTTGAATTATTTACCTGTGTGAAGCTCAAAGACGTATTTCTGGATTTCTATGTTTGTGCATACAAAATAAGAGAAAGTTAGGCACTCTTTCCACTTGAATAATTTTTGTTGCAGTAGATATGCTATTGTGTGGCTGAAAACTTTTATTGCTCTTGTGTTGAATTGCTCTGTACCCCTTTTGAATAAATGCCAAAGTAGTTTTAGTGAAGAAAGACAAACCTGTCATTGGAACCTGACTGAATCCTTCAGGAACCAGCAGTTTTCTTCACCACTTGAAATCTGTAAGAGGGCTTCAAACCAATTCTGCAGTTGCTTGACTTGGTGGCTTCACCCCAGTCTCTTGGCTCATAGGCATAAGCAGAGAACCAAATTTGGTTTTTACACTGTAGTTATCTGGGTGGTCTTTCTTTAAAAACAGAGCGAAGTCTATGGGAAATTTAATTTAGATTAAAATCCCTACCAGCAACGTCCATCAGCGGACTCCTGCTGAAGCAAGGCTGGTGCTGTCACACCCAGAATCCTTGACGAGCGGTGAGTTAAAAGAATGGATTGTCCCATACAGGAGTGAGGTCTTGGTGAGCAGGGCTGTAACATGAGGTTAGAGACCAGTGAATTTTCCTCCTAAGGAGAAGCTGTAACTGGAGAAGTGAAGAACAAATTAGACTTAACTGATGGGGGTTTGATTTGGCTGTCTAAACAGGTTCCCTTTCCTAGGAGGAATGTTCTTACAGATACTATATTGCATATTTGCTTAAGTAACTTGTGCTTTTTCCAAGTTTACTTTTATGGGTGAGATGTTTCAAATGAGCATTTCTTGTTATATTTTTAACTACTCATAATCAACACAGAGTTGATCCTTGTACTTGAGTAATAGCATTTCATAAGAAACCTGAAAAGCTGAGATTTCTTCCACTAAAAATAAGTCCATCCAAACACTATCAGAGCTGATTATTTCACTTGCTGTGGTGCATGTGAATGTTGCATGACATTTACTATTTGAGTTACTTTGCATCCTGACTCTTGCAAAGATGACACAGAATGAAATGAACAGAAAAGCTCTTCTGTTTTTCTTACTTATTGTTCCCTGCTGAAAGAAGCTCTAGCAAGAAATAAGGCTTTTTCCCAGAGGTGGTAAGAATGGTGATTTTTCAATGTGCTCTGCAATGTAGAAGAAATTATACAGGGAAACAGAGGCTTTTGTCTTTAGTAGATCATGTGAAAATATTTACTGGAGATGATAATGTTACCCAGGGGAAGCTGAAAACAACTTGAACATGAAATGCAGCCACTGGGAGATCCCAGACTGTCACATTATGCTAACAACATGAAAGCTTCAGTCCCACTGTTTGAGAGAGCTAAATTTTGAACTGAAGTCGATCATCAGAAGGCTCCCTCTGACCCTGGCTGTTTTTAACCACACTGAACTGCTGGCTGACACTGGTAATTTAATTGCCTCTTCAAACAGCCCGGTGCATGTATTTTAATAACAAAGCAAGTTTTGCAACAGGGTTTATCAGTTATTAGTTAGAGTAATAGTTAGTTTTGTGGACTGGAGTCCTTGTGGCCACAGTGACTGGGTTAGCAGGTAAAAGATGCTCCTTGTCTCAGTATCTCTTTCTCTCTGCTTTGGTCAAATCCCTCCAGTTTTCCTCTCCTGCCTGCCTGGCTGCTCAGAGTTCCAAGCTCTGGATAACACAGTTTGAATTAGTCCATGACAGTTTGTGTAATTCTCAAATGTGGGATTCTGTGGCTGAGTATAATGCCTCTTTACACTTAGCTGAGGGACACTTTGTTTCTCCTTTTTAGTTTTTTTTTAAATTTTTTGTTTTCAAGACAGCTGATGCCTAATGGATCGTCAATTCAATTAGGTTAAACTTTTGCCCATATGCCTTTGTGGTTAGATGCTGGATTATTATACTAAACCATTTTTCTTGTGATAACCTCACAAGTAGCACTAAAACTTTAAGCAGATAATTTTGAGTAATCAAATAAATTGTTTTCTTCTGTAGAAAAAACCCTTTATTTTCTTCTGGCACTAATGAATTTAAAAAGTGGTCTGAGGCTTAAGTTTCAGAATTAGCGTTAGTTATTTCTATAGATCTGTAGGATGTGGCAGACTCTGCAATGGTTTGGAATAAAAGAAAAAAACAAAATGAAACAAATAACCCACTTGAATTTGATTCCCTGTGTCCTAAAAACACTTTTTGGAGCCAAATTCGGCTTTCAAAGTCTGTAAATCTTGCAGCATATACATTATGATAATATATACAAGTCAAGTAACACTTAAAATTTTGTCATGGTTTTGGGTCTTGAGCCTCCCAAGAGTTGGGATTAACTACACCCGAGGGCTGAATTAAGACCCTCTCTGCCTTTTTACACACCTGCATTGTAAAGACAAATTTATGTTGTAAGTTTAACCAAAGGGAATCGAACCCAGCACTTGAGGAAGAAGACTGCCCCACCCAGTATTTGTTAAAAACACATTTTGATAGGTAACACTTTGCCTTTAGCAACTTCCATCCAACAACTGTTACCCCTCTCTCACTACTCCTACAGCAGCCTGGATAGAAACTCTGCTGTCTCTACTGCCTTTCAGAGTAGACACACTGCAAACAGCAAATGGAAATCAGCATCATAAAAACACATTCCTGGTGTTTCAGAATTTGCTTAGTGTTACTTATTTCCACGGATTTATGGAGCTAAATGAGCTAAAATCACATGAACGGCGTTGCATGATGTTTTTTATTCAAGTATGGTTAAAACTTAGAGGTGAGGTGACTTTTCGTGGTCATTTTGTCATTGAAAAGGGAAAATAATTACCGGAAAAATAATATTTTCACTGACAGTACAGGGTAATTAGTTTCCCAGGGAGAAGACGTTGGTAGCAAGGGGCTTTACACAGGGATCCTTTGTCATTTTATGGATGCTCATCTATCAACTGTCAGGTTGTTTCAAAAGAGCTTGGGTCATAATGTTTTCCCTCTGCACCTTTCCCATCATGGTGGCCCAAATTTGCCTGAATAACCATGAGTCGTCTTGTTTGCCTAGTCTGGGCATTTACAATGAGGCAGGAGGTGGCCGTGTTGCTGTGGCTGCACAGTGTGGGGGTCTTGTCAGGGAGGCCATCCCGTGTGTTATCAGGGGTTTGGTGCACAGGACACACTGGCAGGACACACAGTTTCCTTTTCCAGTCAAGATATGCTTAGCAAATAGAGTGGGACTTCTCCAGGTGGAAGAAGTAGGGGAAGGCCTCAGTTTGGTTCTCATGTGGGAGAATGTCCTCCTTGGTCTGTGTATTAAAGATACACATATAAATACATGCATAAAAATACCATAGTTTTATTAGTCTTTCCCATGTCATATTCTGGGTCATCATTCCTAGGACATGATTATTATTTAGCTGTGACATGGGAATTAATGCAAAGAAATATTGAAATTTTTTGATCTGGATGTCTCAAAGGATGCAGGTGCCTTGACATTGACAGATGTAAAAATGATCACCGCTTCTTGCAGAGATGGCCTCACCTATAAAGCAATAAAGAAAAGGGTTTTGGCTAAAACCTGAGGAAGTTTGATGTTGTGAAAGGTTTGCCGTACCTCCCCTGCTTTGGCTTCCACTGGAAGCTGCTGCCTGGCAGAGTGTGGCTCACCTGTACCCCTGGTCCTGCAGCAGTATCTAAGCCCTTGGAAGGCTAATATACTCTTCCTTATCTATCCTGGGAAATCTTTCTTCTCAACACTTTTCTTTAGAGAGATTTAAACTAGTCCTTGATTCCTTTTATGCCTGAAATGTCCCAACATCCCTTTTGCTTTTCATTTTTTTTCCTGATTTCTGGTGCATCAAAAAAAAATTTATTCAGCAGAGGGTAGGCTGCTGTTCTCAGGACAGTAGACAGGGTCTTGCAACAAAACTAGCTTGGTTTTGGATATGTTTATAAATACACCCATCGAAACGTTCATGAGCTTTTAATATTTAATGTTAAGCACAAAATACTTGTCCTTAATGTTAAGGACAATAGTGTATATTGTCAAGGCAAGGTTTAACGCACCCGCCCCATTTCTTCCTTTCTTTTTATTTGGGACAACTCGTTTGAGTTCATGACTTATTTATAAGGAACCTGCAATCTGGACTTAAATAATTTCTATGAGAATTCACTGACAATTGCAAAAAAAGGGTGAAAATGTGACTTGAAAAGTCTGTGTGGAGGAGGGAGAAAACCTAAACTAAAACGATTTGTCTTAAAGAGTGCTAATATTACTGCCTTTCTTTAGCAAGACAAGAAGTTTTATAGTTTGGATTGCTTGCCTATGCAGTCCCTAATATATTTTTCAGTTCGTTAAATGAATTGGCTGTACAGAGTTCTCGATATGACAAATGTTAATTTCTAAGACTTTTACTTGGTGTGACTAAATTAATGTAAAAAATGAAGACTGGAGGCCTCTAGCTAGTCTTAATTTCTACTTGTGTTGCTCAGTGACGCTTAAGAGTAGCTGAAAATGCTCCCTTGATGGAGTCAGATTGCTTCTTTATTAATTCCATTCATAAATACACACTGGGTGTCCAGTGGAGCACTTAAAACCCTGATAATCAAAAGCTTATTGTGTGTTTGAGAAGCTTGAAAGGGAAACTGAAGTAAATACCAAGGGAGAATAGAATAAAGTTAGAGTTTTTCTTTCTAAGCCAGTGGGAGGTCGTCTAAAGTATAATGTTATGCACAAGTTTTACCGTCGAGGCTGTGATGGGGGGTGTGAATATGTGTGCAATTACAGTAGTAAAATCAGCGTGCCATGCATAGCTAATGCAGCCCTCTGCAGATGGCAGCACCCCAGAGCAGCATTAGCAGCTATCTGATGGCCTCCGTGCGTGTGAGACATGGAGGACTTGTACCTCTATTTCAGCTCTGCATTTAGCTCTGCTCCGCTCAAACAGCACAGGGCAAAATTCCTGTGAAAGCTGTTAAAGAATAGAGGCTGGTTTTTTTCCCCCCCCATCTGTGTTTTTCTCTAAAGCAAAAATGTTGAGTTTGAGTGTTGAGGTTTTCTGGGGGGAATTTAGTTTGCATTAGTAAGGTTCTCTTCTCAGTTAGGGAGTGTGTATGAAGAATGGAAAGGTGGTGTTTGCACCGCAGTGAGGCTGGGTTGCTTGAATTAATCTGGTTATGTCTACACAAATTGCTCTCCTTCCTTTAGCTTCCTTTAGGGCAGAGTTATAGGGAGGTAAAAAGCAGAGGCTCTTTCTTCCAGAGCTGCCAGTTGCCAATTCCCCATACCTTCTGTAAAGCTTCTTCAGGTCTCATCAGCTGAGGACTTGCATAAACTCTCAGCCTACAGCTTTGGAAACGCAATTTTGGTTTTCAATTCATATCACTTCTGCTTAACTGTAAATATACTTTTACCTGGGTGAGGGGTGTGCCCTGAGGCTTGGGACCTGGGCAGGGCTTGGATCTCTTTTGGGGTCTTCTCTTAAATCTCAGACCGGGCAAGCAATAAGAAACTAGTTCTGAGCTGTTAGGCATTGTGGTGGTGCACTGAGTCTGTGGCATAGATGGGTGCATCCTGTGAAGAAAATGATCTGATTCTTCAGCACCTCCTGTTATTTTATGGAACCATTTCCATGACGGCATGGCAGCAGAGGATCTCACATGAAGAGCCATGAGAAGTACTGAGAACTGGAAATAAATACTTCTCTGAGATAAACAATAACATTGATCTTGGCCGAGCATAACACAGAATTTCTCCCAAGACCCCCCTGTCAGGTCCTTTGAAACCTCGAGGCCTAAGCAGGTCCATTTTTGGGCAGAAATGCTTAGTCGCTTTTCTTTGCAGAAATACAAAACTATACTTTCTTTTTTTTTTTCATCTTCTACTAATAACCATGAATGACAGCAATGTGAGTGCCTTCTATTCTACTCTCCCCATCAAAACCACAAAGATATAGAAAGATCTGAAGGTTCCAGGCTACTGAAGTAATAATAATAATAATGTGGTTAATTTTTCAGGATTACAGGCTGGAGAATAAAGCAAGGAGGATGCTACTCCATACATCCACAGCAGACAAACTGAGAAATTGTCTTTGCCATTTCAAAGGATTTGGTAAGAGGAAAAATGGAACACCACTACCACTGAGAGAAGCAAACTAAGTTATATAGGAGTGAGGAGATAGCAGGGTAGCAAAATCAGTGGTTTAGCCACCAAATCTTGTTGTAGATAGATTTTCCTTAGTCCATTCTGCAGTTTGCATTTGTAACAGCAAAGAACTTTTTCACCTTTGTCGTTCATGAAAGTTTGTGAGAGCTCTCAAAAGCTGCTCCTGATCACGAGGAGGAAAAGTGGGTGCAACAACTATCTCCACTTGGACAAAACTGTGTTTCCATCAGTTTTCGCTGTAGTGCAGTGTTGGAATAATCTTTACATTTCTGAGAATCGTGTGGTGTCTTCTCCCAGGCTAATATCTAACAGAAGAGTGGGGCTTTTGCACTGCTGGTGTCTGGCAGAAAGGACCGAGAGAAAACTAGCTGGATGGGGGGAAAAGCCTGTCTTTTGATGCTTATCCAGAAGGGGTCAACAAAATACAAGGTAAATGAAACCAGTGGGATTCCAGTGTGGATGAGCAGACCTAGCAAAAGAGAGACTTAAAGTTCTGGGTTCTGCCCCTGGTGGTTCCTCCACCAAGCAGAATGCACACTGCTAGAGCCCTCCACTGACGTGGGCTCTGGTGCCACCACCGGTCTTGGCAAAGGACGCCTGGACTGCGGAGCACTCGGTGCATCTGGAGCCACCATTCATTCCAGCACCAAGGGCAGGTGACACCCCAAAGCAGGAAGACCTGCACAGGGATGTGTGCTGACAAACAGGTGGCTTTTACTGCTTCTTTGTCCTTTCTGCTACTAATCTTCATTTGTGTGTGTCAGGGGTTGGTTTTTTACATGTCTGTCTGCTTTAAAGCAATCCCCCATATCCTCCAGCATCTGCAGACAAGTGCATAGGAGCTGAACTGTTTGTCATGTCAGGGTGGGGTTTCTATTTGCATGACAGAACTTTTTCATGACATATGAGTTTTTAAATAAAAAACAGGGAGAGGCAGCAAATCACTTGGGTTCAGACAACGGAAGAGGGAAAAAAAATCCCACCTAAACAATAGATGTTTAAGTAGAAAGTGTTCCAGCTCCTTCTGACAAAGAGCCTCCAGAGGATTACAATGCAGTCAATGTTGCTTTAATTAAATTTAATGCTGTGTGAAATGCACTCTGAGAAACTTTGATGAATGACTGGGGCAATTCATGTGGCTCACTAAAGGGCATCCAGCTCTTGCAGGGGTGTCAAGCCACGATGAATTGGTTAGTACAGGCATGTTTATAGACTGCCTAAGGAACCTTGTATCTGTGTGGTAATGTCAGAGATAATGTTATGATTCTCTGGACCTTGGGGGGCTTTGGTGACATGGTTAATGAGATAGCCCGGGGAGTATCCCAGTAGGTTACTTGCAGACCTCCCACATCAAAAGGAGCAGCTTTGCCCCTTCAGAGCCTGCCGTCCTCTAGATCTCTCAGCTGGCCCTTGCTTTCCGTAGGGCCACTTTTTTTTTCTACCTCCTCCCCCTTCTTTTTTGGTTCTTAGTCAACATTAACTTTGGCTGCTGAAATTCAAAAGTTGTTAGTTTTTAATTTGGTTTCTCTTTGACCCACCTACACAATGGCTTTCAAAGATTTTTATAGGAACAACAACCTCCAGTTTCTCTCCTCCCAAAGCCTCAAAATGATGACAACAACAAAGCTTAAGCCAAAGACCAAAATAAGGGAGGAAAAACCTTAACTCTCCCACTTTCTGTTCCTTCTTTTCCCATCACAAAAAAAAAGAGGAATGTTTCTCCCATGCAGAGTTTGGTTACAAAGCAATGGGCTATGATAGTACAAGTGGGTCTTTTATCTGCTGCACCCAAAAAAGTGAAGGGGGAAAAAAATCCACCAAAAAACAGTGGATCAATTGATAAATGAAAGTTTGTTATTCATGTTTGATTTAAAGGGCTGATTATAGGCCTTTGGAAAAGGTAGTTTAACAATTTCTCTTTGTAAGGCGAAAAACCTCACTGTATGTTTGGTTTAAAGTGAGGTTAGATGGCAAGTAAACATTCTTGTAATAATACAGTGATTTTTGCAAAATTCCTGGTCCAGGAAGTAGACGTTCAGTATATTACATCATTGAAGGGGGCAAACATCAAAGTTAATGCAAGACTACCTCAAATGATCCTTATAAAATATAAAAAACCTAAAATTTTTATTGTACTTTTGAATTTTTAGAGGAAAGAAAAGGGGCAGGGCTGATGATGGATCATGGATTTAATAAACTTCATATCTCACAGACCTAATGACAGATGCAAGTGTTCTGCTTTAGATGACTATATGTTTAAGGCTTGTCATCTTGGGCAGAGAAATAAATGCTAATGAGAAACCAAGATGGGATCTTCCAAAATGCCATAAGGAGCATGCTGATTCATCTGGCCTGTGGATGTTCATAAGTTCTGGTAGTTTAAGAGGTGTGTCGTGAACTTTGAGCATTCATCTCATACTGTGTTTGAATTTAAGCATTTGTTCACGTCAAAAAGTACTAAAAAAGTGGTAAACATAAATGTGTATATGTCAGTTTCTGAATATACTTACACATACACAGTCAAATATTCACTACGATTTTCTTTCAAGTCCCTTTGTAAAGCTTCTCTATCCCTCAAAGTTTAAAAAGAGCTCAAACAACAAAACAGCTCAAACAAACAAACAAATCCTGTCTGGCTGAGTCATCTCTGGCCACCTCATTGTGAAATAGCCAGAAACAGAGTTACAGTCACCTGCCTTCAGCAAACTTTATTTGTGTTGGACAGTTCTGCTGGTGGTGGCTTCCCACAGCAAGAGTGGGGGGAAAGGGTGGTGGTGATGATTTGTGTGGTTAATGATCATGGTGACAGGTATTAGGTCTCTTGGTGTTTTGTGAAGGTCCTAACCACTCTTTTGTATGTTCATTAAATGTTTAGCCATCTTTTAAATGCTGTTGGAACCACATCAAGAGGTGAGATCAAGAGCCAGCCATGCCCAGAAGCCTGTAGCGTAGTGTTTGTGGCTAATCTTGTTTATTTTAAGCACCTGAAATGGAACATTTTTTTCAGAAGGTTGGGATTTTTTCTACTTTTTCTGGAAGAAGTACCTATGCTGTTCATCACCAAGCCACCACCACCCTTCTGGTGACACAGTGTGTCAAGCTGTCTATCCTGAGCCTTTTGCTCTCTTCCTTCTGCAGGCAAGGCTCTTGTCTCTTGGTAGGGGATGACAATGGCTTCCTGGGTGCCACTGTCAACTTTGCAGGGGGTAAAAATATACCAAAATCATTTTTGTTAAAAAATGATTTGCAGAGATTGAAAGCTGGTTTTGTTGAGAAAGTAAAAACAAATAGATAAATAAATTTCCTACAAAGCTACATCTGCCAGAGTGCACAGGACAAATGCTGGGTGATTCGAGTGAAGGTTTTTTAAGATTGTTGTAAAGGCTGATGTGGCCTTGAAAAGGCTGCATCAGTTCTCCTCTTGTTGCAGCACTGGGAGATGCTGTACACCCATGCCTGGAAAGCTGGAATGGCCTCCTGGCCCTGCTACCACAAGGGAAGGTGGAAAATGGGCAGAGCCAAGCCAGGCCCTTCCTTCCCTCTATCTCTCTGTTATCTGAATCAACTATCCAGGTAGAAGCACTTAAAGGGCATTTATTTAATAAGTTACTTGCTGCTGGCCAATATTGCTATAATGAAGTTGTAACTAGATCAGAGAGGAAGCAAATGCCAGGTTTGGTTTGGTAACTTGTCTTGCAGGGAAGAGGGGAAAAAAGGCAGAATAAGCTGAGTGGTTTCCAAGACCCTAATCTATTTTTAAATAGGTCTCTCTGAAACTGTAGCAGCAACAACAATCTTTGCTGTAGTTAATGGGCTGTCAGTGTATCCTTTATTTGAATGACTGTTTTCTGAATCAGAAGTTAAAGTCATCGTGTTGTTGTCACCGAGTCAGTGGCAGTAAGTCTAACAAAGGACCTTGAAGCCACTCTGAGCTGCAGCCTCTGATGGCTTCAAAGGAACAGCAAGGTCAAGGAAAAGGCAAACACACCTAACAGTGTCCCAGTCTCACCACGCAGTGTGGCCACGCGGAGTGTTTTTGTCAGCCAAGTTGGGAGCATGAATCCCTTCCTAGTGCATCACGCACAACCCTGGAGCAGGTTCATTTGTTTATTACCTTTAAAGGCTGGAATGGTGCAACAGTTCATAAATCTGGCTCTAGGAGAGAATTGTTACAGAAGTGAGGCTAGAGGAGCCAGGGCTACATGTGATCCTGATGGTGGGATGGTAGGAAATGCTGAGTGCTGCACCAGTATGAGATGTGGTCAGTGGGGGATGCAGAGGGAAGTCCTGGTGCAGGACAGCTCCCTCATGGGGCAGTCAGGGTCTGGAGCTCCCATGATTTCCTGTGGATATTCCTTGCCTAGGTGTTTGAAGGAGTGCAGGATGGCTTTTGTCTCTTTGACAACTGTGAAGAGTGAAAGTGGATTGAAATAGGGAGGTGATGTGACATTCCAGGAAAGCTGCTGTGCTGGGCTACCAAGCTGATTGAGAACTTGGAATCAAGTCTCCCTCTTGATATATTCTGTCCTTTTCCAGTGATCCTTACAAAGAAATGAAAGTCTCCCTTTTTAGACTGCTGAGGCCTGGGAAGAGTTAAGTGAGTGAAATGAGGCTGGACTGGGTGATGCCCAGCTGGTAAGTGCATGGTGGCAGGGCAGACAGGCAGCCAGAGGGAAATTAAAGAATGCAGAGGGGGAAACACGTCGTAGATGTAAACGCACCATAGCACACCCATTGTGTGCTAAAGAAACACAATATCTGTTTTTCTAGAGGCAATAGTACCTCAAATGGGGTTCCTGACCCATTCCTGCTGGGCCTGTGGGTCAGCCCCTACCAAGAGCCAGTTTAATTTCACCATGTGGGTTGCAGTGGCCAGGTCTGACAAGGTGGGCTGGAGCTAAAGTTCCTTCTTTCAGCTGAGCCCTCCTTGCTTTGACGTGTTATAATTGGACATTTAATGTGATTTTAACATAGGGTTTTTTTGTATTCAGTCTCTTTGCATGGTTTAAAATTCATTTCCAGGCTGTGATCTAATGGCAGTAATTACCTCAGAAGTGCATACAGTACAGGCTGTGTTTATTTTTGTTTCAGCCAAGGCAAATGATTACAGGTCTTGGCTTCACTTCAGTGCTCAGCTCTGTCGGGAGAGCCAAAAAAAACATCTACCTTTGCAATCTGGCAAGCAGGTCCTAAATACCTTACATGAATGTTTGATTTAATGATATGAAGGGTAGCGAGAGCAGGACAGCACAGCCCTTTGAGTCTTGCAAACCTTGAGGTGTTGCAAATTACTTTCCAACTCTCTGTTGTGGAGGGACCCAGCTTTGTCATAGAGTGACTACGACTCCCAAGTATCAAACTTGCTCACCAAATATCCCGAGTTTCTGCAGTCTCATCTGAGCAGCACTGGCAACAGCATGAAAGGAACGGGTAGCAAAATACCTGTGAGATTTGCCTGTGTAGGTTTCAGTAGCTATAGGAATAACACAGTCTGTTACATGCAAAAATTAGCTTGCATAATTGCTTGCTTAGAGCTCATGACAAGCGTAGCTGTTCCATCTTTAAGTATTTCCTGGCATCTGATGAGAGAGGGTGGATGAACAGGGAGAACAATCTGCTTTATGCCTGTTGAACAGTGTGTGGTGATAAAGCCCACCCTGCTTACTCTGTCCATACAGGGTTAACTGAGAACTTTATGTTTGGTGTTTCTGTCAAGGTACAGAGGATTTAGTTTAATTCTTCTGCTTAAAGAATTGCAACATAAAAGTCAAGTCCTTAATTATGTCTCTAAACAGCAGAGGAGAAGTTTTCATCCTTCCCTCAGTTTAGCTTCTTTGTGTTATATACCAGATATGGCTGGATATTTCGGGGAAGCACGTGGAAAACACATGAAAGAATTTTGTGGCTCCTGGTTCTAATCTGTAGAAAGGAAATGTGCCCTCTGAATATCTGACAGCATTGGGGGATCTCTTTAGAAGAATGACTAATGTGATGTGCAGATTCCATATGTCCTTTCCTACCTTGTAACTCTTGGGAAAAATAAGAAGTTGTGGAATAAACTGGAGAGTGCCCCTCCTAATAGGTACCTGAGTAAAGAAGTCAGATGGTGATAGTTACCTTGGAGCTGCCACGAATTTCTGCAGGAACCAAGAGTACTCAGCACATCTCAAGTTCATGAAAGGAGGATTTAGCCTACTTTAAATATATTTTTTTAAAGTAATCAGGACTATTAACCTTCAGCAGTCTGGATTCAAGAGACCTACAAATGCTCAAAACAACTGAAAAGAGACACTTATGCTTTAAAAGTTTGACTCTTGGTTTCTAGGAAGGAGAGGCATGTTGTTCTGGCTTCTTTGTTTTTTAACTCCTTAAGCTTCATCAGCTGAAGCAGAGTTGCCCCGACTTAATACTGGAAAAGAGAAGATCAAACTCTGCCCTCCTTGAATAGAAAACGCTATTTTAATGGTTTTGTATTTTCCAGCTTTCTCACTTGACTTCACAATCTAATTTTAAGTCTAAATCTGCTACCAGAGATCCTCTCAGTCACATCTATGTTAAGAATTTAAAAGCAATATATATTTAAATGTAAAACAATATGGGTGAGTGTGTGCTCTTATGAAAAAATACATTTGGGGGCATATGTGTAGTTTTACTAAGTAAAAGAAAATGAGATGATACAATGGTGATGAGTGAGGTCATGTATTATATTTTCAAGAATTTTGAATGGTTTCATGAATGGTGAAACTCTAAGAAACAGTGTTAGAACAATACAGAATTACTGTGGGTCACAGCCTTTCCAGACTGTGTTGCTGGAGCCTAAGATATAATTAATTTCAAATAATGCTAGCTATATTTATATAGTAATGATGGATGCTTGTGGAAAATGCTCAAAACCACCTACAGGCACACAACTGAAATTCCTGCTTGACTTGAGCTGCAACAGGAAGGTTAAAAAAATGGACCTTTTCATGCTTTCATGAGATCAGAAGCATTACCTTTGAAATTGTAGTGTAGAAAGTGTGTTACACTTTCTTGCACTTCCTTCTGCAGTGCTCGTAAAACCAGGAACTATTTTGTAGGCTTTCCAGGAAGGACTAGTGGAAAATCTGAGAGCTTTGGAAAGAGGGAGCTGGAGCTTCATGCCTTCCATTTCACCTCAGTGGCAATGCTCCATGAGGTTCACAAACCTCGCACAGGTTTCTCCCAAGTATTTTTGAAACCGCGGAACGTGAGAAGCTGTTGCTCTCCTCTGGAAAGAAATTGCTGTATTTCCTTCACTGCTGCTAACTGCTGCAGTAAACAGCAGCTGGTATAAAACCAAAACTAAACCAAAGTGTTAGTGGATCTGTAAAGGTGCCTCAAAATTACTCCAACCCTGATGAAAAAAAAAAAAATCTAAAAGCTTACACAAACATACATGTGCTTTTCCTTGGGAAAAAGTAGAACAACACGGCCTGAGGGTGGTTAGCACTGATGGGATGGTAACTTTTTTTAGATGTGAGGTTTTGTTGCTTTTAACTTGAACTAGGATGAGCAGGCAAGCCTTTGAAGGGTCAAGTGTTCCTCCAGCATGAAATCAGAGCAGCAAACTTTGCTTGAGAAGAATAGTTGCTCACAACTTAATTACATTGATCAATGAGATGATTTAGAGTTAGGAGGGATGTGTGCAGCAAAGGTCAGAATCTGGGAAGAGCTCAAGGCCAGTTTAATGTGCTCATTTCCCCAACTCTTGCTTCCTGATAGCTTCCACAGAGATCATTAAAGCCAGAGAACGCTGAGATCTTCAAAACATTATGGACATCTGTAAACTTCTTTATCTAGAAAAAAAATTGCGTGTTTTTTCTTTACACCCACCAGTAGCTGAGCCAAGCTTGTTTCAAGTGAGGAAGACTTGTAATATCAAAGATTTACTTAATTTTTATTGCTGCGCATAAAACATCTGACAGTATTTGCCGAGAAAACCAAAATGCCTCTCTTTGTTTGTACAAGCCAAAGGAAAAGTACAGTGTATCCGTCTGCAAACGAACATCAAAGCCCTTTTGCAAAATCAGGGTTGGTGACATGTATTTGGAGAACCAGTATGAGAGCCGCCTGCTACAGAGTCATGGGGGTCTCTGCACTTACCCAGCATAATCCTGATTGGAGCCACGTCTTTTCTTTTTTCCTCTTTATTATCACTTCGTGGTTAACATTTGTTGATGAGTAGGATTAACAGCACATTTTCAGTGACATTTAGCTCTTTTAACAAACTTGCTTCAGTCAAAGGTTGCTGGCCTGGAAAAAAAAGAGAAAAGTCATTAAGCAAACAAATCTTTGCCAAGAGTTGATGCTAAACATGCCATCACTCTGTGTGAGTTATTCACTGTATATGAAATTTATTCCGCAAGACTCTGACCTTGATGTTGATTAACCAGAAATCCCTTCTTCTCTTGTCACTGTTAACAGCTTTAGGTGCCTCAAGTGGCCCCTCTCTCTTTTTTTTTTTCCTTTTCTTTTTTTTTAAGCATCCATTAAGGAAGGATTTTCCCAATTTGTCATTTCTTTCATAGTGCTGCTCATTGGCACAACCTCTTGAGGCACGAGGAATTGGGGTGTTCCTTTAGCATGGTGATGCATCTCAGGAGAGACTTTTACTGTTTCAGGCAATTCAGTCCATTATCCAAAAAGGCTGAAAAGGGGAAATGGGATTTCTCCCTGTCCATATTCCTGTTTTCCAGGCCTGTCAGTGGCAGTAAGGCCACTTTGTGACTTTCTGGGCAGGACAGAGTTTCTGCACTAAATCTTGTGAGGTGGAGAGGGAGAATATTATGGCTGTTCTTTACTTGTTCAAGGCTCAGAAGGGCCTCTCTGTAGACGTCGGAGATGGAGCATCAGTAGATTGCCCTTGGGTCACTCAGCTTTGAGTAGACCCCAAATATGGAAGATGGTTTAAAACCACCTCCAGCTCAGTATAAACACAGGATCAGAGCAAGAACTGAACCTTTTTGGTGCCTGCTGCTAAGCATGGAACCATTTACGGAACAGAAACAGTGCAAGTATTCACTTTTGCTGGCAATTTCTGGAAGGGGTGAGGGGAAAGAGATCAAGGGATAAAAAGCACACCAAAATAAATGCTGGTTGTGGTCTTTTGTATTCTTTTTGGGTGACATCACATAGTGATAAGTTGAATAGACTGGAAAGATTGAAAACTGGACTTGCTCTAAAGCCAGCTAGGAGTGGATTGCATTACAGAATATAGCTGGCACCTCCTGTGAAGAAAACCTGGCTGCCATAGACTTTGTGGTCACTGGCATGGATTCATTTGGTGCTTTGTGATTTTGCTGCACGACGCTCACCTCTGGCAGTCTCTCGGCACAGTCTTTTGTGGTGGAATATGATGTTTATCACCGCAGCTGTATGAGACTGTACCCAGTCTGAAATGCTTTCAGGGTCATTGACAGTCCATATCTCCCTCCTTTTTCTACTGGCTATACCAGTTGAGTGCATCACTTGTGGTTGGCTGTTCCTTCCATAGCTTATAAGCAATCCTGCAAAACCAAACATTCAAAAAAGGCACAGTGTCATTAAGATAACTTACATAATCTTAATTCTGCTCCTTCGTGCAAATATGAAATACGTATGATTGTGGTATGAGTGTCTGCTGCCACCTTCCCAAGCCCAGGTTCGCTCTTGGTCACATCTCGATCCTACAGTGGGATGGATGGTGCAAAGCAACCACTCCTTTGTGCTTCAGTTGATAAATATCCTGGAAAGGCTGATGTAGAACCATTAACTTCTTAAGGGCATTGCTAGGATGCTGTTGAGAGTGGTATCCCTATATTAGGTGTACCATTGCTAGAGATGGGAGATATATTAGACCTGGCAAATTCTTATCTTTCTAGAGAGCATTAACACTGGGGTGGAGGTGGGGGAACATTGGGGTGGGGAAAGTGAGTGGATACAGCTGAAAGCCATTGCCCAGTTCTTATTTACAGCACAAACATAGACGCTTACGTTTTGGGCAAGCGTAGGCAAAACAACATCCTTAGCAGGGAACGTGAACAGCTATTACAGCTACATCTGCAGGAGAACTCGGCAAGCTAAATGCAAAATTGAGATTGTGAGAGAAATATACAAACAAAAATTCTGAAATACTCTTCGTGACTTAAAAACTGATTATCCTTAAAGCTTTGGGGGTTGTCACAATCTTTGTCAAATACTTTGTTTCTAACAGAAGTGCAACTTTGCAATGAAATTGCCTAAGTGACAAGCTTCTGATCAGCTTTGATCCAGATGGATACAATTTGTTGATTTTTGAATAAATTATTGTGTATGCTAATGTGCTAAAAGTTTTCAGGTTAGTCTCCTAGCAATATTTTTTCAGTTTGGGCACTGCTTTATTTCAGGCTTTGTTTTTCATTGCCTTGTCACACAGGATCTAGTCTGTACAGTCTGTTATTACTTCTTTCTTTAGTTTTGAAAAGCTCAATTTATCCAATTTTCTATGATTTCCTGCGTTACATGTGATGTCATTTTGTTATTTGTAGTAGCATAATATCCAATAATCATACTAATTTGACAGGGACTATTTAAAGGGGAAAAGAAGTTGCTTCACTGCAGTGGCTGCAGCTGATACGAGGCAATCACCTCTGCTATCTCCTGCTTTCTGTGGTTAAACAGGAGTGCAGCATTTCTGCTGATGTTCTTTCCTGCATGTCCACAGGTCAAATGTAAAAGCAACTGTTGTTTTCTCTGTAGTGCTCTGGGCATTGCAGAGCATGACCTGCTACTCCATTAAGAAATCTGCAAAAACTGAACTGATTGTCTCTTCGCCTTGAGCAGTTTCTTGGTTGTTTTTTAGGAATACAGCCAGTTGTTTCTCTTTTTCATCATGTGTGTTCTCTACCTCTTGAGAGATCCCAGGTTGCTCTTGTTCTCCTTTGTCGTATAACACATGTAAATCTTTAAACCGAAATGCGAACCCTGAGATCAGCACTACACATTTTGCCTGCAGAATGATGATGTGGGCTTTGGGCTCTGACGGTCCAGGCTGCAATGCCGTGGGATATCTGCATGGCAGCACACATTCCATATCAGGTTATTTGCTACCTTGCCCTAGGTAATCTTCTGTGTGTTCTTTCGCCACATACTATTTGAATTCTTTATATTAACTGTAGAGGGAAAATGGGCTGATAGAACACCAGCCTTTTTTGCAAGTCATTTATATGTTTCAGCTTTCAACAAACACCTGGAAAAACCAGTTGTCAGTAACACAATGTCACAGGCTGGTAATGTGCTGGCTGCCTCCTACCATCACCATCACAATGAAGATTCCTGTTTGGGCATTACCAAAAGGCAGTTTTGGTCATGGACACCTCTTCGTGATGACCTTGCCATTGGCACTGAGATTTTAACAGCATTTGAGGCTCTGGTAGCAATAGGATGTCACAGTCCACTGTTAAATGGCCGATTTGGTAAGAGCGCCATCTGGAATCCTCCCTTCCTGGAGACATTCACCTCCAGCCTTTCCCTTGCAATAGATGGTGAGGATGTAAGGAACTTAGAGCAGTATAGGAAGGCAGATGGGAGGGAAAGTAGAACTGCCTCTAATGCAGGAAATTAATAACGTGCTGTGCAGTGTAGCTGCAAAAGCAAATTAAATCTTCTGGTACCAAAAGCTTAAGATTTTGCTTCCCTCCAAAAGATGGACAGGGTGTCCTGTCTGGCTCAAGCTGCTCTTCTCAAAGGGCAGGGTTTTCCAATTGTTACTGCATCATGTAGCCTGGTGTGGACACCTTTACCATCTTAAATGGTGTTATATGTCATCTTTAAGGCAACTGAATCATGCCCAGATAAACTCTCCCCTCAATCTGCCTTATGGGAACTTAAAAGTTATGTGAAATTTTAGTCTAAAAATTAAGCACTGCGTTCTGTACAAGACCCTTGTTGATAACCTTTCCTGCATCTTGGCACACCTGAGCCATGAGTCCTTTGAATGAGTATCACAAAGCAGATCTTCTAGAGGCAACTCCACGGCAGAGATGGTCCTCACAACTACTTCCAAACCTGCTGATTTCCATGTGGGGAAGGTAAGGGCTGGGAAAAAGAATCATATATAGTTTAAAGCTTCACAGGGTTTCTAGAAAGTTATATAATGTACCTAGCAGGTAGCTTCAGATGCTCTGAAAAATCACCTTGATTATTTTCCTTAAATAGATTTATCGATAAGGAAGTAGAGTAAGACATCATCTGTTCAAAATGTTAAACATATGCTTAAAGAAAAATGATGCAACCAAACTGAATTACAAAAGTGTAGTTTATTTAGCATGTTATTGAACTGTCTTCAGTTTCTGCTTTGAAGACAATGTAAGAAAATATTGACGAAATTATTTTGACATAATACAAAGCTGAGGACCTAAACATACATGAACAAGCTGAGGGAATTGTAGAAATCCTTGTAGAAAATAGGGTGGTTTGCTAGGGAGCTGAGATGAAATCTGCAGCACCTGGATATTTGCTAGCATGGGCCGTTAAAGTATTAGAGAGAGGCTCTAATATACACAAGGTATAGACATAGGATATAACTATAAGAACCCAGCCAGGAAATATTAGAGATGCGTGTTTTGCTATTAATTTCTGACATAATCACCATTATTCAGATGTTTTCCTCTTTCTTGAGGGAAGGGGGATGGAGGTTTGAAGCTCAGTCACGAATTCCTGCTGGCAGCAACAGGATGGTGCACGTGTAACTAGAGAAGATGTGGTGATTTCTCAGGCTTTCTTTCCATTAGCTGCGAGAGAATAAGCCAAGCTATACCTAATTCAGAATTAGCAGCACTGCTGATATGCTTGATGTTTCTGACACCCTGCCTTGGTGTAAGTGGCTTTTTTGGTGTGGGTGGGTGAAGAGGCTCACAGGCTGCACTGAACACAGCCTGTGTGGCATTGGCTCCCCTGTTGATTTAGTTTCATTTTCTGTTTTTCTGACTTGCCCAACTGCCTGTAACGGCATTAAAGTATTCTTCTGATCTTTGTTTCCATGTGTTCACTAAACGCAGCTCTAGAAAGCCTTTAGCCAAGGGAACATTCAGAGTGAGGGGCAGCTCTCAGATTTGTTTCAAAAATCATCGGCTAATTGCATACTTGACTGAGCCTTGTTTATAATAACCTCTACTGAGAGAGCCTTTGCTGGGAACTTAATGCAGAAACTCTGATCAGGCAAATCCATTCAGGAAAAGTGCATGAGTCCTACCTTGGACAGCAAGTACAGACAAGCACCTATTGTTACATCCATACTGTGCTGTCAGAGTCAGTATGCTGTCAGAGTATTTCCTGCCAAGAATTGTGCTCAGAGGTACAGACAGCAACAGCTCTTGACTTAATGCAAAAGAGTTGTGAGGGAAGCACAGACACCAGCAACTAGAGGAGTACATGGCTGTGCTTCCCTCAGGAAGTGAAGGGCTAAACTTCAGGACGATGCTTTAGCTGAAACGTTGATGTCTCTGCAGGAACAGTCTCAAAAACTTCAGATTGATACATCCTCTGGCCTCCCACTCATTCACTGTTAAACTCTGTGTCCATGACAAGGTCTTGCCTACCAGACTAAAATAATCTCTTTACCTCCACACTTTGTCACGTTGTCCCCTTCCATCTGCCAAAATATGCTGGCTAAAATAGACTTCTGTTTCCACAGGTCAGGATAATTGACCTTCCCACACCTCTATCCCTCTCCTGACTTTGTGAGTCTTACCAAAATTTTATCATCCTCTTCCAAATCAGAAACAATCTCACTGCTTCAACTGCTTTCACTTAATTCCTGCTCTCATTTCCTTCCCATTCTTGCTGCTTGCTCTTTCAAATCTGTATGCATCTTTATGTGGCTCTAGCTGAATATGAGTGAGTATTTATTTTATACATGGGAAGGAGGGAAGAAGGGATCTGGAATAAGATCTTAAAGAATTCAATTTTTCTATAGTATTGTTCCTGAAGAAGAGTTAGAGCTCACCCAAGTTAGAGGACAGTACTTTGTCACTGTGAAAAAAACAGTACTAGTGACAAGCAACAAAAGCATATTTCCTCCCCACAGAGTGTCAACAAATCACATCAGCGAAGTCCTCTTAGAGCTGGCTTCCAAAGAGAGTGTTTTTGGGGGAGAAGAAGTCAATGTAATTACATTTCATCAGGCTGGATTGGGTAGTGAGGATTGGCCACACATACTGACTCTGCGGTCCTATGGAACTGCTGACTGTTACTTAACTCAAGCTATAGTTTTAAAGGAACTGTGGATATTGCAAGCTTCCAGGTGTTTAGGGTTGAGTGCTCTCATTAAATGAAGTTGTCTTGGGCATCCAGTGTGTAGCCGGTGACCACCTTTTTGCAGACTTGTTTGAGAGGATGATTCAGTCCCTTCCTGCAACTCCTCATCATACCATTCTCCTGTCTGGAAAAGTTTGTGAGAGTTTTATGGATATAAATCGTCATCAAACCATTCATTTATCTCCAGAAGGGGCATTGTATATGTCAACTACCAATAACAAAGTAAGAATATTAAGTACTGACCTTTTCTATAACAAGAAAAGCAAATTCTTCTCAAAGTCGTCCGAAGCACTTGATGCAAGAAATGCACGTGATGGTATTGTATACTGAACACAGAGTAAAGATGAATGACTTACAGTGCAGGCAGAGTTTTAAGCACAGGATGGACAAGAATCATGTCAAAAGCAGGCAACAAAATGAAGGGCTTAGTGCTCAGAAGAGTGGCTTTCCATGGTCTGCTGTCTTTTTCCACTGTGTAAGAAGGGAGCATGGTGCAGACCGCTTGTTTATTTCCTTTCTTTTCCAGAAATTGTGAACATTTACTGTCTCTCAGTCCAAAGCCAGGTACCACTTTGGTCATTTGAGTTCTCTGTGTTTGGCTCAGTGTTTTGCTAGAAAGCAGTCATTTATCAAGATGAGTGTGGCTGATTTTTATTGGAAAGGAATTACCAGACAAGGCTGATAGAGGGTTTCTCCTTCCCATCTCAGTTCTTTTTGCCTTTTTTCCCCGTATTATATGTGTTTGGAGAAAAATATTGAGTAGCATACAATGAACAGCATCTCTGGCAGATACTGCTACTTCCCAGCAGCTTGAAAGGCAGGAAGAGCTTTGGATTTTGTAGACAGAAAGACAAGAATGAATTTATCTTATGCTTTGAACCATGTCAGTGGCTAATAATTCTTCCAGCATCAGGACACCAGCAGTCATAGCCTGAAGTTATTTTTGGCCCTCATTTCTATCCATTGGTGAGCCACCTCAGAGATGGCAGCTGCTTGGTTCTAACCTTGTGAGATCCACCTTCCTTTGGTCCCCAACCAATCCATAGTGCCCATGTGAAAAGAAAAACTCAGTGGTCTACAGAAGCTGTCATATACAAGCTAGAGGGCTGCTTTTTTCAAAACCTCATTGCAAATTGCCTCAAATTTCCTGAGGGAAGAGAATCAGGAAGGGCAGTTCCACATCTGTCATCACTGTTTTACTCACAGATCCTCTGGCTTGACAGCATCTCAGAAGAAAATTGCCTGCACTTGCCATGCAAGTTGCAAAATGTACATAAAATCATCTTGGTAAATCTTTGTAATACAGCTGGAAGAAAATTTCCTGCCTCCAGTGAGTATTCACCTTTGAAATGCTTTTGCTTTTATGTTCTGTTCAGGGAAGCTCTCTAAGAAAGAATGTTTCTAATTGTCACTTAAAATCTCCTTTGGACCTGTGACTACACTGGAACTTCAATGCCATGCTGAATTTGAGGATTCAGTTTTTCTATCAACCCCGTCAACGTTGTGACTCCACTCCATTATTTGTGCATTGTTGATACACAGCACTGCACCTCCAAAAACACCTCAGCTGAAATTATGTCTTTCAGAGCCAGTCGTATATTCCTTGCCTGTTTAGCAGTTTCTGCAGCACTTGAACCGAATTCTTTCAAATCAATAGTGTTGTGCTGTGGTGCAGAATTTCAGACACTCTATTTGGCAGGTACGCGCAGTTACTTGATCTCAGCTCTTTCAGTGGCGACGCATCTCCTACTTTCTTCATAAATTGAATTAAATTATCACTTCTTTACCCTGTTTTCACAAGCAAATTTAGACATCTCACTTTTTATCTTGCATTTTAAGTAGAAAAAGCTATAGCAACAATCACCTCAGCATTTTCATGGTGTAAGAGATGGCCTAATGAATTAATAGAATTTGTAGCTGCAAAGGTCTTTTGGTTAAGTTTTTCTAACATGCTTTTACAAACTACTCTTAAGCCCCACGAGATCCTCTGAATTCAGCCTGGTGTTATTTGTCTTAGACTGGTGAATGAGGCACATAAAGGCTGTGAGACCTGCTGAAAGTTGGATTAGGCAGTGTTAGTGTAAGGAAGAGGGCATCAATGTACTTGGCTAAGTATTCCTCACGCTGCTACCAAGGCATATATCCTGTGCACGGGGTGTTTCTGCTGACCGTGAATTGTTAAACAAAGTACCGGGTTCAATCAAGAAGATTTAACTGGTTATGCTTATGCTTTTGTTATTGTGAATATAACATAGATTTCTTTCTTTCTATTGAGAAAATCTGAGCAGTCTGAGCCCATACATTATTCCACCTTGATAGTGAAGTAACTGTCCCGGAGATTGCTCGAGCTTCCTTTTCACCGGCAGCATAAACTGCTGCATTCACTTCATCAAGCCTGTGTTAACTACTTCCCATTAACTCGAATGTTCCTAGGTTCAGGATCAAGAGAACCTGCTTAAGCAAAGCATCTGTCTGAGTCCCTCTCAAGTTAATGTTCCATACAGTGTGCTTCTGAAAGGCTGACAAGGGAAGAAGGGAAAACCTTGGCACTTCTGTCTCTTCCACTGTTTAGGGGGATGGGGAAAGAAAAAAAAAGAAGGAAAAGAAAAAGCTTTTTGTGAGCCATCTTCTTACACTTCTGTAAGTTTGTGTCTCTGTTATGATCTCTGATGTTCAGAAGGGTGGGAGGAGAGATCTGTAGTTACATCACAGGGTTAACAGTCAGGAATTTGCAAGCCTGAGGCCCTTGACCCCAGCATATGAATCTACCAAATGCAGGGCAGAACTGGAAAGTGTGTGGTGGCTCTTGTCCTAAAAAACAACGATAATGCCATATAGGTGATGCAATATTTTGGGTGTCCATTTCACAATATGTACTAGAGGGGGGAAAAATTATCCAGATCCCCTCTCTGGGAAGAGGGATAAGTGGACCTAAATGCAGAGACACATTTCAGTCACAGATGAATATTACATCTTCTCAAAGAGCTCACATTTTACTGACCACAGGATGTTTGAACAAGAGGGACATCAGTTCATGCAAACTTAATGCCTTTGTCCCATTAGAGCTGGCTTCTGCTCTAGAAATATGAATGGTCTGTAGTTTTCCCTATGCAACTCTGCTACGGAGGGCAGCCTTGTTCCACTCTTGGTTTTGGGTGGACTTAAAGATATGTCATGTGCCAGGGGGGAATTTGAACTTGACAGTCATAACAATGCACCACAAACAGGCACTCCAGAAGATTTAAAATAATTAAAAGAGGCAAGCACAGATGTGAGAGCTTCCCTTAATAGTCTCCCATCCTTTGCTCAGTAAAGAGATTTCATGATCCCCCTCTTGTTTGCTTGTTGACTAACTTCCAGTAAATATATTTTAGCTGGCTGTCTGGCATATTTTCAGAATCCCTGCATCCATGTTGTCCTTTGCCCAGGAGTTCCTCATGTTTCCAACTTCCTGTATGGAGAGCCATTTCTTTTTGTCTGGTTTGAACTTGACTCGTACCTTCATTTTTTGTACCTTCTAACTATGAGAAGAAACTGTTGATTCCTATATGCCTGCTCCAAACTACTTTCTCATGTTTGTCAGCCTTGTCATATGCCTCGGTCATCTCTTCTCCAGACTAAAGAGTTCCAGACTGTTCAAGCCTTCATTGTGCTTTTGCTTTCAAGGCTCCACGGTTGTAATTCCTTCAGTCAAAATCTTAACCTTGCATATTGGCATGAAAACCATTACAGAAAGCAAAAAGAAAAAAAAAATCTCAGCTGGAAGAATCTCTGCTCTGGAGTCATGATAGGGAGAGGACATGGCAGGAGATTGTGGAAGAGCTTCCACAGAGACCATCAGTGCCATTATCTAAAAGGTAAAGGCAACACACATAAAGATGACTTTTTTTTTCCCAGGGATTTCTAGGAGCCTCAATAATTTTAAATTATTTGTTCCTAAAACAAGAATATTTTTTCTAGAATGAGGACAGTGAAACACTGGAACAGGCAGCCCACAGACGTGGGGGCCCCATCCCTGGAAACATTCTTGGTCAGGTTGAACAGGGCTCTGAGCAACCTGATCTAGTTGAAATTCCTTGCAGGGGTGTTCAACTTAAATGACCTTTGAAGGTCCCTTCCAACCCAAACTGTTCTATGAAAAAGCAGCACTAGAATAGAATAAGTTGTCATTAAACATAGTCTCATTACACAATCATTAAACGTAATTTTCAGTACAATTGTATTTTTCACTTTTCACCAATTCCTCTAGCATACACACTCTCTCTGATAAGGGCACTGTACTTCGGACTTTTCCACAAATACACTCCCTCCTATGTAGTCACAGGACATCTTCATAAAAAAACCCCAGCCCTCCGGTATGATGGAGTTATTTCCTTGTCTCTCGTGAGCTTTCCTATTGCTGCAATTCGCTTCTCATGTCACCTGGTGGCTGCTGAGCCCTTCTGCAGCTCAGAAGGTGCCACTTGCTCCTGGGAGCAACAGAGACCTCAGAAGCAGTCCCAGGAGATTTAAAATAAGGATTTATGATCCTTTTTTTTTCTTAATTCCTAGTGATGGAATCTGACAATAATATTTCTGTGAGCAAAACAGCCAGTGCTTTTCCATGGAAAAGGAGAAAGAACTGGCATAAATAGTCTCATTTGAGTTAACTCCTGCTATTTACATATAATTCCTCTTGATTATTTGAAGTGAGGATCAGGCCTTTAGTATGGGAAAATAATTGATTCTTCATTAACAACCTCCTCTGCACAGCTGCATCAATAAATAAATTGACTGGGTCCAGAAAGAGCAAGGTAATTATTTTCAACAGTGTTCATCCCGATCTTCACCCAAACTGGGGACAGTTTGAAGCAGAGTACTGAGCAAAAATTACTTCACAGCAAAGCCTAGTGTCAGTAATTTCTCGGTTACTTTTCAAAGGGCCAAGAGGGAACACTATCCCATACGCATAAATGAGGAAACCATTTTCGTCCTGTGACAAAGAGGGATTTTGTTTGCCACTGTGGGTTGAATTGGCTGGAAAAGTGTGAGTAATTATTGGCTGGAACAGTGTGAATTATTATTAATCTTGAATCTTGTAGAGTGATGGTTGTGCTTTGTGTTTAGTTTTTGGTGTGTTGTTTCATTGTTCAGGTTTTTTTATAATTCCAGTAAATTCATCCATAGGATCCTGATTCCTTTTTGGCCCAGCATGGTTGTTAGAGGCGGGTGCTGTGGTGATATATCTTGCTGAATAAGGACAGGTGGTTTACACCCTTGTCTGTCATCAGCCTGGTTTACAATAAGAGGTGTGAAAAAGACACACTTTTCCCACAGGGCAAACACACGTTTGGGTGAGGGCTTGTGTTTAAAGGGCACATAATTAATAGCTGTAAAGAGCCTGCTCCTCTAAACATAGCAAGGTGGTGAATTTCACTTGAACAAGTATTACCAGGGGAGAACATTTTACAAAAGAGAAAAAAAAGAAAATATTTTCTCAGGAATTTAAGGTCAGGAGTCCTGTTCAGAGCCAGTAAGGTATGTTCTCTTACCTCTTTCAGGTATTTCTATCAATCTGTTTTGGAGGATCTTTGGAGGGATGACTGAGATGTCTTATCTGGGGGGGTGGAGGATGGGAGTGGGGTGTGCAAGCACACAGCCCCTCTTGATAAAAGTCCACCAAAGTTGCAGCGGGCACAGGAAGGGCTCCTGCTCTCTTTCCTTGAGACAAAAGACAGAAGTAGTAGCCAGGACATGACCTTGTAGGCCTGGGGACAGGAAAGGCCAGCTGGCCACTAGATCCAGTGGAGGACACGTAACCCCCTCTCCATGGACAGAGTGCTTCAGGGGGGCCCTTGAGACCCCCAGAAACAGACCCCCCATCACTGAGCAGATAGAACTTGTATGGCTCTTCCTGCAGGCTGCCTCTGACCGGCAAAGAGCACAGAGGGCTGTGAGGCAAGAAGGACTGCTTCTTTTGAAGCGTGGCTCACTGACAAAAAAAGTGGAAAGGAGTAGAAATAAAAGCTCAACCACTTTTTAATGGCCCCCTTGAATCTTTGTGGGAGTGTCATATTCTCCCAGCACAGGGTTTTCCTCCTGACAGCATTATTTCAGTGTTGCATTTCCATTGCTCGTGCTACAGTATCTCCTTCCTAGCTGTCTGTCAAGACCCTTTCAGATTTGAGGACTTGCTGTCAGTCCAGTACTCTCCAGCACTGCAAACTGGGAGCAGCTCTCCTTTATTTACAGGTACTTGTGCACTGAGCTGTGGTATGGGACAGCACTTCTCTTTCTGCCCCACTACAACAGAGCGGTGCCCCCCAAAAGTCTGCCGGGGCTGAGGGATGCCCCTGCCAGTGCTGCTCCTTGGTCCCGACTCCTCTGCAGTGGTGAGCCCAGTAAGGGTTTGGGCTTCTCTTCAGCCAGCTTTGTGCAGCACTGGGGAATGGAGGGGAAGAGGTGGCCTGCAGCAGGATGAGAAGGCTGGCAGGACCAGGGCTTTGGGGGCCAGCTAAACTGGGACAGGTCTGCAGGACAGGCTTATGATTCCTCTGGGAGACCCCCAGAGCACCTCTGTGTTTGGGTGCTCTGCCCACTTCTGCCCAGACCTCTTGTGATCTGCATTTTAAGTCCTCCTTTTTCACTGCTCATTTCACTTATGACACTTGGCTTTCACACAGCTCTCAGAACAGCTAAGGTTTGTTCTGTGAGGATGAAGACGGTGTTCCTCTTCCTTCAATCTTTATTTTACATCTGTGTAGTTTTCTGAGGAGAGTAGTTTTCTAAGGAGAGTATATACTACCTTCCACCCCATCTCCTTTGTTCCTTCCCAAAATTACACTTCATTTTCTGCACTGCAGACGTAGAGACAGCCAACTTCTCTGCCTGAGGTTGTGAAATGGTTGGAACAGAGAAAAAGAGAGGCAAGACCCCAGCTGAGACATGCATGTGGGAGGGAGGAGGTGTAGGGGGACAGGGAGTATTCATGGAGCCCCGTGTGGAGGGACCAGCAGTCTGTGTGGCACAAAAACATTTTAAACTCACAACAGGGGAACGCTCTGTGGATTGAAGGCTTCAAAGAGAGAGCCTGCCAGCTACAAAAAACAAATCTTTAAATAACAGGGAGAGCAATGAGAAAAAGTCTGAGCCGCTCGCTCGCATGAAAAGAGCCGGCTTCACTCAGCCTGGGTGGAAAACTGTGTAATCCCATTGGCTTCGGGGATGTTGCAAGGGCTTACACCATGGAAGAATTTAGCCTGCTGGGTCCAACAGCCTTACTCAGGCTGAATAATTCTTTTGTCCCTTCTTTGCATCCCGATTGCAGCAATAGGCACCAAAACGTGTGTTGGTTTTGGTTCCAGTGAGGCAGGTTTTACCGGGCTTGTGTGAGGGACCCTTGTTAAAACTGCACTGCTGAGCTGAAGGGAAATTTTCTTCAGCTTTCCAAAAAATTCTCTTTTTGGGCAGACTTCAAGCTTGGAAAATGTCAGCCTGAGAGGTGAAACTTAAGGAAAATTACAAGCAATGGAGTACAAGGAGATACAATGGAAATCCTTTACCACTGATACTAGCCTGCCAGTTATATGACACAGTTTAAAGTGTTCTTTAAACACTTTAACAAAAAGTTAAAAGTTAGTTCTCTTTAACAAAAAAAAAAAATTGTAAAATTTACTTTACAATTAATTGAAGGAGCTTATTGCTCCAGAATATCAGGGAAAACCCTGCCTTGAGAAATGTCCTTCAGTTAAATACACCCTAGCCCTAGTCCCTATGTCTTTATAACCATGAGCTTTTTTTTGTTTTAGAAGAAATTTTTAACATTCATATTTGCACCACTGCTTACCTAGTAGATTCTTGACTGAGTGAGAGGGAGCTTGAAATTATTCTGGCCCCATCTTGCACCCTGTGCCATCATGACACAGAAGCTTGGTGGCACCTGGGCCATCCTTGCAACTTTTACAGTGGGTTCCATGTGCTTCTGTTTCTCCAGCTGACCCTTAAATAGTGTCCCTGGAGCCTCTGATACGAAACAGAGACTGAGAAAAACACACAACTGTTAGAAAGCCCAGTGTCTCTGTAGAGACCAAGATTTACCTGCTCTCTGGGGTTTTATTCCAGTATGATTTCTTATTTTTCTTTGTGTTCCAGTACGATTTTCTTCTTCCAGGAAGGCATTACTTGGTCTGGGGTTTTTACCTTCAGTGCAGGCATGTGATTTCAAATACCTTCCTCAGACTCCAACACATAGTTCTTCAGAAATGTAATGGGCAGGTAGGAATGGGAAAGAATTTGATTATACTTGAAAAGAAAGACAAAATAGATCTGATGGTAAAGCTATTCAGCATGTTTTAGGTTTCTCTCTGTAGTTTAGGTAGAAAGGATTGTTCTTCTGCCAGTGTAAATATATAAATTTTAAAAGAGATGTCAAGGACTGCTTAACATACAGACAAAAAAAAGTTTCACACATCTGCCCTTATAATAGCCCTATGTGTTTGTATTCTACTTATTTATGCATTCGCATTTGGTTTATTTATGAGATCTTTGCCCAGAAATGTTCCCCTATTAACTCTATATGGCTCTATATGGTAATTAATATATCACTGTGATATTCCATCTGTTATTATTTCTCCAGCATTTGCACCTATGAACCCCAACCAAGATCAGAGTCTCATTTGGATCACAGGATCAAAGCCTCTTTTGTACTAGGGACTTCACAGATGCACAGAGGGTAGCTGGGGCTTTTAGTCTGAACACAGAGACTGGGCAAGTGTCAGCGAACGGGTGGGTGCTGGCCCTTGGCACTGACCAGCCCATCGAGCAGTGCTGAGGAAAATGTGGTACATGTGGCAGTCAGGCTCAGATCCCCTGCAGTCCCCTCACCATTCTGCCTCTCCTCGGTGCTGTGGCACCTCCAGAATGAAAGGCACGATATGACTGTGGTTTCCTTGATGTATTTGGGCTGTAATAAATCACCCACCCAAGGCCACAGAACGGGATGCAACAATTGCACCCAGGGCTGTCATCTTTTTGCTCCTAAAAATGGAATGACAAAGCAACTTGTTAAGCAGGCTTAACAGCAAGGATGCCCTAACATGAGCCATATTCCTGTGAGATTTCATGCACCAGCAAGTGCCTGCTGGGAGCAGAGGGAACTGAAGTCCACAGTCTTCTCTGTAGCAGGCTGGCAAACATGGGAGATGGCTACAGCAGTGATGGCAAAAAAGATGCTTTAAACCCAGCTGTGGTTAGGGTAGGCAGCTGGCAGTCAAGACTCATGCCCACAGAGGTGCAAGGAGGAGGGGAGGAAGGAAGGGATGGTGTCAGTGTGGTTGAGGTTTATGAATCTAAAGCTAAATTAAACATAAATAACCTGTGAAGTATGTGGAAGTAGAAGGAACATTTTAATTCAGGCTTGCAGATTGTGAGCAAGTGATTCTGGCAGGCCAAGGTAATGTTTTAACTACTATGGTGATGGTGTCATTGCTGTGTACTCTGAAAGTACAAAGAAGACTATCTTTTGTTGGAATAATAATGTGTTAACAATTATAAAATATGCTTCTCCAAACTGCTGTCCAATGGGAGCAGCCTCCATAAGCGTTCATGCTGTCAGGCACTCATTATTTCTGTTCAGTGGTGGCAGGAAGGCACCGGCTTAACCATGAATATTGACAGCAAGCTGAAAAATCTTCTGTTGGAGGGAAAAAAAAGTAAGCAGACGGTTGAGAACCCAACTTTACAGTTTCCTGATTGTGAAAACAGAGATGAAGACTTTTATGATGTCCAGAAAATGCTGAAGGAAACGCGAAATGGAACATCCCGTTTCAATAGCTGTGCTGGGAACGAGATCTTTCCACCTCAAGTTATATTAAAATATTTCCTTTCTGATCTTCTTCCTTAGAGAAGGAGACTTTTTGTGTGTTGGGGATGGTGGGAAATAATAATTTTCAATATTTCAAGTATGAAAAATAAAATATGTTTACTACTCTGAAATGTCACAATAGTGTTCCATGGCAATGGTAGTCTAAGGAGTTCCTCAGGTTTCCTCTCTGCTGCTTGGTCTGCATCTTTCCAGCTAAACCTCAGGGCCATCTTTGTGCAGAAGAGGGATGATGAAAGGTGCCATTCTGTGCTCTGCAACAAAACTTGTTTGGATTTGTTTGTTTAATTGCAAAGAAGCGTGTGAACCCAGGTGTGTTGATATTTGGGGAATACTTTGAGTGGAACACTTTCCCAAAGCCAGGGTGAAGGACATCTTTCAAAAACAGAACAGAAATGACAATTTCATAAAGTTTTCCTGTGAATCACATGAATAATCTAAAACACAAAAAAACCCCAGAGCTGGTTTTAAGCAGTAACCACAGAGGCCATTCATCGGCCTTGTTTAGTCTCAAAGAACACCAAATACATATTATTTCCAAAAGAAACATCCAAAGGAGTAATCTTCCAACATGTCTCCATGTATTTGTGTTGCTGGTAGTTTTTTGGCCACAGATACACACCCCATGCTGTGCAGGGCTCCGGCCCCAGTGTTGCACACTCCTGGTACTGTGAGTACAAATTTGCTTCTCTTGCATCATGGCCTGGCTTTTGGTAAGTCAACACCAGTGGCTTTCCGAGGTTGTCTTTAATTCTTACTTTCCTTCTTTTTCTTTTGGTGAATTTACATGTGGCTATAATCTGGTGCCCGGGCATCCTACTTGCAGGGCAATTTAAAGGCCTAATATGAATGCAGTGTGCCAGGTCTGGGAACAGAATTTTTGTTTCAAGTCACCTTAAAAGACATGTTTTGTTGGGCTCTTCTTTTTTAGTGGGTTTTCACATAAACTACAAGTGCGTTCAGAGAACATTTTCTAATTTAATAAAGGTTTTTAGAATACTCATTATGAAAACAGGAAAAAAAGGCATTTTTGTTGATAGATGTATCTTTGGTTTTCCGTTTACTGGTATCTATAAACATTTAGAGTAATTCTTCAGATTTCTAGCTGGGGATTTCTTATGCTCATGTGTAAATAAACCACAAAGCCACAAATAAGCACTTGCCACTTTGAATGGGTTTTTGAAAGCTAAATGGAGGGACACAGTTGAACTTCAGAAGGAGTACTTACAAGCAAGGATTTGCAAGGATGTACTGACATTAAGGCTTGCTAAAGCATGGCTGTAACTTCAGCCAAAATATTTATAAAGGACTCTTGTGCTGATGCCTCAAACATATCACTTTATTACTGCCTATATCCTGCATTTTGAGAACTGCCATTCAAGGAAAATTGCAGGACTTAGAGCACATGACTGGTAATGAGAAACATTCCACTTGAATATTCAATCAGTTTCGCCTTAATTTGTGGTGGCTCAGTCAAGGGCTGGATTGAAGAGCTCGTTTTAGAAAGTGGTTTCTTCCTCAACTTCTCCAGCTCTGCCAGGGCAAAGGACAGATTCTACCTCAGAGCAGCACTGTGGCAAGGTTAGGAGGAGCGCTGCAGCTTTGTCACTTCTGCACTGGTGGGGTCAGGGAGAAGGCAGAGTCTTAGGAAATAGAGTGGTTTTATCTATATGATGGTATGATATGCTAGCAAAGGGCCAGGATTTACATTTTGATTGGCCAAGGCCTTACGGGCATCCCTCCAGAAAGGCCACACAGCTATGAGGGTGCTTGTGTTTTGCTTTATGGGGAGGGGCAGAAGAGGCAGAAAGCAAAAATAATTTTGCCAAAATGGTTCTTGTCTTACAAAAAGAACTTGGACGTAATTTTTCTTAAAGTCTATGCAAATACTCAGGATAAATATTGTGTTCAAACTTTCCTGGCTCTTCCAGCAGGCGAGATGTAACATTCTTCATAACTACTAAGAACGGTCTTTCAGTCCAGATGCAACTTTATTTCTTTATCTCTGTGATTAAGCATGTTTTACTAAACTTTATTTTATTGCAGCTTCCCAGAAATGCATGTTTCAATATACCAGACAAGAATAAGCAATGAGCTCATACGCAGAAAAAAGTCTGGTTTATAGTTATTGAATATACATGCTCTGTGTTTGCTATGAGTTTAATATGTATGTCATGCATTCTACTAAACAATTCAAGCATAAATGGAAAAATTGGGTAATAATGGAAAGAATCTAAAGCTTTTGAATGCAAAAGAGCTCGGCAGAAACATAGGTAAAAAGTAAGAGCTTTGATTATGCTGTTTATACTTGTTTTTAATAGCAAGCTCCTCAACAGCCACTGTGATGAAAGGGCACTTTTGAAGATCAGTACAGGTATATCAATTAGCTGGTACACCTGACACAAGAAAAGATACTTATTTTATTGAAAGCTGAAGTCAGAAAAACTGCAGATTTTGTAACTTATACACAGAGATAGAGCAGAATCCTGCGTGTTTAGCAATGCAGGTCTAGCTCCAAAAAGTAACTTTAAAAATAGCAGTGTGAATCATCCAGCAGTTTCATATCAAAGGTGCTTATCTACAAGCAATCCGATGGTTTTCCTGTCAGCAGCGCACAGTCTCCCTGGAAGCTGAAAGTCAAACTGTCTTGCTTTTGGCTCACACTTCAGCAACAATAGGGATTGGACCATTAGAAGCTACAGCATGATCTATTACCCTGTCTGTGAACTTCAGAGGGTATTGCTTCAGTCCCCTTATGTTTAAGATCTTGGCCCTTTTTAGGCATTGTTGCTGGTGTTGTTGTTTGATTTGGTTCATCTTTGGACCTGTTGGTATCCTTCAGAGCTCAGACATCTCAAACTCTCTTCTCTGGCATGACTAAAGGTAGAAGAAACAGCAGTCTCTGGTTTCACCCCTTTCCGGGGAACAAAAAATGGCCCCAGATGAAGCACAGCAGATAAGCTGACTGTCATCAGCATTGAAAACCAGCAGTGCCATGAGGTTCCCAGAAATTCATAATCCTGCCTAAAGGGCTATCTGGAATATCTTGTTTCAGCCAAATTGAGAGGTCCAAAATAAAACATTTTATTGATAAACAGTTAGAAAAGGGCTTGCAACCAGGCCTTGTTTTGACAATTGTTTTGTCCCTCATACGATGCATTGTAGATGAAATTGCCAGGCTTTTGGACACTTGGATTCAGGCATGGCAGTACTGCAGTTGTAAAGCCCAAAGGTCTTGCAGGAATCAGTGACAAGTATTGGCTGATAGGAGAGAAGAGAAAAATCTGCAAATGCACGGGACAAATAGCTCCCCTCAGGCTGGATTATTCCTTACACATCAGCTGTGCAGCTGCAGGAAAGCTCTGATGCCAGGTGAGGAGCTGGCATAGTTCAATTGCCTGCACTCTCATCCTCTTGATTAAACACAGGCATTTGCCCATGTTTTCTGAATTACTTGGGATCATTTACAGTTGTAAAAATATGCTGTTACAAAAGCTTTGTTGTTCACCTTTAGGGATGAACATGTTCTGCCCTGACAACGTTATCTAGAGAGAACAGCAGCCCAAATCATCTCAAACATGCTTGCAATATAACACAGCTTCAGGCGAGGCTCACTGACACCAGTGCTGTGAAAGAAAGGAATGAAAATGAAGTGACCATTACAATGAGCAATGTGAGGCAGATGACACAATTTTGCTTGAACAACCAAATTTAAATAACAGAAAATTGCACTGCCTGTCCTTTTTTTTCTAGTTCTCTGGAGGTGTTCTTTCTGTGGCAATGAATTATTCCCGGGCTTTAGCATAAAACAGCGTGTATCCCTGAAAGCTGTAGAGCTCTCTGTCCAGACAGAGCACGAGGTTTCTGAAACATTGCCGTCTCGTGGCAGTCTCCTGGCACCACTGCAGCTGCTGTAGTACAAACAGCTTTGCCAGAGGTCACAGGCAGGTGTCACAGGCATTTAGTGGTAGGCAGGATACACAGTGGAAACTTCCTCAGATTTCACAGATGAAGATAGAGAGTTGGTTTTGTGCAAAAAAGAAAAGAAAATTAATTAGATGAGACAGGTGCCCAGTCAGATGATGACAAAGTAACTGAACTGCTGCCAAGTGAAAGGCAGCCCTGGATTCCCTTGATGGGTTTCTGTGCTTTCATGAGCCTCATAGCAGCCCTGAATTCAGTCACCTTGCTGAAGCAGTTCAGCGTCTACATCGACAGTCAGGAAGGTTTACAGCTCGGGAAGGCAGATGACCTGGGATGGCTTTCTCAGAATGGGAGCTCTCTTCTTTTCCAAGCCAAACTCTCTGTACTGCCTCCAGCACACCCTGTTACACGCACTCAGTACAGAGTGTTACAGTCATTTTGCAGTAAATACGAGATGAAGATATCCTAAATAATGTGAATAATTTTTTTCCGGTTTTTTATTTTTCCCCACTGACATTAAATCAGGGAGGTTTTCTGCCATGGATTGCTTTAGCACTCATCACTTAAAAGTAATCATTATCTCTGTGTATAAATTACCGTCATTCAGAATATTTTAGCACGTTCTGCACAGTGTGCTTTTAAAAGCAAATCAGCATCTGTCTTAAATTTTGACGTATGAATTACTTCCTAGGATTACAATTTTTAACATTAGTCCAGTGAGAGTCACCTTTCCCAGTCTGTGGCTATTAAACACCAGTTTGGAAGACCTGCATGGATGCAAGTCTGACTTGTACATCTGGCAGTCTACACTGGGCCTTACACAGACCCTATCGAAGCAACTTGGTGGATTTCCACTGACCTGTGATGAAGAATCTCTTTATCCTATGCCAGATGTGTTGACCTCCTGTCCTGTAGTATCCTCCAGAGTTCGTATGAATATCCCATATATTGCTGTCTGCCCAGAGCTACTGTAAGGAAGAAATCTTTGCCAGACCATGAGCACCAGTTCTAGGGAGGGTATGTGTTTAATAGCACAGTGCCCCAAATCATGTCTGGTTTTTAATAAAGCTTAGCGAGGCTTTTCTGTGCCTCACCCAAATGATCCGAGCCTGAGCACAGGGGCTCCAGGTCAGTGTCTGCTTCTACAAATGGAGATGTCCATACTAAAAAAACAGGTAGGTATAGAATCTCACTGTATACAGCACGTAGTTGCTACTAACGCACCTCCATATAAATAATCAGCTTTTGTTCCATAAAATGCAAACTTGAGTGCAACTTTGCATAATTACTGATGCTTTCAGTAACATTTTCTTCCCTCACGCGCCCTTTTCTACCCCAAGGAAGATTCAGTGACTAACACTGATCCCAGTGCATCCCACCATTTTTGAATTGGAACAAGGGCAGAATTTGTAGTTTCACTGGCTGGATTTCAGAACATTTCAAGAACTAATGGATAATTTTCCTAAAGACCTAGGACATGTTTCACCAGTGGATGCCTGAAGGATAGGCATCTCTGATTTTAATAAACTTCTGAGCATGCAAAAGCCAATGCTACTGAAGCTAGTGGCAGCTCAGAGGTTTTGAAGTTCTGCTGTGTCATTTCTGCTTTAGAAGCTGTGTTCTCCAGCCCTGGCCCAGACTGGCTCTAGAGAATGAATTTGATACGGTACATGTCGGTGGAGTACCGACACCTTCTGTGCCTTGGGTCGCTGTGCAGGAGATATCAGGGCTGGAAGCTTACATCAGTTATGCCCGTTGTTCTTACAGGGATGGAGTGGAAACCAGGCCAGCCAAAACCTGGATCTCCTTACAAAGGTGGAGGTAGCTCAGGCAAGAGCCAGTCACAAGCAAAACCCAGGCAATATGGGTGACCAGGGAGTTTGAGGTGCATGCAGAGAATCAAGCCCAGAGCTAACATGATAGTCTGACGTATTGCTCATGTAACAGGGGAAAATTCCTCTTCTTTGTTACCTCCTCTGTTGTCACTAGAGCCCATCTGGGGCTAGAATGTTTGCTGCCTTGTGAGACCAAGCCCTGTGATATGCAAAATATCACTCTGATGTATTTAATATCTGTGCTTTAGTAAGTAGTAAGTGGTAGTCGCACCAGCTCAGTGAAAATCCTGAGGAGGCAAAAAGAACTGGGGGCAAACACAGCTGTGGTAATACTGGTTTTATAAGGGATTGCTGTAGCTACTGGCCCCAGTATGGATTTGCAAGGCTAGGTAGTGTTGTAATTTGATGCTTTTCTTGCCTTATTCACTCAAACATACATAGTTTTATTTTATGTACCCACACCTTATAACCCTTGGCTTCACATGTCTGTTGCTGTAAAATACAAGCCTGTCATTTTCTCAGATTTCCAACCTTTTCCTCTTCTGTTTGTAATGGACTTTTTTTTCCCCCATCACTTAAATGCACTCAGTTTTCCTTAATGACGTGGTGCAGTTGCAAGAATAGTTTATGTTGAGTAGCAGGAGCCTGTTGTCTTTCTGTTGCAGAAGAATATTTGCTTCTCGTGGCTCATGATTGCTGATTTTTTTTTAATCAGCTTTTGTTTTCCTAGCTCCTCCCTCTGTTGTGTCTTCAGGTGAACCCAAGGACTATCTGTAAACCCTCTCTATGATCTTGACATAAGCTGCAGCTCACTGAACTGCCCTTCATGTTTGTTTTTTATATTTAATCTGTTTGGACATCCCTAAAACAGTAGAGTCACTTTGAGGCAGTGATAAGGTGCCAATCAGTTTACTAAGCCATCCTTGTATAGGAGTGACAAGCTTCATCTGCTCTTGGAGCCTGACTTAATACAGCCAAGAAGAAATATGGAGAAAGGCATTAACTTGCTTTTTATTTCTCTTAAATTCCAAGGTCAGCTGGTATCTAGTTTGCACTGCCCAAAACCACTTATCAGTCTGCTTTTGCCTAGCCACATGGGGTGAGAAGGGAGGTTTGCCCTTTGGGAGCTGGAGCATTGGCATCTACAACTTGTGGTAGCTCCAGTACCCAAGTCCAGGCCCAGGTGTGGTTTTTACCTGGTCACAAGACCTGCCAGAAATCAAACAGTTGTCAGGGACAGAGTCTTCACAGATCTACAGTGACAAGACAGACCTGTCTAGAGTTGTGTGTTAGACTTATCCGCTGTGGATTGTAAGACAAATGTTACCAGTCACAGTGGGTGAGGCTGGGGATCCATCAAGGAGGTGAAAGGTTTGGCAAGATTTTTGGCTGGAAAATGTTCTTGTGGTATCTAAGTACTGCTATGTATTACAGCAAATCTGTACGTGTTGAATTCTCTGGGGTTTGTTTTTTTTTTTATTAGATTGAGGGCTTCCTTATCACCTCTCCATATTTGCCTGGATGTATGCATATATGCCCGTTACTTGTCTGTCTCCCTAACTGATTGCTTAATCTCAAGTAATTGAATTGACTTGATTTTACTTGGTGTCAATTAAGTAAAGCACAGAGGTAGAAAACCAAGGTAAAGCAATGCTGACAGCCCTATTTTAAAGTTGGACTTTTTTCTCTTCCAGTATTTTATATAATTACATATAAAAGTATAAGGGGCTTAAAAGAAAGGAGAGAGGTCTGTCTTTTGCTTCCAAGACAACGAAAAAGAAGTGCAAATGATAATGGATATCTATTACTGCAAATCAACTGTGTGGATTCCTTCTGGTAATGAAAACAACTATTTGATAGAGCAGGCTGAATACTGTACAAGAATTAACAAATTAACAAACACTGAGTCACCTGATTCATCTACTTATAAATGCTTCCCTGTGAACAAACATGTAACCTTTCATGCTCTGTTTCTATGAAAATGTTAGTAAAAGGGTTTATGGGCAGGAATACTCCTATGCAACTCACACAGATACTCATACAAATCATATTTTGTACTTATTGCATGGTTTGCATGGGCAGGCCAGTTCTGGCTCTGCTTCGAAGAAGCACTTGTGGTTTTGCCTAGTTTTAAGCCTACCTTTTAAAGTCACACCAACTTTTGTTCCATGTCAAGGAAACAAAAGCTTTGCCACTCCTTTTGATGACAGTAGATATGAGCATATCATCCATGCACTCCAGAGGCATTCCCATCCCTAACTTATCAGTTTCTGAACGTAAATAAAATGCTGTGTGTCATGGAGACATCAACAGGGGAGGGATGTGTTAAGCCCATCAGTGCTCCAAGTTTGCCAGACAACAGCGCTGGTCAGGAAAAAAGCATGTTTCTCAAGAGCAGAGGACACCTTGTACATCCTCTTGTGCATCGTTTGGAGGGTGGACTCCGGCAGGGAAATCTCACTGCCAGCTGTGATTGCATAGCCCAAATTTACAAAGGTCAGGAAGGGTCAGAGAGAAGGACACAGGCTGGTCTCAGGCAATGTACCCTGAACACAGATACTCCGCTATCCAGTGCACAGCCCTCTCTCTTCTCCAGGCTTTTTCCACCACCATCTTCTGAACACTGGTGTTTGTCATGCTCTTAGTGCTTTTTTTCTTCCAGTGAGTTCACTTCGCAGTGACAGACAGAAGACCCTTTTGCTAGAGAACTCAGCCCAAGATTTTCTGCCTGGGCTGGGGCAGCAGGCGCTGGGGCAATGTTTGGGCTGCTGGGATGAGGGCAAATGCTGGTGCTGAACAGCAAGGCTGGTGAATCAGTGAGCCTGTAAAGAGATCTAGGGGGTTATTGGGAAGTGCATTGTTAATTTTATTAAATATTACTTAGGCCTACAGCAAGCTGCACCTTCAACAGTTCAAACTGTAATTGCTAGCTGATGCAGAAGTAAGGCTGAATGTATGTAAATCCTGTTGAAAGCTAATATCATTTTGGCTTCTCAGGCAGATTAGCAGCCTCTGCAATTAACAGTGTGGGCAGCTGATGATGTTAGTGGAGAATCTATCATACAGTGCTGCAGGATGTGTTCAGATTTGAATACAGTAGATGTTCCCCTTTTCCAGCCTTAGAATGAGCAGATAACACAGAGCCCATGCTGTGTCCCTTTGGAGGAGGAAGGCTAAGACCCACAGGAGGTTGTGACTGGCTTCCAGTAACATTGACTCTTTGTCCCTTTTCTCTTTACATTCATGGCTGGTGGTTCCAGGTGAGAAACCAATGCCTCATCCATTTTTCGCTTGTCCTGTTCTTTTCCTGTGACACACCAATTTTTGGAGGCAGGGGAAGAGGGAGAAGGAGAAACTTCTCATCAGTATTTAAAGCAGTTATCCCCAGCCCACGACACCTAAAGTCCTTTTATAAGCACATATTTTCATGGACTTTTCTGTACTACTCTGTTTATGTATCTATTTAGAGAGAGACTTAGAGACATACACACATAAAGCCCAATAGTCATCTTTCCAACCATCCATGAAGTCTAATTTTTGCAGCAAGCACTTGAAGAGTGGGTAAATTGGGTGCTAGGACCCATGCTGGATGAAAGAGAAGTGGAAATGCACTTCAACTGCCTGAAATACAACCATTCTGGTTTGGTGGGTTTTGTGGGGTTTTTTAATGTATTTGGGAACAAAGATGCACATGCAAATAATAACAAAGAAGGGCTCTACAGGTATACAGAAAAGGAATGTCAAAGAAAGTGTATTCCCTCACCGAAAAAATGTGATGGAAAACTGGTAACAGATGAGGAGAAGGCTGAGGCACTTAACAACTTTTTGCCTCAGTCTTCAATGGCAGCCTCTCTTCCCACAGCTCTCAAGTGGATGGACAGCAGGATTGGGACTGTAAATAAAGGTCAGGTTCATGACCACCTGAGGAACCTGAACATACCCAAGTCTATGGAATCCAATGAGATGCTTCCCAGAGTCCTGAAGAAGTTTGCAGATGTAGTTGCCAAGCCACTCTCTATGATATTTGAAACTCATGGCGGTCAGGTGAAGTCACAGGTGGCTGGAAAAAGATGATGGTACCCATTTTTAAAAAGGGAAGAAAGTATGACTGTGGGAACTACTGACCTGTCAGCCTCCCCTCTGTGCCTGGAGAGATCATGGAACAGACCCTCCCAGAAGCTCTGCTAAGGCACATGTAGGACAGGGAGGTGATTCAGGACAGCCAGCACGACTTCACCAAGGGCAAGTCCTGCCTGACCAACCCAGAGGCCTTCTGTGGTGGGGTGTCTCCACCAGTGGACAAGGGAAGTGTTACACTTGTCATTTACCTGGACTTCTGTAAAGCCTTTGACATGGTCCCCCACAACATCCTTTTCTCCAAATTGGAGAGATATGGATTCAGTGGGTCAGCTGTTAGCTGGATTAGGAATTGGTTGGATGGTCACATGCAGAGGGTCGTGGTCAAGGGTTCAGAGTCCCAGAGGACATCAGTGACAAGTGCTGTCCCTCAGGGCTCTATACTGATGCCAGTGTTATTTAATACCTTCATTAGTGACACAGACAGAGGGATCGAGGGCACCCTCAGCACATTTGCAGGTGACATCAAGCTGAGTGCTGCTGTTGACACACCTGAAGGATGGGATGCATCCAGAGGGACCTGGAGAAGCTCAAGAAGTGGCCCATGGGGATCTCAAGTGGTGTAACAAGACCAAATGTTAGGTTTTACACATGAGTTGGGGCAACCCCCGGTATCAAGCCAGGCTGGGGAATGAACAGATGGACAGCAGCCCTGCCCAGAAGGACTTGGGGGTGCTGGTGGGTGAGAGGTTGGACATGACCCAGCCATGGTCACTCACAGTCCAAAAAGCCAAACATGTCCTGGGCTGCATCCAAAGCACCGTGAGCAGCAGGGGAGGGAGGGGATTCTACTCCTCTGCTCCTCTCTGGTGAGACCCCACCTGCAGTGCTGCATCCAGCTCTGGGGCTCCAGCACAGGAGGGACATGGACCTCTTGGAGCAAGTCTAGAGGGCCACCAAGATGATCAGAGGGATGGAGCACCTGTCCTGTGAAGAAAGGTTGAGAGAATCGAGATTGTTCAGCGTGGGGGAGAGAAGGTTTTGGGGTGACCTAATTGCAGCCTTCCAGTACCTGAAGGGAGACACAAGAAAGATGGAGAGAGACTACTTACGAGAGCAGGTAGTGACAGGACAAGGGGGAACGGATTCAAACTGAAAGAAGAAAAGTTTAGGTCATATGTTAGGAAGTAAATCTTCCCTGTGAGCATGATGAGGCACTGGCACAGGTTGCCCAGAGAAGTTTTGGCTGCCACGTCCCTGGGAGTGTTCAAGGCCAGGTTGGATGGGACTTTGAGCAACCTGACCTAGTGGAAAGTGTCCATGGCAGGGGGGTTGGAAATAGATAATCTTTAATGTCCCTTCCAAAACAGTAAATTCTATGAAAGCCAGACCTCCCTGTTGTTTTGAAGTTCTAAGATTTGGCTTTTTACTCTGTCTTTCAAGAAATGAGCAATCATTTTGCACTTTTCTGTGTCTCAGCATATACAGTTTCTAGCACCTAAGAATCTCGTACCTGACTGTGGTACATCCCATTGCAGGCCTCTTGTTTTGAAGTTTTTCATGAAGAATTTTAAAACAGAAATGCTTTGATAAGGATTTTCCCCAGATACTTGGAAGCATTGAAAAAAAACTTTTCCAAGTGGTACTCTAAGAAAGTAAATTTCTTTGCTTCTACAAACCTGAGAACACCTCAGACTTTGTGTGTAGAAGCTACTACTCTGTGATGGTTTCTGGGCTAAAACTATTGTTAACTCCGTTCTGCTATGAGCCATTTGGCAGTGGAGGTTTTTCTGCATTTGTACAATAACTCTTATAGTGGGTGCTGGGCACTAGGCAATGCAAAGAAAAAATAATAGTGAAAATACTAGAGTCCTCAAAAGCCTCTGAGAATTATTAGTTACAACACAGTTATTTTAGGTGGAGCCATCCCTGTGGGCAGGTGAGTAAGGGAGTGGGGAGGCTATTAATTTATTACAGGATTCTCCAGGTGTTCACACACATTCACTCCACGCATTTAGTAACATTCAGCACTCTTTGGGTAACTTTTTTCATTGCAGTGAACACTCTTTGCTTGCACTATGTCCAGATCAGCTCTTATCTTATTTTTCTGTCATTTAAATGATTTTTTCATAAGAGGAGGGTGAGACTGTTAATAGCAATGCTATCTGTATGTTTCCTAAGGCTATGCCGCATCACCTCAAGCTTCCCTTCTTGCTGCTTCCCTTCTTTCCAGAACTTCAGGCAACACGTTTTCATTGACAGAGGTGGAGTGGTTTGGGGAGGGCTTCCGTGGTCGTTTGCCAAGAGAGTAGATAAAATTCTCTTCTCAGTGAAGCCAGCAAGATCTTTGTCACTTTGTTAGCTGAAACTTCTCTCTGTTTCTAAATGGTACTGAGGAAAAGGACAAGTGGGTTGAACACACTGAGAATAACCTGATGACTTGACAGAGGAGACAAAACACTTTTTCTGCAATTTCTGCAAAAGTGAAATGATTATTTTCCTCTATAATCCACTACTGCTCTTTATCAAGCCTTGAACATTGAATATGTGATTTGCAGGTAAAAGTCTCTGCCTGCAGCGACATATTTATTTGGGGGTTGGGGGGAGTTCCCCCACCAGCTGAGAAAGTTTTCAAAATGTCTTGTGGAAATATACAGGTGAATGCTTACTGCTTTGAAAATCCCAAGGAAGTTTTAAATCCACACATAACATTGTGTACACAGAGGTTTCCAAAGTGCAAGGCTGTGGCAGCAGCTCCGTCCCAGATGACACAGCAGCTTGGATGTGTGTGGCCCCTACCCCGACAGGACAAACTGTGGGAAGAAGAACCAGGCTCTGGAGATGCATCTGTGGAAAGGAGAGTTTCTATTCTTTCATGTTATAAAGACAGTTTCAGGCTCACTGTGGGGGATATTGCTTCCCCATTGTTATACAATTTTTTAAAGGCCTTATCTCGTTCCGCATACACACACACTTCAGAAATGTTAATCTCACTTTTGTGCTTAACTGTTTCAGGAAAGTGGGAGGTATTGTTCCCTAACATTTTTAAGTTACTAAGACGTGTTTACCAAGAACTGTGATGTACTTCTTTCTCTGCAGCTGAGAGTGTTAGCCAAAAGTGAAGGAAAGTGGGAGGGCTTTATTGTAAAAGTCCTTTCAGGTTCCTGTGCTTCTTGGCTATCCTCTTTAAAGCCTTTTTAATAGCAAGCCCACTCAAGCAGTCTGACAGCTCACATCACTTTGTGCATGGCTACAGAACAAACGTGCAGGGGCAGCTGGGGAAGGACTTTGCTTGTTGGATCTGGCTGTGCCTGAGCTGGGAGCCCTTCAGGGAGACACCTCCCTGTCTCTAGGAAAAGGAATTACCTGGGTCAGCCTTCTATGAGCTGGCAGGGATTCTCTGAGATTGGAAGGCTGCTTCAGGACTCCTTCCTTCTGCTCTGGGAACTGCTCAGCAAAGCCACCACGTAAACTTCTGCAGACTGAGTTGCTTTCTTGGTGGTTTATGTTACAAAATTTTGCTCCATGTTTGCCTAGCTCAAATGTGGTCGAGCCAAACGCAAAGAACTTCTAGATGGGGCAGCTGCTGCTGCTATTTTTGTAATTTTGGTTTGTTTATGCTCAACTTCTAAAGCAAACCTTCTCTCCAAGAACAAAGAACCTCAGCAAACCCCAGCGAGTCAAGTCTCTCCAGCATGTCGCCAGAGGGACCAGAGGTGTAATTTAGCTCAACAGATTTTATTTGCCCAGACTCCACATGTGCAACAGCAAACCACCCTGGTGTGTTTCAGAGAGGAGGCACGGATTGCCATGTGTAGGTCTGTCACATGTGCACTGTTGGCTGAGATGTGGGAACTGGACAACAGGCTATTTTAGAACAAAGAGCCCAGCAGAATAGGCAGCCCTGATTTGCACCAGTACTCCTGAGTAGTGGCACGTACCTCAGCCTACTTCCTCATGGTCCTGCGAGGTTGCTGTCATGGACACCTTCACTTGTGGTTGGAAGGAGGGATGTGACCTTTGTTCATGGGTTGCAGGAAAAAGCTACTCTGCAAGCCCTCGCCATCTGTCTCTCCTTTCTTCTCCATTCTTGAAGGCAAGTCACCCCTGTCACTTAGGCAATGATACAGTCTCTGGCTCCCCTAGATGTTTTAAACCACTTGGTGCCCTGAATTAGGCTAGGAAGACAACCATACAGTTTTTTCCTGGATGTTTCTTCAAATTGACTCTTCAGGATTCAATACCAACCTTATGATATTGATATCTGGCAGTGAAAGGACTTTTTGTCATTCCCTGTGAGTGAACAAGGCCTCAAGTCTGAGAATGAAAAGAAAACGAATGCTGTCTGAAAGGGTTCTGTGACTGCTCTGAAGAGAAGGATGTGCCTAAGCTCCATGCACATGACAGCCTGGGAGTTTTTCTTCATGTTTCAAGTTCAAGGAATACTGGGAGACAGACGATAAGCATTTCAGCACTTCTCAAAGATGAGAATTAACTAGCACAAGCCTGATGAGAGACAAAATACTATCATCTTAGGGAAGATGTGGTGGAGGAACAGCACCGTCTGTGGCCAGCACAACCACAACCAAGGCAGGACTTATGGCTTCCCCTGCTTGTGGTGGCATCCCCAACTCCAATCCGTACAGGACTAGGGGAGGGCTTTAAAGTCAAGAGGAATGGCTGGACTGTTCTTTTGGTGGTCTGTGCTGGAGGTCTTTTGCCAGGCCTGCTGGACAGTAAGAGCAGGGCTGATGTGGCCTCTTACTGCAAGTAAAACATGGAGTTTTGCAAAAGAGAGCACCATTGCTGCTACCAAGTTACAGATCTTCCATCACAGTGACACCTGGAAAAACGCTGGGACAGTAAAGAACCAGTGGCATCAGCAACCTCAGAGGTGTCACCCATGCTTTATAATTAATTTCTTTGTAGGTAACTCAGACCACAATGTGTCCTCATTGTTTTGTGGTGGTGGTGTAGATGATGATAATGATGATCTTTTAATGAGCTAATACATTCATTACTCACTACTCCAACATGTAAGGCAATTACTTCTCTTCATTCAGAAACTACAAGGGGTTCCTTTTCAGGACAGATTGGCAAGCATCCCTTAGCCAAGGATCCAAGGGCATTGTCCTCTTCCAGCTGCACAGCTTCTCATTAATATTTGAAAAGGTTTACTGCAAAATTTAGGGTCGGAGTGTAGTATTTTATGCAGTTATTTCAAAATTCATAGATTTCTAGATTTTTCAGGCCAGAAGGGACTATTATGCACACCTTCTCTGACCCCCTGTATAATGTAGGCTACATTTGTTTAAAGTTTCAATTTGTTTTCCTGAGCAAACTTGTATTTATTATATATAGTTTGGTATGGAAGAGTAGCTAGTGAAAAGGTTGAAACCCATAAATATTATATCAGACCACCTGGTGCTCTGAAGCTTGATTCTGAATGATGGCTGCTCAAAATGAAGAGCAGCTTGAAAGACAGGGAGATATAATGATGTGCCTATTGCAAAGAGCAAATGAATTGGCTCCATGTCAGGGAAAGTTGTTTCTGGGAGCCCAATTTCAGTTTGTGTTGTTTTTTTCCTCTGGAACCAAATGCTCTTTCAGTCAGCATAACCTTTATTTTGAAAATAAGGAAAGGAGAGGAATGTTTCTGTAGGAGGTCGCACTGTATCTGAATAACTCAGTAATGAAAAGCCATCTCAAAGTGACAAAAGGAATGCCCCTTACAGAAGGACAAAATTTGCACTTAAAGATGTGCACGCAGAAAATAGCCTAGTGCACCCATAACTGTAGTCACTATAATGCAATGGTTTCATCTGAATAGCAGGGACATATATTTTGTATTTACTGACATTCCATTGTGTGATTGAAGATGTGTTGAATGGCTCAAGAGAGATGTTTCTGTCTTAGCATCTCTGTTTTAAACAAAGATGAAAAGGAAGGGCCATAGGAGTCTCAGGCTGAGCAGCAGTTTCTGTGACACTTAGCCTGGGCTTTGATGATCTCACTTTCACTCAGCCTCTTGCTCCCGCTGGAAGCCTGCGGCAGGGCTTCGCAGCTCAGCACAGACCCACCATGTAAAAACTACAGGTTCTGTCTCGATGATTAACGTTAGCTGTTTGAAATAACCCAAATGCTGCCCTCTGATCTGATAAAATGAATAAATACATTGGGTGTGAATGATGGGAACTAGGGGGAGGAACTCGGGGGGAACGAAGACAGGAGTTTTTGCCAGGCTCAGTTTTCTGAGAATGAAACAACTTTCAAGGGCATGGGGGTTGGGGGGATATTATTTTTATTTATTTATTTTTCTTCTCCAGATGTTGCTATCCTGGAGGCTTGCCCCTGATTTGGAGACTGTGTTTTACTGCCTGAGATGGGAGAGAGAAGATAGTCTCACACTGAACAGCAGCATAAATTCTCCATGGGCATGGGAGGAACGCTGCTCATGGTACATTTACAAATGAGTTAACAAGGGGAGGTACTTCAGGTTCCCACAGGTACAAAATCCAGCAGTAGAGCTCAGCAAATCATGAGGTTCTAGCTGCCAGCTTTTCTCAAATCTTGCCCAGCTCATTTAGCCTTCTTTACATTTTGCTAGGCTACACTTGGTCTCTGCACACCGTTTTATTCCAGTGAGGACAAGATAAATAAAGACAAGAGTATCAGTGGTATGAACACATAATTGCTTGTGTGCAAAGACACTGCTGCCTCTGTAGAAGCAGGTTAGACCCCAGAAAATAAGTGAACCATTCTTCATCCATCCATGTCTGATAAATAGAAGTATAGAAAAGCAAGGTATGCATTAATAAGAGAAATGAAATTGATTGCATCACTGTGATGTGCAAAGGTGTTCTCCTACACAAAGTTGGTGATTTTAATTTGATTCATCATTTCCCTGTTTTGATAATGTTGTAACTCACTTTTCAGTCAATGAAGGTCTTTTTCTACTCCTGCTGCTAATACACCCAAGATTAGGTTCCTTTTCTATTGATATTTTAGGAGATGTTATAAGCATCATGTAACAATGTTTTAATAATTCTTTCTGATTGTATCAGCTGCTGTCATCTGGCTTTAAGCTCCTACTCTTTTTCTTCATGCCTTTTAAAATACTTAATAATCTTTCTATTAAAATTTCTGTTTCCTAATTATGACACAAGTATCGTATTAGACCTATACATTGTTATTACCTTTGCTGGTTTTAATTATATATTAAAGAAGAGAGAAACTGCTGGCTCTGTGGAAGAGATTTGATGACACAAGGACTTTTTAAAGCAAAACCACAATTAATACAACAGCCAAACTGTAGGACAAAAAAAGAAAAAAATTAGGAGCCACTCGTAACAATGTTTCACCATTTTCTGCGGATTGCTTGTTTGACAGGTGTTACGTGAGTGTGAAAGGGTGGTGAATGCTCTAAGTTCTTTTTCTTCTAAGAAGTCCTCTGAGCATCCATTCTGGATGTAATGAAAGATTGTTGTACACTAAGTCATGAGAAATTCAAGGATTCACTCCTGAGCATCTTGACCAGTAGGATTTTTGTTTGTTGCGGTTTTCTTCCCCCAAGGAAGGTTTTGCAGTGTGGTGACCTACTGACAAATTAGTTGATGGCAGATCAGTGGTTTAAAAAGTATGGTCCCAGGCATGGTGCTTGGCCTGGAGAACCAGAACAGGGCAGTTGTGTGTGGGTTGGACTAAGCACAGAGCTCCTTTTCTTGTTCTGTGTGTGTAGAGGAAGAGTTCTTCAGAGAAGAACTGCATTCCACGACCATATGGTTGGATGATTTCTGCCACAGAGCTATTTTACACCTGAGGCTGCTGTTTGGGCCTTGCTTGTAGGCAGTGCACACAAAGAATTGGGCTTTTTCAAAGTAAAGTTCATCTGGCCTATTTTCAATGTCCTATAATAAACATGCTCCCTAGAAATTCCAATACTGAATAGAAATTCAACCTACTGTGATTAGCTCTTCTTTGTACATCAAACCTTTAATCATCTTAAATTTGGATGAGAGAATCCAACCTCATCTGTCATGACAGAGGTCCAGTTTCTTGAGGAGCTGCTGGGAGATCTTCACGTATATAAAATAATAATTAAAATCTCTAATTTTGAAACAAATTAATCCATGCTTTTGTCTGTTTACAAATACGGATCATGCTTTGTATCAGCAGTTGTGTAAGGCACACAAGGAGTTTGTGTCAGGTTCTGAAGCAGCATTTTTAGCAGTTTTTAGCAGTGCCGTAACTCAGATTGATCAGTGGAGGAGAAGAGCACATAACAACTGGCAGAAAAAAAGATTGGATGCCAGCTGTTAGTGAGGAACTCTATCTGCTCTTTTGCTCTGTCTTTTCCTTTAGAAACTGTTCTTTGCTCTCCAGGGAAGAGATTTCCACCCCCATCTATGAAGAGAGCCTCTATTCAGGCACAGCCCTGATGTAATAGCCCTAGTCTTGGTGATACTCAGTCTCTGGATGTGCTCAGTCCTTTTATTTATTTATTTTTATTTATTCCCCTGTCCACAGGGGGAAGCAGAGACTTAGGAGCTGAGCAGAGCCCACCCGTGCAGCTCAGCCAACAGTGGGAGTAACTTGCCATCACTTCCAGGTGCAAACTTTCAGATCAGTGTGTGTGGGATTGAATGACAGGCTGGTGTCAGCCACCCAGGGGCTCACAGTCTCCCTCTCCAACATTACAGGGACATATCTGTGCTCTCCTTATTCACTAAAGGGTAATTTTCAGACAGTAAAAATAACTCACTATCACCTTTAGGAACCTCACGAGGATATGGAGCCAGTATGACTCATTACTAAATTACTCAGAGCCTTGATGATCATTCTTAGTATCATTCTCATTATATTTTATGTCAAGTAGCTGGACATATGTAAAGGAATGAGAGTTCTTTTTCTCTGGAATTACTTGCTTCCAGACCTGGAAACAACACAATGTGAAAGAACAGCACTTAGCTAAATTACATTATTATGAGCTTTATCAAACACCTATCAATAGATCCAGAACTACGTCTTCCGCATTCAGTCTGACCTGTCTCTTGGTGCTTTGCCCTGGTCAGAGCTGTACAGAGGTTTCTGTAAAGTCCTTGCACAAAGACACTCTAGAGTGCATGTACAAGAAAGAGTGAAGGAGCTCAAGGCTGTCTCCCAGACCTGTTCCATTTTACAGCATGGATGCCTTAAAAGAAGGTTTTGGGGAGAAGTTTTCCATGAATACGGATCAGCTGCAGTAAGTTTTGATACACAGGCAGGTAGAATCAAAGAATCATTGAATCATATGGTTTGGGTTGGAAAGAACCTTAAAGATCCTCTAGTTCCAACCCCCTGTCAGGGGCAGGGACGTCTCCCACTGAACCAGGCTACTCAAAGCCCCATCCAACCTGGCCTTGACCACTCCCAGGGACAGTGAATCCACAATTTCTCTGGGCAACCTGTGCCAGTGTCTCACCACCCTCACAGTAAAGAATTTCTAACATGCCATCTAAATTTATCCTCTGTCAGTTCAAAGCCATTGTCCCTTGTCCTGTCACTACAGTCCCTTGTGAAAAGTCCCTCTTCAGTGCTCTTGTAGCCCCTTTAGGTAATGGAAGGTGCTGTAAGGTCTCTACCATAGGTGATAACACCATTTGTAAAACAAGGAGGAAGGACACCAAAGAAAGGGCAGCTTTCCTGCTTCAAATTCTGAATTTGCCTTAGCAGAAAAACATGGAATGTCAGATGAATTTGCACCCTCCTCAGCCAGCAGCTGCCTGCGCTGGATTAGCTGCCTGTGCTGGATTAGGTGCATTAGCAATACCCAGGTAGCACTTGTCAGCTGTCTAGGATTCTTCTTTTCCTTCAGTTTCAAATCACTTAAGATCAGAGAGTGGTCTGTGTCTTGTTTTATTTTTTCTTTTCCTTCTGGTCTTTTCTCCTGCCAGACTTTAGCCACTGGTCAATCTATTAATTTGTAACTGTTTTTCTGATGAAGTAGCATGCAATGACAATTTGTTACTGTGAAACCTGTAATGAGTTTTAATTATGGCTCCTAATGCCACACACTGTCATTTAAATCTCAATGGCTGTCACTTCCACGTTCTCTTCCAAGAAAATACAGCTCTTTCCCCCTTCAAACATCTGCATTAGTGCACAGTTTATGCTTGCCTCAGAGGGGCTAAGTGAGTCACAAAATGCCAGCTCCTCGAATTATTAGCTTCTCTGACTTAGGCCTGGTGGAGAAGAAAGCCAGCATAATCTATTTGTTACTTTCAGCAGACACTCTGGACACAAGAGAAACATTGCAGTCTCAGACATGTCCTTGCAGATATGCTGGTGTGGTTTTGTTTGTTTGGAGAAGCCCAGTCTTGTGACTCTTCCTGTATTTTTTACAAAGAAAAACATAATCATGCAAGCAATTATTTCTGTGGGTACTTTCCTGAGCAGATGGTCTGCTGCACTGAAGCTTTTGGAGCTCTTCCTTCTCATTTCACCAACATTAAATTTCAAGCAATTTTTACCATCTTGTGTTTGTGGGATGCAGGGGAGGAGGAGAGGCTTCTGATCAAATCCCAGCAACAGCGCAGTAAATAATTGCAGTAAAGCTCTCACTCAGGTCATGTGCCATGCCTGAAATGGAATATATTTGATTGTATTTTTAAAGAGCTGGGGGCACAGTGTCTGCAGTGCATAGGCCAAGGCAAGGCCTCCCTAGGAAGCAGACACACCGTTTCCTTCAGTAAGAAGCCTGCTGGCAGGGTGCGAGGGCCGGCAGGAGGACGGAGCTAGGAAGCCTCACAGTCTCATTCTGGAAGAAGCTCACCGGATGCCACAGGGCAGTAGCAGTGGATTTTGTGCAGGTGCAGCAGAGAGAAACATTGAGAGTCTTCAGCATTCCATTAGGAGCCAGCACAGGAGGAAGCATTGTTGTGGAGTGCTGACTTTTTCACTGGTTACTATAATGTCAGTTTGTTGTAGTTTCGTAGTGTTGATAACTCTTGGGAAATAACACTGGGACTTCTGCACTGGGAAATGTTAAGTTTTCCAGCTTGAGCTCCTATGGCTTCTCTTAGCTTGTCACCAGCCACAGATTTGTAAACTCTTACATTAACCAGGCAGAAAGGAACAAACCCACGATGTCTGGCATAGCTGTATGTGGTCAGTCATCTCTGCTGCAAGAATGTCCCCAAAGGAAGAGCCAGAGGAAACTGTGCTAGCTGAAGATACTCAGCTGTTTGCTTAGTGTTGTGTGCTGAAACAAGATAATTTCATTCTTCATTTATTCTGTTCTTTTTTCTAGTTTATTCTGTTTCAGCTTAGGCTGAAACCTAAAACATGATCTCCTTAGTAGCTCTGGTTAAACAGAATAGAGACCTGGCACATACCTAAATGAAAGCTGAGATTTTCAGAGGAGCCAGAGGGGACTGAGCACTCACTTCTGAGAAGGAGGAATTTGCAGTTAACTCCCAGTATTTTCCAGGTCTAATTCTCTATGCTCTCCCTCATGAGCTTCTTCATGTTGTGTAGTGGAGATAATGTCTACACAAATATTAAAAATATGTGGCAGCCTGTATCGTTCTTTGATTTTGTTTCCAGTTTTTTCTACATCTTGACAGATTTCCTCCTTCTTAAGTTCATCTGCTATCATTAGCCAGCATCATCAGCCAGAGAATAGTGTCAGGGCAACAGTTTGTACAAGCAGATATCTGCTGTCAGACTTTTTACTGTCCTTATTACAGAGGAATGAAACCTTTTTGTTCACTGAGCTATCAAAGATATGCTCTGTGTGTGTGTGTGTGTGTGTGTGTGTGTGTGTGTGTTATGGAACGAAGTGACAGAGTCATTCTCCTCACTTCAGAGCTTAAAAAGATGTTAAATATAAAGCAGGACCTCATCAGGCTGTATTGTCATTGCCTTCCCAGGGCAACCTCAGTGGTGCTTTCTGATATTAAGTATTGCCTCTCACTTTCAATGGGCTATTTGTGCTTTGGTTTGATTGCAAGTATTTCTGCTTTTATTAACAGGAATGAGGAAGGGGTGATGTACTCTGAGAAACTATTTTACTAAAAACTGGGGTGTCTTCTGTCTTTGACAGCATGCAGTCTGCTTTTACAGGGAAGTGGATGCTACCTGCAGGAGCTGACAGGGATATGATTTGACTCTTCTGTAACCAGCAACTTCCATCCTTTCCTTCTTCAGCTGCATTTTCCCTAGCAGTAGAAAGCTGAGATAATCTTCTGACATCAGTTCCTTCCTGCCAGCACAACCGTGTAGTTCCCTTCTGAGCTGCCCCGGCCTTGCCAGCTTAGTAATCAAGACGAGGAGGGAGCTGATATGAAATGTGGCCATGTTCTGCCTCATCCAACATGGAAAGCTGATTTCCCTAATAGCAAAATGGCATATGAAAGGGTTAGCTATTTCCTGAAATCCTGCTGATGTGGTGGGTAGAGAGGTGTGGGTCTGGCAGTGGGAAAGTCTCACAGTTGTAACTCATTAATTTGGAACGTTTTGGCCCCTTGTGATTCCCCTATGCTCTGTACGTAGAATTAACTGGAAAACTCAGCGTGGTCCAAGTGAGGTACCTGGCTTAGTAGCAGCAGGCTAATTTGAGAGGCTCAGGGATAAAGAAATGTGCTTACCTCTGGAGGTGGGAATGCTCAGGTGATGGCTGTGGCGGGCTGGGGGTGTAGAGCTGCACTTCCAGACCCCATTGCACGGGTACCTGGAGAGCCACAGCGATCTGCCCTGAATTTGTCACCTGATTGGGGTGACTTTTCCCTGAATTTGCCCTAAACCACCACAGGCCCTATCAGCATAGCTCACTCCTTAGGCTCAAGCAGTTCAGTCTTGCAAGGGAGAGCTCTGTGTTTTCAGGGGGAGGAGGGGATAGTTAAATTGGCAGCTGGAAAAGATGCCATAGGTTAGCTTCTGTGATCTAAGATGCCCCAGCAGAGATTACTACAACATCTGCTTTGCTTGTCTTGTGCATACCTACATATTCATGCACAGCTTTCTGATCTCTCAGGAGATGACTAGTGAGCTGTAAACCTCCTGCTTTAGCTGATGGGAGATGAAACATCTTTTCTCTGTTGTATTTTCACCTCCAAAGAGTTTTTCAGGCTCACAGGAAAAGACAGGTCTTTTAGAGGGTGGCCCTCTCCTCACCTATTTCCTGATAAATGCAAAGAGGAATAGGATATTACCAAAAATAAGCATGTGCTAAGAACTGGTCTATCTGGGGAATAATACATCTCTCTACAGTCCCCATGAGCTAATGCCACGTGAGGGAGTGTGAGGGAGTGACGTACAGTCCTGCCAGGATGTGGGCAGCCCCGCAGTGAAGAAAAGTTCCTGACACATCCAGCAAGGAGTGTGGAATGTGCTCCTCACCGAATCCCGGCCCTTTTCTGTGATGCCAGCCAAATGAAAGGAAATATAATGACGGTATGTTAGAACAGCCAGAGAAGTGGATCCCATGTGACTGCCAGCTTCCCAGGGCAAGGGTACAGCACAGCTCCTCAGACCTGCCAGGGTGGCTCCTGGAGTGAGCTTACAAGCTGCAGGTTGCAAAAAGCCTGAGTTTGATGCGTGCTGCGCAACACGCTGCAGAGCTTGTCTTGCAGAGCAGAAGAAAATGAAGGAAGCTCTTTAAAGTGATCAACGCACAACCCTTGTCTGGGGGGAGGATATTGCTCAAATTTTCTTGATATTCTGAGTACACTAACAGTACGAACATCTGGGCTATTATTCAGTTAAATCCATCTAAAAATAAGTTGGATTTTTGATGTTGAAGATCACACCTTTTTATTCCAGTCCTCAAGAGGAGTCACAATAATACGTGGCAAGTCTCTACCTTTGGGTACATCCCAGACTTGCACTGCACCTGGGAAAAGACAATTTTTTCCTCTGTTTTCTTCCTCTCCCTTCCTTTCTTCCAGCAGGTAGCTTAAAATAATCATCTGCATTCAGCATCTCATTTGTTATTTGATCCCTGATCTCCATCCTACTGGTTGTGTTACTGTGGTGAGCACGTGGTGTTCTTAGTTGGTCCTTGACTTTCTTAAATTGCAACCTACCCCAAGAATTGATCTGTGTTAAGGCAGAGCATCCCAGAAAGATGCTTCTAGGTTTGACACACACACTTCTAGGAGGATTTTTTTCCTTTCTGTGTTCTCTGCCACCATGATTCTCTGAAGAGAATCAACATGTTTTCAACCCAGTGTTCAGCTCACTGCTCCCTCAGCTCTGAAGCCTCCTGGGTACAGCAATCGTTCTGAGGTTTGGTGTTTGTGCTCTGGCAAAAGAAATCAGAGTGGTTTTTAAAAAGGTTCTGAGCACTTGATAAAAAGGAAGGGGACAGTCTTCAGTTATAATGATCTGGCAGAAATAGAATTTGGTGGTCTTCTTCTTCACTGCTCACTGCCACACAAAGTGGTGCACATACTGTTTTACAATAGCACCTAGACACTCCAATGTGCAGCAGATGCAGAGGAACAAACTTTTGCTTGAAAAGGCTGGATTTAAGGTGGTCCAAAAGTTGTGAACAATATAAACAGACAGTTAACTGAAATGCATGGTTTTCAGATTCGTTTCTGTAGATTGAAAGGGTTGGGGTGTTTTAATTCATGTTTAGAGTAACCAAAGAAATCATTCTTTCATTTTGTTTCCCCTTTTTTAACATTTCAATAAGTAGAGATATCAGTGGAGCATTTTTATAGAAGTTAGAGTGTTAAATGGAGATGTTAATCTTAAACTTTTCACAACATTGTTGTCCCTTCTTGATCAACTCACTCTTACTTATTGGGGCTTGTTTGTGTTTCAGTGCTAAGTGTGATGCATTTAGTGCTCGAGCAGCTCTGCACAGAAAAAATGACCTTTCTTCCATAGGAGTCTCTTTAGAGAAAAGCAATTATAAGTGCTTAAACTGAAGGATTCACAGCACCATTTTATGGCAAACTTCTGTCCACCATCACTCGGGGCAAAGCACATACCAGCCAGGCAGGCAGGGCAAGCCTCTGTTGCAACAGCCAGAGATGCTGAGCACCACACACAGGCAGCACAAGCAGATGAGCAAACCGCTTGATTCAGGCCTGTCGGTGAAACAATGACAAGCCAGGAGTTTGTGGCATCCTGCTTGTAGCCCAGGCCCGGTGCCCGTGTTGCAGCTTTTCTTTGTTTCCATCAGTGCCATACGTGGGGGTCATCTCAGTCTCCACCTAATGTGTCCTTGGTTTCTGCCTGTTCTTCACTGCTCAGGAGAGGGACTTTGAGACTACCGAGAGCATAGGTGGTACTCAGAAAAGAGAGCCACGAGGGGAAAAAAGTCATCTCTTCCTCAGAGATGGGAACTGCTCAGTGCCATATGGGAATGCCACCGCACGCAGCCCGTAAGCGCTGCTGGGAGGGCTGGCGTGGGACGTGCACCGCCACGCTCGGGCCTCCCTGTGACCCTCTGCCCTGCAGGGAAATCCACTCTGGGGGGAGCTTTGCAAAAACTCAGCACTTGTCTAATCACCAAATTCAGGTCTTGGTCTGCTTCCAGTTGAAATCAAAGTCCTGACTCGCACCAGTCTCCACAGTGCTGGACGGAGGCCTGGAGAAGTCAGCACTTCTGGGGGCTGCCCCACTTTGAAACTGCAATGGCAAATACAGAGGGAATGCAGAGGAGCAAGCACCCAGAGCCGTGCTTGCAAGGACTAATATTTAACACTGAGAACATAAATACTCTTTAAGTGTTTAACATAAATGATTGTGGTCATAAAGCTGGAATGGCACAGGGGCTTCATGCATCTTCGAAATGTTTTGACATAACAGCCTAAACGAGGATTTAATAAAGTTCTTGTGCTCTAAAAAGTACTCATAATTTTTGCTTAATTTCTACATGTTTTCTCCCCCTTTAATTGTAGTTCGACAAAGCAGAGGGACTAATCTCAGATAAAAGTAGAAACACCAAGATTAAAGTGCACTGCTGTTTATTTTTAAGGGCAGTGGGTTAATATGAGCACTCTATTGTTGATGTCAGCATCACAAGCTAAAGATAAACACCACTTTTCTGCACTTACATCACATTTTCAAGGCATTATTCTTCATTAACAAATATTTTCTTCTGCAATGGAAAAGAATGATTTTGTCATAAGCTTATTGGCTACCAATCATAACCATATTGTGCCTGTTCTGTAAAATATTTCTTTTTATAATAATCTTTGCTTTTAAGTGTAATTTTTGTTTAGGTTTTCTTAAGTTCTGCCTCTTTTTTACAATGAAACTATTCCTTTATTTTTACAAAATAATTTTACTTTCTAAATGCACGTATTTTTTCTTATTGTCCCTTTCTTACCATTACCTCAAGTAAGATATTAGAAACTTGATGCTCTTACTGTTATAAATCTTCCAAATGTCCTATGGGTAAGAGTTGATAGTGTATACTTACAGAATTGTTCCCTGCTTCTGTTTTCCTTCTCCTGCTCAATTTATTGTTGGAGACTTTAGTTGTTTTATGAGTAAAGTCCTGTAGCAATTTGCTTCAGAAAGACTGGGAGATAATATCTACCTAAGGATTTACAAAGACACTAATCATTGTAATCTTTCCTCTTATCAATCTTTCAGAGGGTTCCTTTAAGAAATTTATCACCTGTGTTCAGGTACTTTTGTCCTCCCATAAAAATTTCAGCGTGTGATTAATGAATGGCATGATTTTCTAAAAGAAATGGAGAGGTTTTGAAGCCATGGAGAAACATATTTGCTTTTCATTTGAAAGGCCTTTCTGCAGACCACCAAGAAGCACATCCTACAGCTGACAGATGTTACATGCTTCTGATGCTGTTGTGTAGAAAGCCAGGCAATAAAAAGCTGCGCCATGTGAAATAACACGGACAGATTGTAATTTAAAATATTTTCTTGCTGTCAGCTTATTTTGACCTGTACCTCTTGCAGGACAGTCTCTGAAATGTATCTGTCCCTTGCTTATCTATGTTAAAATCATATCTCTTGCATCTTGCTCATCTGGAGTGGCACATGCAGGTTATAGCTAATATCCGTCCTCCATTGCTCCTATTGTTCTTCAGATGAGGATGAGTCAGAACAAAAGTTTAATTTTTTCATGATTAGGAAGTAAATTTCATTAATATAACCTACTGAGACAAAAATCCCATTCGGCAGACCTAAACTGATTCTCAGTTGACGTTTTCCTATGTGGGACCTTAGAAATATTTTGTCATTTTTTCCAGTTCACAACAAAAAGATGAATCAGTTATCCTGAAATCCTTCTGAAACATTTTCCTTTCTTCTGGTGGCTCTAATTCACAGGAGAACCTACTGAAAAGTGCTACAGTGGTTCAGACTAAGACCAGAAACGAGATGACATGATTTAAAGGGCTAACTGCGTTTTACCAGTGCTGCTTGCATGCCTCATTATAGTCACTGATGCTCAAGAAATAATTTCATCAACTAATTTTGAACAATTGGCGAAACTCATCATGTGATCACAAGAAGAAGAAAGCCAAGTTATTAGAAGAGATTGTTTAATCTGTAATAATTGTCATCATTTAAGTATCATCTAGTATGTTCTTCCAGGTGCAAATATGGTCACAGCGAAAAAAGCTGAGGACAACTGACTGCTGTATCCCACTGAAATAACCAAACCTGAATGATTCCAGGTTGGTGGGATAAGAGATATTAAGAAGACCAACATATAGTCCAAAAATAATATCCTCTGGCTACTTCTGAAATATTTAGCCACATGTATTTTTGAGAAGGCCACATAGGAAATAAAAGCATTAGAAATCAGCTTGCTGTAATTAAGTGTGCTAAAATACGTGCTGTTATACAATCTGGTTTATATACTCCTGTAACCATCTTTCAACATGCAAATCCTGTATTTGCATGAATATACACAGCTTGCAGATTAGTATACAAAAAGAGATTATTGTGATGCTCTAGTCGAGCCTCCAGCCGGAAATGCTTGTTTGCATCGAGTATTTGTACTTGTCAGTCTATTTGTATGTCCCTATCTCCACCCATCCCTCAGTTGTTAAATTTTCTGAGCAATAGTTCATGCTTCCTCACATTTTTCTATCCACCCACTTAACTTTGAACATCTTCTTCTCCCTGGGAAAAACTGATCTGAATTCTTTGATCTTCCAAATTCTTCTTGTAGGACAGCAGACATCCGATTTGACCTGTACATGTCTGCATTTGCATGAGAGTAACTTTCCTTCTTCCTCTGTATATTTGGGAAGGAAAGCAGGCGAGTGGCTTAGCAATGTTCTCTTACTGCACAGATGCCATAGCAGCAAAGGTTCAAAATATATTTGATTGCAACTTCTATAAACAGATACCTGAAACACTCTCAAGATTTCTTGTGTCCAAGTCAAAAGTACTTCCAGCCTTAGAAAACTGACATTGTTAGTCTGTACTGGTTTGCCTGTTTTCATTTGTGTTGTCGTGAAGGGTAAGAGAAAGAGGTTTCAGCCTAAACCCTAGGTTGGGACAGTAGGCATCAAAACAAACTGAAGGGAATTCTTGTTTCATTTACACTTATTGAGAAATCTGATATAGTAGGTGTATGTTCTAAACTAATCAGATTACAATATAATTCAATCGAGTAGCTCATCTTCAACAGCAATCTTGCATTTATAATGAGCAAAGCTTAAACTTGAGCAAAGTCATACTGCTTTTCTCTGGCTTAATTTACAGTTATCCAAATAGCAATACTACAGATAATAAATTCCAAGTTAATCAAATTGTTGTACCGATGAGCTTGGTAGTTCATTTTCAGTTTCAAGTTCATAAGATCATTTATGGTCAGCTGCTTAAAAAGGAAAGTCTTCTCTTCATCAAAATTGTAGTCTAGTTAGTTTTTGTGATTTGTGTCAAGATGAAGTTTGGAGGAGAGAAACCCCCAGAAATTAAAAGTAGAATGATAAAATTTATTCTCAGTGAAAAAAACAATCCATTTAAAGGAGCCTGTGGGCTTTCTGATCCCTTCAGATAAACTTTTTGCTATAGTGAAATATAATTTTACTATTATTCTTTCATGACTAAATATATTAACCAGTTGTTTCACCAACCAGTAAAAAAAAATTTACATGATCACACATGCTCTGAATTTTTGTGAGAATGTATAAACCATGACATGAAATCATCTGCAAAGGGAGGGAAAATCATCATGAATACACCTTTAAATGTTTGTGCAAAATTCTAGACAGTCTTCATAGAATCTGTGAACATTTTCTTTTCACCTGCAGTGCCAGAACCTTCTGAGAGAACTTTGTCTGTTCCTGACCCTTTCCTCTAAGTACTTTGAGTTTAAATATCCGCTTCCCATGAAGGTGTTTATATGCTTTGAAAGATTTAATGAAATATTCGTAGCCAGTATAAAATTTGTTATGAAATATGTAGGAGACACAAATCAGGTTGATTCACAGATTTGGTCCCGGTAGCTTGAAATCTGAAAGACACCACAGGCTGATGAAGGTCCGTAACTTGGTCTCCTCCGCAGTGCCAGCGTGAGGGACAGATCCAGTCACCCACTTCACTTAGCAGAAAAACCTTCCTCTGCTGTGATGGACACAGGACTGACCCCAGCGGGACTGATGTCCTCAGCAAAGGACAGCATTTGCAAGGTGCACAGTCTAGCAGAAAATGCTGGGTGTCACACCTGGAATGCAGACCTGTGGTGTGGAATAGGAAACGTCGGGCTTTGCAATCAGCTTTTCCAGTGCCTGAACAAGAGCTTGTACCCGCCACACTGGATCATTGGCTGGGATGGGGAAGGAAAAGGGGGGGAGAAAATTGACCTGAGTGATGGATCTGTGGACTGCTGGTGTGTACACTCATGTGCTGGAACCATGTGAGTGTTAACACATGGTCACCCTATCAAAGGTCTGTATATGAAACTCAGCTGCTGGAGTGACAGAAGATTTTGTGCTGTTAGCGCACACTTCATTAAAATACCAGCTGAAATCCAACTCTGAAATCCCACAGTTTGTGTTAGTTGATAAAACTCAATTGCCTCCAATTACTGTTAGTATGGCTTTAAAATAATATTTTGTTGTAGTAAAGGTCCCCTTGTGATGAGGAATAGCTGGCGTTCACAGCTTGAAATTTGGGAAAGAGTGTAAATATGTGGTGGGGTGGGGAATATGATCAAGACTGCTTTTACCACTGTACTCTACATCTTCCAGCAACAGCGCTATACAAAACCACATCAGGGATGCAATACCGAACAATGGGAAGGTTAAACGTTTTTGCCTCCAGTATTTAAATGACATTGTGATGAAATAAAGCAAACAGTTGCAAGTCCTGCTTGAATCCAAGAGGCAGTTTCACAATCTGGAGTGGAGAATGTGTCACTGCTTCATATCGTTTGAGTAGTCCTTAATCCTGCAAAGCACTTGTATGAAGATAAGACTTTTCCTCACTTTAATCCCCAGGTCTCATTCATGTGCTCAAAATTCAGCTCCTGTTCGGGAGTTTTGCAGGAGCAGGACCTTGTTTGCATTACTGAAACGTCTACTATTGTACATTGCTGTAGGTTCTTCCTTTGCCTGTGTGCAGATATGCTCTCAGTTAAAATGAGCTCACTGCCTCAAAGCACGGTCGTGGTGGAGATGGGCACAGTCAGTTGGGGTTTTTTTCTAGAGTAGCTTGGTTATTCAGCAGGCAACCTTGTGCATGGGATTGACCTTTAAACAGGGGTATAACCTTGTTGCCCTTAGGTTTCTAGAGGAGAAAAGCATGTCAGCTCTTCTGTGCAGAATGTACACTCTTGGTTTCATTCTAAGACAGAAAGAAGAAACGTGATCAGGTTCCTCAAATCTGTATTTCTAAGCTACATAGTAGCATTGTTACAAATATTCATATAAGGTATTCACAAAAAATGACATCAATGCATTTGTATATTGCTTTAGCTACAGGCTTCTATTCATGACAAACCATTTTAAAAACATCATTGGATATCTTATGAAAATTTAATAAGACTTCTTATTGACACAGTAGGAAATGTTTTCAGAAGATTTTCTTTTAGATCAAAACTCTTTGGGCTTCTTGCTGAGAAGTGTAAGTGACCCCTACAGTCCTAGCTGATCGCCACTAGTTGTGGATGCAATTGCAGAGAAAAATGGAAAAACGCAGTGATGGAGAGAAGGAGGCACTAAGTGAGTGCTTAGGCATTAATCATTTAATTTTTATTCTGTTGATTCTGGTCAGAGCTCTAGACTTGAGCCGGGCCAGGATTGCTTGCCAGAGCATGAAAGTGCCAGCAACCATCAGAATTATTTGCTCCTAAATAATGGCTCTATTGTGGAGCATGCTGGATTCAGGAAGAGTGCTGAACTGCCTTTTGCCTTTCGGGCTTCCACAGGGCACTTTCTCCTGGGCCACAATGCATGGGTAAGGTGGCAAGCCTGAGGACAGGTCCCATAAAAGACAGGAGGCTAAGTCAGGCTGCTACCCAGGAGGAGATGCCGAGGTGTGTGATGCCTTTATGCTCCTCAGTTTCCTGAGGGCCACTTGGAATTTTGTCCTCTTCTTGTTTCACTAGCTCTCAATTCAAACAGCACCGGGAGTGGGCTCTTGGCTCACTCACCCTACCAAACACCAGTAGAACTGTTTGCAAAAGCTAGAATTTTGCTTTCTGCTTGTAAGTCAAACATGGGAACCAGGTTGGTGTATACTTTTGTCTGATTTAATACAGAGATCTGAATCAAGGGCAGGAATAAGAAGTGCTATGCATCAAGTACATGGGAAATGCTAAATTATCTCAGGTGCTCATGAGTTCGTTAGAAATGTCTTCCAGACACTGGGATTTTCTGACTCTGTTGAGCTGGAAACATTACAAACACAGTCTTTGTTGCAGTATCTGAACGTTTCCCCCTGCTGAAACCAGACGTGCACAGCAACAAAAAACAAAAGGAACTTTTCACACCTCAAAATAGATTTAATTTGGGTTCAGTCAGAGTTTGGGGCAAAGGTTTGTGATCTTTCTCATTTTAATCAAATGAGTTGGCTCATGCCCTCAAAACTTTCATTGTCAGAGTAAGATCAGCAGAATTCACTTGCAGGTCCATTAAGCAAACAAAACCACATTCCCTGCTGTCACCTCAGTTCATGCTTTGGCAATTTTTAGAAGCTCTTTTTTAAAAATAACTTTCTCTGGGTTCCAGGACCCTATTACTGCAGCCTCAGTGGTTATACGTATTTATATAAACACAAAACACAACATAGTGAAGTTCATACATCTATCTTTTGCCACCACAATCCTTAGTCTGAAACAAAACAAAACAAAAAAGACATAAAGCTGCATTTTGATATCCTTTAAATCAGTATTGAAATGCTTCCAGAATGTGAAAGTTATTCTGGCATCTCGCTGAAGGTTAACTTTAGCATTCTGGAAGGATTTCAATAGTAATGAAAAGGACAGTAAAGAGAGTAAAGCTATTTCAGAAGCATTCCTGAAGGATAATGCTGGCATGCTAGAGAGATTTCAACAGTAGGCTAGAGGGCAGCAAAATTATTTCTAAAGTATTCCTGAAGGAGAACTTTAATAATCTAGTAGTATTTAAAATAGTAATGCTGTGGTGGTAAAACTATATAGCAAATGTCCCTGACAGGTAATTTCATTCTTTCAAAGCCTCAAATACATGAAACCTGCTGCTCAGAAACTATGTCTGTAAGGATCAGAGAGGTAGAGCACTTGCTCTGGAGGCTGGTAAGTGTCACTGACAGAAGTCACAGGGGTTGAAAGGTGACATCCAGCCCTGTGCAGAGGTCCTTTCTGAGAAAGTGGACATGTATCTTAGGGTCACCTCCACTGCTTCCCTGTGGGTCAGTGAACTTTCTGCTCAGGTATCAGGTTCTCTTTCTCATTCCACCTAAAGATATACAAATCTGGAACCTTCACAGTCTCAAAAGAAATTGAGTGGGAGATGTTACCCAGTGGATTTTTCTGAAGGTCTGCATGCTACCTTTTGCCTCAGCTGGCAATATCACAAGAGCAGGTTTTCTTATAAAGTCTCACTTCTTAGTCCAGCTGACTCAGAGAAACACACAGACATGTGAAAATTAAACTCAGACACAGTTTAGCCGACCAAATATCCAACCCAGCATTAAATTTGTTTGGGTTGGAACAAATTTCTGCTAGCAGTTCTAGCTCCTTCTATATTGTATCTTAACTGGTATGCTGGATTAAGCTACAGTATATATTAGAGGTAACCATGAGCCAGTCGATGAGGAGCAATTAACTTGTGCCCCCATCTTTCTCACCATTCCCTTTGCTCTCTGTTGAGAGAAATAAAGGCATAAGGCATTTTATGCCCTGTCTGTACAAGGAGTGGTCTCATCCACAAGCAGGGCATGACTTGCAATAGGGAGATTATCTTTATTTTTGATTCTTTCCTAAGAACAACAGACACACTTGAGAAACAATGACAAATTTCAGTCATACTTGTAAAAGATACTGCATTTTGCTATATTCACCTCATTCATGTGCTTGTGCCACCATGGTGCCAATAGTATTGCCACAGCTTTTGCACATGGTGCTACTTACCAGAGATCACCAAGTTCATCTAGTCTGTTCCCTTTTTGAGATTATGCTGAATTCCTTCACTTGAAACAGCCTTTGTCCAAACCAAAAATGACAGTACACTGTAGGTAAATTTTTGCTCTAAGCTCATCCATGTGGGCATATGTAGAAAACAGAAATTAATACAAGTTTCCTGAAATACAATCCTATGAATTTACTGAGAGCCAAATTTTGATTTCGCAAATGGTTATTTGGTAAAGCTCTGGGTGCTTTTGCAGCTGGCATACGATTTTGCAGAAAGCGTGTTCAGAGTCTGGAGCAGACAGTGCTGGTAAAGATAGAAAGTATCCCAAGGGAAACCTCAGACATGCTCTCCACAAATATTTAAATGGGGTATAGTCAAGACCGTCTTTAACCAAGCTTCTGAGAAAATCTGTAGAGACCAGGGGTTCTTTACAGGAACTGTATGATGAATCATTCTGATGGATTAATATTCTCCAAGAAAAATCATAATCTCTTTGAGAACTGGAGGGTGGGGGTAGGAAATGGAGTAATCTGACTCATTTGTTTAACATGAAATGCTATCCTGGATCTTGCAGTAACAGCTAACAAATACGGAGTTGCTGCCAGTGTAAAATGCGTGTGTTTGCTAATATATTCCCCAGAAATGCTCTCTCATCCTAAAGACAATGTCCTGAAACCTCCCGGTTCCCACTTGTGCTTTACTTCTCTATTACATGATCTGAACTGTGCCATATTCTTCAAAGGTGCAGTGGTTTACATCACTAGTGCTGGCCATAGGAGTCCTTTCTTTTTTCTTTTTCTTATAAGGATTATTGCTGTCCACTGGAGTTTCTTCCAGTGGCTTTTCACACTTATGAAGTAGGTGTTCCCAGGTTCCGATAAAGTCATCATTTGCATAGCCTGACAAGGAAAGATTAGATTTATCAGCGTTTTCTGTAAGCGGATGTCCTTCAAGGACAGCCCCCAGAAAGCAGAGGTGAATGCAGCAAAGGGAGCAGCATTAATCATCTTCACCACTGGAAATGAGGAAGAATAAATAAATAAACAGCTTAGCATCATGATCAGGTATCAGGGGTTTACTTCAGGTCGCATAGACATTAAATGCAATCCCAAGGATGTCAGGACCAATGCCACGGATGTTTTCGTTACTGCGGCTTTGTGAGCGGCGAGGGAGAGCTTTGCTTGAGGCAATATAATAATGTTATCAATAATAACAGGGTGTGTATTGTGGCAGCTCAGTGAGCCGGTCCTGGGGGTGAACCTTGCTGTAACTACAAGTGTTAGGGCTTCCACATTTTGGTTTGGAGCTAGTGATGGGGAATGCTGACACAGGGACATCCACGAGTTGTCTTGCTCATCCTCTGGGCGGTTCATACCAAGCGGAAGGAGTGCTGGCATCAGTAATAGAAAGAATTTCATTAGGGGCACTTGATGAGGGGTATTACAAGTTAACTAATTACTAGAAAAGAAGACGGTGCCTCCCACTAAGGAGGATGAGGTGCTGGGACACAGGGCTGAGGAAGAGAGGGAAGATGTCATGATTGGTTGATGATGCCTAGAGAGAACAAACTGGCACCCCAAAAAACAACCAGATTATCGGGGCTCTGCTCCCCACAAAATTCTACGACTTGTAAAACTGAGCCTTCTGCCCCAGGTTAGCTAGAGTGCTGTTGTTTTCTGGGTGTAACTCTGTCAAAGATCCTTCTGGACACTGAGATTTAGCAATTTCAGTACTCGGAATTTGTAGCTCTTGCTTCCTGAAAAAAAAACCAAATCTGCAAAAATTTTTCAAAAACCTGTTCAAGTGTGTAACTTTGCACATCAGAGTAGCTTCAATTTAATAGCATTGAAATTGTGCTTGCACACATATTGCCAGAGTAGAAGCATCCTGCAATTTTTTATAGTGACTGAAAATTATGATTTTTTAAATATTTGGAAGAGTGTCAAAATCTTTCAAGTGAAACCGTCCTTTTCTAATTATTGAGAAAAGGCTTTTTAATCATATTAGTCAAAATCTTTATCAATATATTCAGTTCACTGAAATTCTGAAATGGGAAATCAGCCTGTAATTTTAAAATGATGAAAAATGCAGAAAGTATCTGAAATTCAAAATAAAAGTAAATTTCTGTCCTTACATAGAAAAACAACTTCAAATGTACAAAGCTATTAATGAAATAGTTCCCAATTTTGTCTTTTTTCTGATATGTGCTGAGAAAATAATATAACTGCTTCTCCAAGGAAATTTTATATATTTAGCACTATGAAAGCATCCTGAAGGCTTTCTGGTACAGTTTGCTGCTAGCATCTCTTTGTTCTTTTCAACATCTTTTTTAAATAGTCAGAATTTTAAAAAGCAATTTAACTTTATAAAAAGCTAATTTGATTTATTGGGATTATTTTTATTTATTAACCAATTTGCTTCTGGGTTGATTTTCTTAAGTGCTAAGCTTCATAATGGAAATGCTGACACAACTTTAAGTACAGGAGCAATGCTATTCTAATAATTCAGCTGAATAAATACCAGCCAGCATTTAGTTATTTTCCCAGGAACTGAATAAACAGCCACTTCCTTTATAGTGTCCCTTTGTAAAGTAAAAGTTCCACAGCCTGCTAATCGTCACTATGAAATTTGCTATTAAAAAACCTCCAACCTTTCTTTTGTTTATTCTGCTAGATCTTTGTGGTTCCATATTAGTCATGTTAAAAAAACCCACACACACCAAAAAAAAAAAAAGCAAAACAAACACACTGAGTTGGCACTGAGGAACAATTTTGACCTATTTCAAAAAGCACCATTTTTGACTTCTGTCACTTCTATGGATGAGAAAAAGAGAGTGATCTCAGATGAATAATTCAGGTGCTGATCCATGTTTCAAATGTTCGGAACTATTCTTGAATAAATTAATACTGCACTGTGTGGTTTAATGAGTTAAAATTCTTCCCAGCAGATGATAACCTGCTCCTGGCATGATGGGGTGTAACTGTCTGTACAATTTCATCTGATGTAACAACCCACTGCAATGCTGCAGGGATCACTCTGCAAGTCCCTATTATGCTAGAGAAGAGTAAAAATTAATTTTGCACTGAAAAAATAGGAACAGTTTGAGTTTGGGGGATTTCTTTTTTTTGAAAGATGGAAGGGAGCTGCTTTTCCTGAAAGTTCTGCAAGCGAAAGGGCAGTTTCTCATGGAAAGCGTCAACTCTGAATTGTTTAGAAGAGCTAATATCCTGGACATATCCTTACCCACAGATCACTGACAGGTGCTTTTAACTCAGTTCTGCCTAGAAAGAGAGACAATGGTTGAGAAAAAGAGTTAGTCTTATAAATCTTCACTGACGCAAAGCATAAACCTCAAACACTGGGATTTGCCCAAGCTGCATTAAGGCCAGTGCAGCAGGCGATCCCCCTGCCGGTGCCTCTGGATTGCCCTGTCAGCAGCTGAGTGAGGCAGGCTCTGTGTAGAGCCAAACCTGCCCCCAAGCCGTGGTGTAAAAGCAGGCATGAGGCTGGGTCCCTTGGCGAGGGGAATATCCATCAGGCTCTGCCGTGTGCCGCCGCTCGCAGAAGTTGAATTATTCAGATCACACAGCTCCTGTTTTGCATGCCAGGCCTTCCTTGTTTCCATTTCACTAATAGCTACCCCACTGGGTGGATGGTGTGACAGCTCCTGAGTTTATACACCCTTAAACTGTACTAATTACTGGCTTTTAAGTAACTAAGAGTTTTTATGGCATCTTCATTAGGGTAATAGTAAGTGGGTGGATACGGGCGTCAATCAAATGAAATGGTAGATGAATTGCATGTGGTATTTCAGTTAATTTGTCCTGTTAATCTCCTGGTGATGTTTGCAGCTGTTGAAGAAGACGGCCTCCTTTGTGGCAATGAAACCAGCTGGGTGCCTGATCCCTTCCCATTGCGGGTGCTTGCAGTTCAAGCAGCAGTTTCAGCTTCTTTCTGAAGAGTTTTGATCTGATTAGGTCTGCTCTGAGTTACAATAAGGGAAAATCAGCAGTCAAGTCCTGTTTTGGTGTGCTTCCAGTAGCTTCTTTAAGTGGTTGTAATGACCAGCTTGTAAACTTAAAATAATAGAAGAAAAAATGTAAACTGTTGAAAATGGGGCAAAAGATGTGCCACTCTGACCCTGACCACCCTGACCAGTATGTATTTTCCTGCTTTCCTCTCCTGATGACAACTCTACAAAGTAGGAAAGGGGCAGCTCTTGGGAAAGGCTGCGGTGGGCTGGTCGGGGCTCTAACAGCCTCATGCAAAAAGGGTTTGTGAAAGTCCTGTAGCAAGAGGAGAAGAAGAGGAATGATCTCTGGGAATGGACACGAACTCAAGATAAAAATAGTGAACTGGAAGAATTTATTTATTCAGCTGAGCAATGGTAACCGTAGCTGAGTTCTGTGGAGCAGCCTGTGTCACGTAAGGAGCATTGCCCAGGTGACAGAGCAAAGGCATTAGGAAGCATTGACTTGGCTTGGAGGTTTTGTTTGATTCGAAGTGTGTATTTTATTGCCATGGATATTCACACAAGCACTCTCCTAAAACAAGTGGAAAAAGTACGGACTTAAAAACTTGCTGAAGCCAGCAGGATTGTTTCTGTCTAAAAGCAGCAACAAAAAGCACCAGATTATGACATTCTGTACTTCAAAACCTGTGAGCTTATTGTACAGTTCAGCAGTACCCGTGTCCCTGTGTCTCTGCCCTCCCGGGAACCCTCCAGGATGCAGGCTGCAGGATCAGGACTGTGCGTGCCTCTGTTTGCCTGTGGAGAGCCAGACTGGTAAAATTCCCAGCTCCAATGCCTCTAAAAACCAACCTTCAGACACCTCGAATTGATGGGGTGAAGAGTAAGGACTCTGTCCTACTAGTAAAAAGAGATAATTGTTTTTTTTTTTAATGGTACTTGTGTTACTGAGGTTTGCTGTCATGCTCACAGCAATTGTAGGCGTGATTTGTACTTCTAACAGACCTGGTTGCATCTGCAGGTTAAGTAAATAAAGCACAAAGGTAATTAGTTGTGATCCTTCTCAGCTTTCCCATGACGTAGAGATCATAGGAGGATTGTTGATAATGCTGAGAAAACTCTAAGAAGAGTGTCTTGCCATGTTTTATTGCAATGTCAGTAATGTTATATACTCCATTTTTATGGACTGTGTTTTAAAGTTCTATTTCTCTCAGGAATGTGTCATTTTGATTACTCTCAACAAGAAATCTTATAATGCCACCAGACAAGCCTTTTCTGATTAAAATGGAAAATTTGGATTTGAAAACTTTAAACAATCTGGGCTCTGGGGGTTTTTTTGCCTTCCTTTTTAATACTGCATGAAGAGAATGGGGAAAGACTTCTCCATGCACCCATATAATTTAACCCATAACAGATACCATCTTTTTAACTGCTTCTACTTTCAAAAGCTGACCACAGAAGAATTGAAATTTATTTTCTTTTTTGTTTTTCTGTCCACACTAACTCTTTAAATGTCAAGGTAGTTTTGACAAACAAAAAGAATTCAAGAGAGGGAGAGAGGAAAAAAAGAGAAATAAAAATTGGGTGTGCAGGGCAGGAAGAGACCCAGGACTGCCTTTATGTTTTCAAGTAAACAAAAGCAAACGCCCAGGAATAATTTACAGATATTAGGGGGGGGAAAATGCAAAGATGAAGACCTCCTGGGCAAATGTGAGATTTTAAAATTGTTGAGACACTGGATATTCACTTTCTAGAAGGATATGTTACAGGCACATAACCTAAATGTTCATCCTGAGCTCTCTAGGGCACTGAGATTTCTTGAGGATACCAAGAGATGTTTTCAGGAAATGGGAAATGCAAGAAATTCCTGCAAATTCATGGGTAGGATTCTTTTACACTTGGCCCAAGCGACCAAGGCGTCCCATCAAACTTATTGAGTGAAAACCCTTTAATCTGAGGATTCAGAAACAGTGACCAGCTACTTTTGAGCAGAAAGACAGCATCCAATTCTAAAAGCACAGGCCAGGGAGCCAAATTACCTAAATGCTGTCACTGACTCGGAACAGGGATGTGAGCCCAGCTCCCCACGCCTTGGAGAGTCCAAGTGCTCCGGTACAGCATGGCATCTCTTTAGGCTGCCCAGCAGGTTTCAAAATAAGGGGAGGAGACCTCTTTGTGCTCTGCAAACAAGACGGGGAAATTTAGGTAGGCCAAAGGTAATTTTCCAAATCACTTTTGAGGTGAAAAGCTACTGTCCTCATTTTTTATTTAAACCCAATCTCTTTAAGGCAGAGGTGAGAAAACCCAGGGTGTGAGTGTGATTCCATTCCAGCTTTCTATTGCAGTCGCCTCCGCGCTCTGGTTACAGCTTTGATATTATAATGGTGTTATTTCTTGTAACATGGGGCTACTATGGGACCCATTACTCATAAACCTTACCCTTGGAAAATGTAAAAGTCAACATCAACCATCACTAATAATGTATTTCACCTACTGTTATTGTAAGTATGAGAACACAGTCAGAATCTGCTCAGTGCCTGCTCTTGTTGTCCTTTGGAAATATCCTTTTGCACAGTTTCTTCCTCTGCTGAGCACAGGCTCCATTGAACCTATTTATTTCACATTTTCAAATGTTTTTCTACTTATAAAATGAAGCAAATAATCTAGTGGTTTGGTATAAGGGTTTTTTTTCCTTAGGAGGAAATAAAATTCTGGTATGGACCTGAGGGGAAATACCCTCTCCATGTTTCATCTCAGTCCACCCCACCATTCCTTTTTGTGAATTTTAAAAACTCCTTCTGCTTCAAAGTGCAGGTTTGTTAAATGGAGCACATTCTTTTCAGAGATTTTTTATATTTAACAGATTAGCTTGAAAGTAGTCTCAATATCTGTGTTTTTTGTGATGTGTAGCTTGTCAGTTTTGGAAAAACTCAGCTCTCCCCTCATCACCGAGGTTGTCTGATCCAACTGCAGATGATTCCTTTTCTTCCACCCCACCTGCATACCAACTCCTTAAACCAATATCAGCATTACACTAAATGATCGGGTAATGCAGCGGTGAGAGCCCTTGTGCTTCTTTATGGATTGCTTATTGACTTTCAAAGAGATTTAAGGGAAAAATAAAAGAATACTGTGTTATTCCCTTGAGACTATCCAGAAGTAGAGTCTGACAGGACCAAAATAAATCCCAACCTTATCCAGGATTCCCTGTTAGCAAAAGTTCTCAAAATGCGGACGAGCATCACCTACATGCAGGTTTTACCTGTGCTTGTAAGCCCAGGAGTCATAAAGCAGCTAGGATTCGCTCATGGCAAGGAGAGACACAGAAGTCTAGATCTGGGCACCACTAACGTGGTCGTGGGGAGACAAAATCCAGGGATCTTGGTGTCCGGTCGCCCATACTCACCTTATGTATTCTTTTAGCTACTGCAGTAACCACTATGGCTCGGGCTGGCCAAACATTTTCACCATGCTATTAGTGTGATTAAGTATCACAAGAAATCATCAGCCAGTGATTTTCCTCACTAAATTCAATTAATATGAAAATATTCTTCAGCTCCTTCAAGCTGCATCACAGCAAGAAGAAAATACATCTTTCAATCACACGTCCCTTTGCTACAGGTCGTTTACTTTGGTTTCCTACGTATAGCTATATATTTTTAAATCTTCTAGATTGAAATAGTTGTGGGTAGATTGATTGTGAACTGATTTATGATCCATATTGCACCAGAGAAGTAATTTTATGCATATAACTTCTTTTACAATTACCTCCACAATGATTTCAAAGGATTTCGCTGCTTGTGGGAGGCCGTCAATAAGTGGCACTTGCATATTCATCCATTTCAATCTGAGATTTTTAAAGACCTAAGGGAATAGAACAGAGCCACTGGAAATTAATTTTTTCAGCAAGTTTGCTTTTTCATTTTTTTTAGGGATAACCATGCTTCAGTGAAAGCTTTTTTAAAATGAAAGTATTCCTAAATTCACAAATGCTGAAAGCAAAAGATTTCCACCAAAATGTAGCAATTCTTTTCAGTATCCTTTGTAATTCAGTTGAATGTAAATCTTGCATCTGGGTTTTTGTGGGTATTTCTTTTCTATTAAATATGCACTATTCCCAAGTGAATGAAACTACTCAGAAATGAGTTTGTCCTTTGACTACAAGATCAGCTTTCCCAATTTCTTGGATTATTTAACAGAGCTGTGCTTTTAAAATTGCCAGCTTAAAGCTCTCACTCCTGCAGCAAAAGAGTACCTCAGAGTTGGTTTCCCACCATCTTTATTGCTCTCCTTTGCCCTCAAAGGGCCAAATTCTGCTCTTGTTCCTGGGCCAGATGTTAACACCCAGTGCATGCTGCTAGGCTGGCAGACTGCTATCACTGAGCTGCAGGGAAACAAGCAGATTTCCAGCCAATTGTTGTAGGAAACAAATGTCCTGGGACCACCGTGCGAGGGATGTCTGTGCCGAGCGGTCATGCTGAGCTCCCCCAAAGAGTTTAGTACATCACCACGTGGAGGTACTTGCTCAGGTATCATTAGCAGTGCAATTATCTCATTGGTTTTGTGCAATTATCTCATTTGTTTTAACGTGAGAAGAACACTGCCTTGGAGGAATCATGATACCCACTCCCCTACACCAACAACAATTCCCCAGCCCTTGATGTGGAGGAAGACTGGGGGGGACACACCTTTGTTCAAATATGAACCGCACACCACCACAGTTTTGCAGTCTCAAGCTATCTGTAAACACCAGAACAAGCGCTAAAAAAATACAGTTCCAAAATTCCTTTCTAATTTGTAATAAATCCATTTTGGAATTTACAAAGGCCAGCGCCAGATGGCCTGGAGCATGTTCTCATTCATATTTCAAAGCAGAAAAACCTTTCTCAGAATCTGCAAGCTATGACTTTTTCATGGAGATGATTTCTGTTGAGCAAGGAAAACTCAGGTTAATTAGGCCAAATAAGCTGATGCAGTCAGAGGCAGAGACGCAGAGGTTGCAAGACTGAAATCCATCAAGGCCCAGTGTCGACAGGTGCCCTCTTAACTTGTTTGTTATTTGCTAGGGGGGGTCGCCACATAATTGTATAGAAATATATTGTGCTATTTTGTTACAATAAATGCAGTGATGTAAAAGGTCTTCATTCAGTGAAGTTACAAGGTGCAGCCCAGCACAACTGCACCTTATGAAGACTACAAGGAACCTATCCTAAGATCACTGGGATACTGAAGGCTTCCATTTCCGTAGCGTAGACCTCTGTAAAAATGCCCTTGACTCTGTGGAAATGAGCATGTGGTTTGGAGGGAACTAAAAGGAAGGTCCAGAACAAAGAACCCCTCAAGGTCTCTTCCCAGATATCCACGTGTTTATAATTTTGTGATTTGGACTCTGAGAGTCAGGGAGAGCTGGACACTAAACTGGGAAGAAACACTTCAGGAGGTGAAACAGAGCAACATGCCCTCCCAGGAGGTGGGGCCTGAAGCTGAGACATTGACCATCTGAGAGAAAGAAATGGTGAACACTGGAAACCAGCACTCTTATGGGTGTGTCTAAACTGTGGGTTTAGCTGTGGCCCCCACAGGGGCAGGAGATCTATCTGATGATGACCAAATCCCTGCAGCAGGCCATGGGTGTCATAGCACAATCCAGCTAGGACCCCCATGAGCAGGGTCTGCAGGGACATCTCTCATGAGCTGAGAATGGGTGGTCAACTCTTTCAAGGCAATTAAGCAGGTCAAGGATCCACTTCCAAAATGTTTTTCCAGTACTGGATGTGTAAAGTATTCTCTCCTTTCCCAAAGGATTAAAACCACTTTTTCTTTGCTTTCATCCTGACATCCTTTCTGAACTTCTACTCCATTCAGATAGACACTCCCCTGATATAAATAAACAAATTAAGAGGCAAGATTATCAGCAATCTCTACAGAACACCTCTGAACTGCAAATAGTATTTTGCCTGTAATTTTTGTAATTTTTGAGACATGGTCACCTGCATGATTCACAGCTATCATCAGGGGCTAAATTGAGACAGGAAATTTTTACAAACGTCATCTTTTACAGGCTGGATGAAAAATGAGAGATCTTCTTTGTCCAGGTTGTTTCTGTCATTGTGGGACACAGTGCTGTGGCATCATCTTACTATCCATGTTAGTATCCATGCCCAGGTAATTCTGGGCTCTACACATGTCCCAGGCCTTTTCAAAAGCATTTGTCATGAGGGTTTGGCTCTAATTAGAGCAAGGGTGGGTGTCTGCCTCCCACAGCCCTCTGGGGCATCACTGCCACCCTTGGACACTCAGAGTGTGCCAGCTCCATCGACAAATTCCATCACTGACAACGTGTGTGTCGAACACGGATATTCCCCATTTCTGATTGAGCTATTAATCTGCCTTCAGAGAGCATGACCTGGATTTATCCCTACAAATATGCAGGTCTCTGGGCCAGAAAAAAAAGACAGTTAATCAGAGAAGGATCCCAACCAGTTACACAAAATAAACACCATCTAACTTAGGCTTAGCACAGGGCTGGGCAGCTCTTTGTAGAAGGCATCTCCTACCATAGTGCTCTTGATCTACATGCAGGGCAGTAGTTCCCTGTCTGCCTTCATTTGAATCTGAGGCATATCCAAAATCCAGTACTGCCTCTTTAAAATAAGTCCAAAATTATGTCTTCTGTTTTGGCTCTGTGGTTGCTCCTGGTTCCTCTCTGCGGAAGGGAACGAGAAGCAGGAGGGGGCTGAGTTAAAGGGTGGGACTGGGGAAAGACTCTGGCCACAGGCTGTTTCATGCCTCTGGACAAGTCAGCAATTTCTTTGTGCCTCTGGTTAGATACGTGCGGACAGGTCTCGGTGTTTCTACACCTCTGGATCTTCCTACCCACAATGCTCAGCATTCGCTGTTTGGAAGGGAGGTGCCTGTGTGTCCTGCCAAGCACAGAGGACACCCACCCTGCACAGAATCCTGCTCTACCTGGAAATACTGCTGTTCACAAAGCTAGGTTGTAGGATTGTACAAAACACGGATAACTTCTCTGTCTTGTCCAGTCTTTTAACAGTGACTTAGCTTTGTTAGAAAGCACCTAATAGAACTACTTCTGTGTTCTGACAAAAAAGCCTTTACCGTCTTGTGCTCAGTGTTTCGGAGGGCTTGTGGCCAGGACGCTGGAAATCCTAGGGTTTATATTCAGTCTGACCACATGCTTGCCAAGTGAGGAGGTGGCTTCATCATGCTGCACCACTCTCCTGTATTTCTTTTTCTCCCATTGTGTTTGATTAGGTGGTGACTCCTCGACACAGTGACAGATGCCAGAGCCCCCGGCACACTTCGCTCCTCCACCTGGATGGGTGGGTGGCCTGGGGCTGCATTTTCTGCTGCCAAAAATAGTAGAAGTTAACAAGTGAAGGATATTCCTCCACTCCAGGCTCACTGCTAAACCTCCCTCCCTCTGTCAGTAGCGCACAGACAAGGGGACACTCATGTACACGTGCTCTCTCTCCATGTTTAATGTCTGCTTGGTGCTGGAGTCTTTCGGAGAAGTGCTCGCACTGTGTTCCTGTAATGGGGCAGAAAGGCTAGAATGTGAGAGGAATTGATCTTTATTTTTCTTTGGCAATTTTGTGGTGAGTGCTGCGGTTGGCATGCAGGCTGAGATGTCACAGGGTGGGAGAAGTTTAAATATAATTACAAGTCACTGCTCTCTGCAGCCAGCTCTGTGACTTAAATGAGGGGTGGAGAGAACATTTTTCCCATGGTGTTAGGGGAGCACAGAGGATGCCCCACTTGCTGAAGGTTTGTACAGTTTGTGAGAGGCAGGGAGTTGTGTTTGGGAATTGCAAATAGCCTTTGGGGAGAGGGAAGAAAGCAGGAAACAAGCCAAGCTGCAGAATTTGTATGTTAATAAAGCAAATAGGAAATTACTGCCATCCATGGATGTTAGGAAAAGGTCACTCAAACTTCCTAATCAGAAGTCCCTCTATTTTCAGTGTTGATTTATTCACTTGATACAACTTGAAGTTGATTCACTTCAATTGATACATATTAATTTTGGGAGGAGTAAAAATACTACGTACATATTTTCTCTGTCCTTAGTAGCATCTTCCCCAATTTCTTTAAGATCATTGGTCTCTCTAATGTGTTCTGCCTTCTTGCTGGGGTAGCAGAGAGATGTTCAGAGGCTTGAACCTCCTTTCTGGCTACTCTATTTTCTGTGTTGACACTTTTTTTTTTAGTTTTACCATTTACAGCCTTTGATGCATTTTAGGGTACCTTGAGGATGTTTCAATCACAACCTCACTGCAGAGAATGCTACCTTTGGTGCCTGCAGAACTTGCAGATTTTTGATTTTTTTTTAGCAAATAGATATCTTTTGGAGGGCCATGAATGCAAAAAATGCAGTAATGAAGCCATTTGTTTATAATTGAGGTTCAAGATGCATCGGAAAGGATGGCAGGAAAGGCAGAGTAAGGTAAGGGCTAATAAATTCTGTTTAAAGAAAATGTCTGAGTTGTGTAGCAGTTTGGTGTGTACAATATTCCAGCTTGTAAGCCAGGAAGAATGTCATATTTTAGAAAAAGCAGACAAATTTTCAGGCACAAAAGTTCTTCTTCGGCCTATCCTCAAACATTTTATGAGCAAAGGCTTTTTTTTCTGTTGTTTATGTTTCCCACAAGTACATCTGTTTGTGTTCCTACAAACCTTGCATTACACGTATTCAAGCAAGACAGTGCCATGTCCTAAGCTCCTCTTATAACTCCCCTGTTATTTACTTGGTGGTTTTACATGCATATGAGGAAAAGATATTTTCTCCCTGAAGATGATTTTGTGTTAAGAGTGTATTACACTCAAGATTTTTTTAAGTTCTGGATGTGAAAGGTTTGGCACCTGAAGCAAAGAGTTGTAAACACTGGAGTGTTAGACAGTTAGTTCCACTAGTGAGTGAGAATATATCACCACAGTTGCATTCATGTTTTTTAAAACAACCACAAAATCACATCCAGGTACTAAATAAAGAAGTTGGTTTTCCACTGAGCTGAATTCTTGAAACTCCTGACAACCAACAGCTATTTAGATTAAATCAAAGTAAGTGGGGGTGCTTTTCCTCAGAGCCTTGATCCTGCTTGGAGTCTTGGTTTGGTTATTTGTGTAAGAAAATGCTGCCCCAAGGTTCCATTTCTGCTCGGGCTTCTCTGTTTCACAGAGGGAAAATGAAGATAAATTATGTGGTCTTAAAACTCTCTTCTCACATATGCCCGGTAAATCTGAAATAATTTCACAGTACTTTCAGTTCAGCTGAGGTAAATCTGGGATCACAACAGGGAAGCTCCAGGCTGGCTGTATTCATGCTGCCGTGGCAAGGTGCTGAGTGCTACAGAAAAAGCTTCAGGTTCATTTCTTTTTAAAAAAACCCTGAAAACAGCGAGCATGTCCTGTGATTTAAAACGCCAATAGGTCCCAGTGTATCTCTAGGAACAGAGTAAGAGAGAAGCAGTAACTCCAGATGGGAAGCTGCATTAGAAGTGTGGTGAGTGTCTATCTGAAAAGAGACACCTGGGCAAGTGAAGATACTAATAAATAAGCATGCTGGGCTTTGAGCCTGGTGAGTGCTTGTAAGAGAACAGTTGGAAAGCCTTAAGTGAGGGTGTCTTTCTTGTACGCAGCTGACCAAGTGTGTTGCTTACAGTTACCATGTGTCAAGATGTTTCTTGCTCATTAGTTTTACACTGATGGAAAGCAACTTTAAATCACTCTTTAGAGGAATCCACCGTGAGGCACGCCAGCTGTGTGCCAGATGAAGGAGCTGTAAAGTCGTGTTGGACAGGCAAGAATATACCAGAGAGAGAGATTTAAAGTCATGAGAAAGATAATTACTTTGCACTCAGAGATTAGCCATAGGAAAGGAAAGGGAAGAATTACACTCCGCATTTGTTAGAAGGTTTCCTGCCATCTCTCTGTCCCACTCGCACATGCACACACATGCACACAGCTGAATTTACTGTCACAGTGTCAGGTTAGCCAGGACTGCCAGCATGGGAGAAATCCTTATGGGATATCTTTGCTTGTTATGAGGGTGTGAAAACATTCCCCTTCTCTCATTACTGTTTCTAAAAGGCAGGTCTGGAGCTGGGGCAGGCAGTGGGCAGCGTGTCACTGGTGGTAGTGAGGAAGGTGATGGCACAGGGCCCTGCTCAGGCCAGAAGAAAGCATGATTGAGCAATTGAGAATGAACCAGGTCATCCCAACGAGATGCTCAGGGCAAGCTCAGTGCATACACCAAATACAGCATTTCTGCAAATGTACCAGTCTACCTTACCAGCCCTGGCAAGGGCGAGGTGCTGAGCCATCTTGTTCTGGGGCTTCCTGAAACGTCTTGTGGCTATTGTCACAAATTTGCTGGCCCCTTCAGACCAGAGACTGGTGCTCTGCCCTTCCAGAGTCATCTCCTCTTCCTTACTGGTCCTTGAAGCTTCTTTGGGTTCTCCTTATCCTTATTTCAGTGCCTTTATCCTTTCTTTCAGGCCAAATCATTACTCTTTAAGGCCCTAACATTGTGCTTGCAGTGGGGTTTGGGGCATATTGGCTGTGTGGGAATTTGTGAACTGGTGAGCTGGAGAGGTTGTCTGGCTCCCAGGGCAAGAGCTCTGGCATTGCTGAGCGTGCCCCCCAGCTTGCACAGCTGGGAATTTTGGAATTGCTTGGATGTCGCCCAGGTCAGAGAACCAGCTTGGAGGGTTCTCAGCCTTGGACACTTGGTCACTGTTTGTGTTACAGTAGTACATGGGTACTGTCTCAGGCAAAAGCCCGACATGAATGCTGTCAAAAGAGTAAAAAGAAACAAAATTGCTTTTCATGTCTAAGATATATTTCGCTCATGTCATCTAGTATTTTTTAAGTGACACAGGCACCTCAAATATGTTCACTTGGTATATTAGGGAAATGTTGTCAATGAAATGTTTCTGCTTAAAATAATAGGAAATTTTTTTCCTGGTGGAAATCGTTTGAACCCCTTCTAAAAGACCATAAGCAGATGCCCTGATGTTGACATTCTGTTCCCAGAAAGGTAGCAGATGAGTTGTAGGGTTTGCACTGCCTGTAATCACCCTTAGTGTAATGACACTCTCCTTTTTGTCATTGATTTGGGTTTGGTATTTTTAAGTCATTCTATCTAAATAGAAGTATTTTTACAGGGAATTTATTTCTGCCCATTTTTCGGGGCCTTAACCACTGCAGCTGCAAACATTTGCCACTGCCTGCCAATGGGAATTATAGCCCTATGGAGTCTCTGTAATATGACCCAATAACCTACCTCCCTTCCCCCCTTTTATCTGGCTTTGTGCATGGATAGACCTTTAGGAAAGTTATAATTTGGATGTGAAACAATTATCCTAAAACAGTTAGCCAGAGCAGAGTGGACACACAAATTTATCTTCTCTCTCTCTCTTTTGGTGAAGAACATCTATCTTCCATGACCTCTTGATTACTGAAGCCTTCAAAATATATTCTTTGGTCTGTGACACTGTGCTCGGTGCAGGGCTGAGCATTAAATATCACCCTCTGTGATTAATTGGAAGTTAATTAAATCTATCACTGAAACAATGGGAAGGCAATGATCTATGTAATCATTGAAATAGTAAATGAAATGATGTAAGGGCCCTCCATTTCGCTTATTGACAGTGATGGAGGGGTGCCCAGGCCCTGCTGCTCAGCTGTGTTTTCTGCCTGACCACACCAGCCTGCTCAGGCAGACACAAACCTCCCAATGAACCAAGGAAGCAGAGCTAATGGTGGGCTACTGGGCACTGCTTTTCCTTCTCCTCTGCCACCTCCAGATGCTGCTCAAAAGGCCTCTAAGGTAACTCTGGTGTTTTGGGTGTGCAGTGCAAGCGGTGTACCTGAAATGGCAATCCTTAGGGACAAAGCCTTTCAGCACCTTTTTCAGTGTGAATGAAAATGTTGCTGCTGAGATTGTTTGGTAAGCAATGATGTGACATTTAATATTTTACATTTTATCAGTACTTCTTACATGAATCTATAGTTTTTCAATAGCTCTGAAACCGTTGCTGTTTATCCCTGGCAAGAGATACTGAGCATGTATTTTTTTCTTGGTAAGAAAATCTTGTTCCCTTGCTCTTGTTAAGAAATTCTTGTTCACTGATTGTTAAATAAGCATAAGCAGTGAAGAATCCTAGAAAATACACCTGGGAAGGATGCCGTATATTGTAGACCATACATTCTCCAGGTGTCTTTTGGAGGAAAATAAAGATATTATTCACTTCCCTCTTAGATGACATTGGTATAGGTTTCCCATTGGGTGCTATTCTGCAGCGTGGAAATAGGACTTATTTTCTAGTGTAATAGGAAATGTTTTATAATATGAATTTCTTATTTCAGATGTATCATGGTAACACCAGGTATACCCTCAGACACCACTCTCAATAAATCCCCTCTCATTTTGGGAACAAAAGAACAGCAACTTCGAAGGAAATATCAGAAACTCATTTATTCCCTTTCTTTCCTTCTTGCTTCTGGGCACATGTGCACCCCTAGAAGGACACAAGTCTGTGTGTTTCGTTTTGATAGAATTAGCTCAGTTCTTTGCCTTGGCTCCATGGGCTCTCAAAGTGCACCTGAAAGATCGAAGACTCACGTAATGAGAGGGGGTTCCCTTTATCTTGGCAATCTGTTCAGTTGTAAAATGCACTCTTTCACCAGGAAACATGATCATTTCTCAATGTACCACTTTTCCATGCCCGCTTTTCTGCTCCAGACCTATAATCCTACTTGTCTTGTAACCCTTGGCTTTACCATGGCAGGCTTTCATTTCAGAAACAGAAAGCAGCTCTCCACAAAGGTTAAGCCACATAACTGTAAAACGTAGTCCACAGAATAGCATAATGGGTTGGACATGAGGAAAATTTCTACACTGAAAGGGTGGTCAAGCATTGGAACAGGTTGACCAGAGAAGCAGTGGAATCACCATTCCTGGAACCATTCAAAAACTAGGTGGATGTGGCTCTTGGGGGCATGGTTTAGTGGTGAAAATGGCAGTGCTGGGTAAATGTTTGGACTCAATGATCTGGAAGGTCTTTTCCAACCTAAATTATTCTGCGATTCTGGGAAATCATCTGCTATCTAAAGAATTAGTGAGCAAAGTTGTGTAAGCATCTCATCTCCCCAGGAGCAGCTCAAGCCCGTTTGTGTTCTGCTCTGATCCCCAGTACTCATCTCTTTTGTGGATAGAATGTTTTAGTATCTCCAGCAGTTATTTCCACAGCATAAAAATGGTGGCAAGGCATGCAGTGATGAAAAGGCCTTTCCAAAGACCCATGACTCCCTTGGGAAGGAAAACATATCAAAATTTTCTTTTCTTGCCTTCCTGGTTCTGTGTTCTTCCAACTTCGGTTCTTTTCTTACCAGATCACCAGAGGTGGGGTCCAGTTTGTTTGATTAAACCAAAACTAAATCCAGCACTAAGCAATAGTTACTGACTAAGCAGAAGGGAACTGTTATTTATCATGAGAGCTGTAAGAGAGCCCTTTCTCTGTGGCCTCCTTGCTAAAACAAAAAATTAGTAACCTTACATTATCCTGATAACTAAATGAGGTTCCAAGCACCCATTCAAACCACTGTGATCACAAGGCAGTACTTTTAAAATTTTTTTTAATCTTTATGTTTGATCTTTGTCTTTCTTTAACCAAAACAGGAATTATTTCGGAGATGATTAAAGGGAAATAGTTTCTGCTTGAGGAATATTTTAAATACTTGGTCCTCACTTGAAAAAAATCAGGTTCTTTTTGACTCTGTACCTGATTAAGGTATGGGAGATCCTGGTCATACACTGCAAATCAGCTTTATTAATTTTATTTTCTTGCCAGAACACTTCAGATTGGTTTGGCCCAGGGATCTGAAAACTATCTTACGGGAAGTTGTGCTTCCTGCATCAGGTGAGCTCACCCATAAGGCTCCTGACATCTGAAAGGAGAGCTGAAGGCTCTGTGTGTGAGGTGGGCAGTGGTGGACACTCTGAGCTGACATGTCCTGGCAGCCACTGGAACAGGCTGTCCGCCTGCTTCTGTCAGCAGAGGAAACAGCTGGGACTCAAATCACACCCAGCCCAGCCGCAAGACAGTGCTAACTTGGCTTTTTTTGTCACAACTGCACCTTGGTTGCCAGGACAAAGCTTCTGGGGAAAACGAACCCAAATTCCTGGGTGAAGAATCTTTCAGATCACGTTTAATATTCCAGGTCAGGTTCCTACCATCTATTATTTATTGAGCTCTGTGAGCTTGCTCAGCCGCGCACAATACATAAAAGACACAGACTCTACCATAATGGATTTGCAATCTAAATTTCACAGTGCAAGATAGATATTGGTACATATTATACCTGGTGGTTAGGTCACAGTCTGGTCTCAGAACAAAGCAGAGATTTTATTAAAAGCTTCTTCCATTAGTAGTCCATTAGAGTGGCATAAACTTTTTAGGTTTGAACAATTAATTCCCCTAAAAATATTCAAATGGATACACTGAATATTTTAAATACATTTAGTATATGTGGAAAATGCTGACCTGACATAACTTCATATCTATGTCCCCCTGGTCACAGAACACTGACAGCAGGGAGTCTAAAGAAGCGATTTCATGCCTTCTGTAGTGATGCAATCAATTTAAAACCTTTGCCACACACAATCCCCAGCTCTTGCTTGCATACAGTGCCAGAGGCAGAGCAAGCAGTAGGGTAAGAGGTTGAGGCTACTGGCACAGGGCAAATAGACTTTGTAGGGCTTCCCATGAGGTCTGTTTTGTGCATGCCTCACCGGCACATGTTTCCAGAAGAAACCTGTGGTGTCACAGGGTAGTCACCGCCTTCATGAGGCAACCCCAGAAGTAACATTCCCCCAGCCCCTCTAAATCTGACAATCTCTGTGGAAAGCAATGACAATCCAGCAATGCAGGGTGGTGAAGGAGCTTTGCTGGTAGACTCTGGATCTGCTCTCTTGTTAGGATGAGGAAGCAAGGAGAAGCTCTGTTTAACAAAGTAGCTGCCATAATTTAATTCAGGAAGCCATGAATGGCAAAAGTCCTGGAGAGATGAACTGCAGCCCCCACAGGAGAAATCTTTCGTGAGACGTTCTTGAAGAGTAAAATGAAACAACTCAGGCTGGTATGGAAAAGAAAATAATCATCTGAAAAATGAGTAGACAGGGAATGAACGGGTTTGAAATGGCACCAAAATCTGTACTTCCACCATATGTGGTCTCTCTGTACGGGAAGCAGTCACAATAGCCCTGTCACCATGTGAGGGACTCTTCCTAATGTTATGCAGTGCATGTGCAGCCTCAGGGAGCTCCCTCTTGTAGCCTTTCACGGGATGGCCACGCAAATGCGTTATTGTACTGTTATTTCTCCGGGCAAATAGACTGTTATTTGACTTTTGGTTCCAACAGCAAGCTTTTGACTTTGGCTTTTAGTGTCTGTTAGAGCTGCATGCTTGGAAGGAGGGTGTTCCTGCATTTACTTGTGCATTGAAGGGGCAGGTGTGTGTGCCTCTATGCTAGTGAAGCTGTGGTCTGCTCTCCCTTTTTCACCCCCTACAGTGCCCTGAAGATTGGCCATGGAAGCTTTGCTTACTCAGCCAGAACCCAAATCACCAATGCAGAAACGTGGCATTTTCTAATTTGCACTTTGCACTTTTTTGCATGGCAGACAACTCCTTAACTTCTCACTAATCCTTCTGCTTGCTGAACTCCCTCTGTGCTGTTTCAAGAAGCCAGCAATTAGGGACATTGCTGGTAAATTCACAGAATAGATGCTTGGAGGCTGGGGCCAGAATAAGAGCTGAAGTTGTCACTTCTGTCAGGAGCTCGGGCATAATTTCTCAGCACAGGATTTTTTCCAGTGAGTTGGCTTCCTGATGACTTTACAGTGCAACATGGAGTATGTACTTTGAGTTGAGGTGTGGGTTTGGTAGGAGCTGTGTTTTCCTTTCCACTCAGAGCCATGATCTGTTCTGGGTTCTGAGCACTGCCCAGTTTCACTCTTGGTCCCTGGCAAAGCCAGAGTGGTTTCAGTGAGACTTGAGTTTGTGGTTAAAACCAAGCGTATCTGAGACTTTCACAAATATTAGTGACATTTGGGGAATCCTATGAGTGTCCCTTGGGATAGCGCCAGGACATCACATAGAGACTTGGAATTCCTGTAGTAATACTAGGGGAGAGCTGGTTATTTCAGCACAACAGTAGGTGCAGGCAGCTGATTCTTAATACGTAAGATAAATAGGCAAATATGCTGAAATCCAGCTTTACATCTGGCCGTGTTTCTGCTCAAAGCCACATGCCCTCAGCTCATCTTCTCAGTTATATGTTGTGTGAGAGACAGACTTTCTATTCTCTCATGTTTCCTCTGTGTTCGAAGGGCTTTTTGTGTGGAGAGCGACTCCACAGGGATGTTTCCCATCTCTCTGGCTGTGGGAGCTACCACAACTGCTAAGGAACATCTTAGCAACAGCATCATTCCCTTGACAACAAAACACTACAGAGTTCTACATAAACTGTAACATTTACTACAGTTAAGCTGCTTCAGCAGAAGAAACGTGAAGCATTTAAGGAAGAGATGAGAAAGCAGAACACAATTTTCCCTTTTGTGTCTCGCCCACTACCTGGAAATGTTTTGCCAGTTTTCTGAAGATATATCCATCACCAGCCCTGCAGATCTGCTGAATACTTCGTGGGTTAAAAAAAAAAATAGACCTCATGATTCCCATAGGCCCTCCAACCTTTTCTTGTTTCTAATTTCAAAGGCCCCTTTGAGTGGGAAACAAAAGGTTAATTTTCTCCAGCTTGCCCAGGCTGACTTAATGTAACAGAAGGCAGCAAATTGTATTGATTTAGTGACATGCAACTGTCCAGAAAGAGCTATTTATACATTATTCAGGACAAACACTGTCATAATGGACAAACAGCAGCAGCATCTGGGATGTTAATGTCTACAAATAAGATTATTCTTTGAAAGGATTAGGACGAAGCATTTTGTGTAATTAGATTTCTCAGTTTTAGGAATGAATTGCCTTTTAGCAGTAAAAGCTGTCACTGAGGGAGCCATTAGCTCCTTATAACTGAATTAAATGCATAATTAGTGACATGATCGCATTAGGATTTGTTTCATTTTTAACTAATCCAGGGTGCAGGGGGGGTGGTCTCTCCAGGTCGCCGCGGCCCACCTCGGCAGGGCCCGGCCTCAGCTGGCGTGCCGGAGTTGGGAAAAGTCAGGCGCGTGTGAACGGGAGCCGGGGCCTCGCCACGGTGCTCGCGGGGCTATTCATCACTGGGTGCTGGGTGACAGTGACTGATGGGCTCGGCCCGGGCCTGGCACTTTACCAGTGCAAGAATCATACGAGCCAGGGAGCAGAATGACAGCTGGAGCGCCGTGTCAAGTGGTGTAGAGACCAGAGCTATTAATAATCTGTGCCACATGATCTGCGCCGCCAGAAAACAATGATTTAGACATTGGTTAGAATAAAGATTTCGCATTTAGTATGGAGGGACTAGCCTAGCACCAGAGGAATAAATCGCTATTCAATCAGCATGTATGAAAATAAGGCAATGAATACATTAAGGGTTAGCAAAAAGGAGGGGAGTGCCTCGGCCCCGGCCCAGCACGAATACTGTTAATCAGGACTTCCTGAGGCTTCAGTGATGGCATTAAGTGGCGCTGGAAGAGCCACTCTTGAAGCCTATCACAAGTAAAACAGCAAGGAAATAATGCAGATCCCAAAATTTAGTGCCCTGTCCTCCTGGTCCTGATAAGCCCTCACACGGGCTCTAGTTCTCTCAGACTGTACCCTTCTCATCTCAAAAAAGCACAGCAGATGCCTTTTGCCAAGGAAACCCTTCCTGCAACCATTCTCCTGGTCTATGGCCTGGGCAGGTGTATTTTTTGCTGAGTTAAAAACTGTCTGGATGGCAGAGCCCAACGAGAGGTGGCAAATGGAGTTACATCCAGTTGGCTGCTGCTATTCCCCAGGGCTCAGCTTTGGGGCCAGTTCTGTTTAATATCTTTATCAATAATCTGGATGAGGGGATCGAGTGCCCCCTCAGCCCCTTTCAGCTGACTCTTGCTCTCCAGAAAAGATGCAGAAATACATCCTTACCCTCTCCACAGCACGTACCATGAGGGTCGGCTGTGAAAGTGGGGAGGCTTGGCAGGTTTGCAGCTACCAGACCTCTGTTTCTGTAGTTCTGCTTCAGGGGCTTTTGTAATAGTTGGAGCTGTGGTATAATGCAGAGTTTCCAAGTGGCATTTCTGGTGGTTTTGTCCTCAGTTCTGCCTCTCCTCTGTCACCTAAATACCAAAAACAAGGCTGTTTTACCCATTGTACATTTTTACCGTGCCCTTTGTTGTTCGTATACATTCCTGCAAATGGAGTGGTTTTGCCAGGATGACTTAGATATCCCTCATTGCTTGATGGTCACTTTATGGGTATCTTAGTTTGACAGAATGGGGGTCAGAGCTCAAATTCTCAGAGAAGCTCTGGTGCAGGTACCAGCTGAAATACTTCTTCTCCTTTCAGAGGTGTGTTTTCAGGGTTTAAGTTTACTGAGTCATTCTGGTTTGACTCAGGTAATCATCGTCTGAATTCCTATGTCACAGCTGCGTTTGTGGTGTTGTCACTGGTGTCACATAAGGTCTTACTGAAGATCAGCTTTGGGTTATCCCAGGTGCTGGCTGCTGAAAAAATGTAGTCCCAGCTGGAACGAATACGACTTCTTACTCTTTTTGTATTCCTTACCATTTGTCAGGGAGGGTGATTTTAGGGGTGTAATGCAAAAACGAATATTGGCAGAGTGTAACCAGTATGGAAGTGGGAGGTCAGAGTAAGCCTCAGAGTGGTTGGAGGAACAGCAGAGGAGCACTTGGAAAGACCAGCAGGTGTAGGGACATATCAGCTGGTCCTGTTCCTCATGTTTGACTGTCACTGAGGGCCGTTCAGTGTCCCAAATGCTTTGGCATCTCCATGTTCTTTTCTTTCTTCATTGCTTTCTTGCAACTGCTTTCACCAGCCCTGAATCAAACGCTTAAGTGAGTGATAATAACTCATCCTCTGGTGGGTAGTTTTTTGCTGTTTGTGTTTTGTACAATTATAAATTGTATAATCTGAGCCCTCACAGCCAGAGCTTAATATATTTGACTTTATTGCTTTTTGTTTTATGGAAATAAATTACTGCTCACATTCTGACATTTAAATTAAAGGATCTGCACTAAATCTTGTGTGCCACAATAAGAAATTAAGAGAGCTTTTCTTGCTAAACAAGCAGAGCTGGAAGCCTCAGTTCATCAAGGACTCAGGTCCAATTAAACCAGTTTACAAAGGGGACAGTGTGTTTGGTCCATTCTGTGCTTCAACACCAGTCAGCTGGGCCCTGGATGCCTATGGGGATGAGCTTTCCCAGCCCAGAGGAGGTCAGCTGGGGAGGATTATTGCATCCATAGGATGTGCCACACCAGTTTCTGAGGGGCTTAAGTTCCCAGTCGCTTGTGGACAGGGTCATGAACAGAAATATTCACACAACTCATATGTGAAGGGACATGACAGGGGTTCCCTGCTCGGATCTGCAGCTCCCAGACTTGCACAAGCAGACACCAAAGCTGGTTTAGAAATGGCAAGCCTTTCAGAAATCACAATTTGGGAAGTGGAGAAAAGGCCTCTTGGTCTGAAAGCTGTTCTGCCTGGGGGTGGTGATTTCAAGCTTCTCTGTGCTGCATGAAAGACTGAGATACTCTGTTTTGTGCTTCCACAGAAAACCTGAGGCATTTGTGCAGTCCAGACACTGCTGGAATATTTCATTAACCAGAGTATTTCATGTAACTCACAGTAAAACATTGGCAGTACTGCAGTTCCAGTTACATTAAAGGACACTTTTTCTTTTTTTTTTCCTTTCCCTTACATGTTTTAACTTCATGTATGCTTTATTTTACACCAGCCAGGGTTTCTTTGACCTAAACAAGAGCAGCAATTTCTGTTACCAAAAGTGGGTTTCATTGGCTACAGCTAAATCCCAGCTGTTGGAGAGAAATCCTGGAAGGAGTAGGGCCATTGTGAATGCTCACAGGACCAGCTTTTTCTCTGCACCTGCCTGCCCTAAAGCAGCTTTTCTGTGTTAGAAGCCTGAATATGGCATGGAGTTTCAACCTAAGAAGATCATACATTTCTAAGGGAAACATGAGTGAAAATGCACATTTTTCAGAGTTAATAGAAAATCAGAATTTTTTTGTGCTGTCTGTCCCTCCTGGGCTTGAGTCCAAGACTAAACGTGAATAAAACTAAGAGCAAAGCCTTCCCTTTACTGGCTATTTCCATCTGGACATAGCAGCCTGGAGCAATCCTATCCATTTAGTGCCTTCAGCACCCTGTGAGCTGTGTGAGGAAGGGACAAGGGAAGCAGGAGACAGAAACAAGAAAAAGAAGAAAAAGGGAAATGAAAGGGGAAAAGGAGAAGCAGGGGGGAAAAAAATGGAAAAGCAGAACTGAGATCTGAGGTGGGCTGTAATGCCTCTGATAGAATTGCCCTGCAATAAGTTCAATAGTTGAAGTCAACGGGGAACTGTACCCTGAATGTATACAGGGCTAGAACTGGATGATTTTAATACCTGAAAAAAATCAAGCAGAAATATTTCAAATTGATAAAAAAACGAAAGGGTAAGTATTGTTCATCTGAATCTCCCAGTGCTTGATTCCCAGGCATAAAATCAGTGCATTAAAAATCCTGTTTTACACATGGACTTCACAGTAATGCTTATGAAGGGCTCAGGTGATGACGATGTTAAAAGTTGTACCAGAACTTGTCTGTGCAACTTTAAACCCAAAATTTCCACTCTCAGGAATGACAGACTTTGAAAGCCCCTACTTTTGTGTGTGTTATGTAATAAATTGTATTGCAACTTGATATAAAACAAGCAGTGCAATGTCCTTAAATTTTGATGCCAAGCAACAGCTATAATTTCAGAGTCTCGGTGGAAAGAGGACCTTTGGGTTACACAAACGACACAATTAAACATGTCCCAGAGCGTTCCTGGGCACAGAGGCCAGTGGTGAGGAGCAGCTTGCAGCTTGGGTTGTAAATCCTCTTCACTTCCAGGGCAGGGTGAAGCACACACATTGCTTATTGCACGCAAACCCAGGAATGGATGTGTATCCTCCGGAATTGCACCTGGGCCTCTTTTAAGGTGGTGCTGGCTGGCACGGGCCAAAACAGTGTCAGGGAAATTTGGATCTGTTTGCTGGGGCAGACAACTGCATTCCCGTGCCCAGGACTGTGCCCTCTCTCTGTTTGATGCACTCACCGTGATGTAACCTCGATGTCTGATCGACTCAGGTCCTGGTGGTCTGGCCAGTCATCCTTTAGCTTCAGTGAAGATGTTACAGTTCTTTGGCTGACTTAGTACAAAACTGTTGTCTGGAAAATCCTTTCCATGTGTTTATATGTCTTCTAGTCATGCAAATTAGTGGCACATGTAGGGCAAAATATAAAATAACCATTAAGAGCCATACTGGACCTGAGATACAGTGTCAGGTGATCAGCACCACCAAATGGCATTGATATACTCTCAGAAGCACAGAAGTGGTTTATATTTACACATGTCAATTGTGAGGCTGCAGGTACTCAGCTGACCTCCTTGCCTTTACCCTATAGTGAGTTCTGACTTCTTCACATAATTTCATCTCCTTCTTCCTAAGGGGGAAAGAAAAACCCAGTGTGCCTTAATAGCAAATACCTGTGACTGGGAAAAAGAGCCTGGAATGAAACCTTTTCCTCCCTAGCCATTCCTGTAGAGTGGTCTGAAGAAGACCTTGCTGAGCTGCCTGCCCCTCCTGCTGCTGAAGTGCTCCCTCGGTGTTTCCTCCACCGCTGGACAGCACGGGGAAGAAATGAAACACCAGAAGTGGTTCATGGGTGACTTTGAGCTGTCCATGACTGTGTGGGTCCACAGGCAGGCCCTGTGGGGTGCAGTGGGGTCTACAGGAGGGCTGGCTCTGTGATGCCCCACAGCTGCTCCAGAGAGGAACAGGGCATCCCCTCATGTCCCTCTAACTGCATTATCGCCTCATGGAGGATTACATATTCCAAATCAAATTCAGGACGTAAATGGATTTTGGTGAGGCAATTCTCTTGTTTCCAAGCAGAAAACATAGGGAGAAGTGGTGAAAGTTTGGGTTTGCTTTCAAATGCTAATATACTTAACAACAATAAAGTTTAAAAGCTGAGTTATAAAGTGAAAACGGAATGAAAAAGGCAGCGTTTTCCCTCTCCAACCATATGCTTTGGAACACTTAGGAAAAGCCTTTGTTGCGAGTTCCTCCTTCAATCCACATGTGTGGATTGAAGCAAATTTCTGTGGCCATGACGCCGAGGCAAGGGACACGCTGACCTTGCCGAGGGTGACCCCCGAGCACTGGCTGGCTGGGGCAGACCCAAACCTCTGCCTTCCCCACAGCTGCCACCACTGACAATGGGCAGCCGGAGCACAGCCCTTGGCTCTGGCGCCCGGTGGTCAGAGTGGCATTAGGGATCAGCGGTGATAATCCCTCGTCCCTGTGGAGAAGGGAGGAGGGCAAATGGAGGGGTTGGAGAGTTTGTGACTTTCTCATACCAGAATACACTTTTTTTTTTCCTTTACGAGACTGCAGCGGATATTTTTATTTCTCTTTTAGGAAGAAGAAATCTAGTTTTAGTAATTGATGCGGCATTGAAAAGAATAGAAAGTTGAGGCATGCTACAACTTTTCTTCAGAGCAAGTGATCTAGATCTAATCCCCTCTGTTTCATCTGAAAAAAACCACTTGTGTATCCGAACATAAGAGTAAATTAGCATGTGCCTATGAATACTAATGCCGCATAAACTCTACTTTAAGCCTTTAAAAATGAATAGCACCAAGATAACTAAATGGGAAAAGGCAAATTCAGAAAGAGCATTAGCATTGTCCTTAGGCACTTTGAAGAGAAACGTTTAACTTTGTATCAAAAATATTAAAATAAGAGGCTTTGCAAGCTTGAAAGTGACTAAAAAACCTTTGTGTCTAGGTTGATAGTTCAAGACCCACATTTTTTATACCGGAGAAGAGATACCAAAGGTGCAGTTGCATGTGCAACTCTGTGTGGGGGTTAATATTTTGTGCTGTTTAACCCAATCCAGACAGATAAAGGTTTGGCTATTTTTTTTAAAGGGGGAGAGGAAGCTTTCACTATAGTGAGTACACTTTTTTGCAGATCTCTTGTGAGTGGGCTCAGTAGCTTCGTGGTGACGTAGTATATATATAGGAAACAAGCTTTCACCTCTGTTTTCAAAACAGATCTGGAGGTGGAGGAGAGACTGTAAGACGGTCCTAGAGCAGAAAGGACCTGATTTAGTCACAGAACCATAGTTTCCCTAAAAGTAATGATCCCTGTTTACCCTCTGGAAGGCTGCTTAGGTAAAATTAGAGCAATGGGGTTTTTTTCCTTAATGGGAATCATGATTACAGAAAAGTTCTAGAGCACATAACAAGGTAAAAAAGCACAGGAAATGTTACTGTCTCACACTCCTGAAAGGAAAAATCTGGATTGGGATGGAAATCTTGTTGGGCATATAGAATCCATACTCTTACCAACTCTGACAGCCATTGCATTTTAAGCAGAGAAAGGATGCGGAGGGCAAGAGGGGAATGGGAGCACAGAGAAGTGATGTGCCTTGTCTGAAGTCACCACGCAAGTCAGTAGCACGGGTAGGAATATAGAAATGTGGGTTTACCTTCATCCTTCCCTTCAGTTGTTTGAGATTCAGGACTATCATGACTGTTGTGATCCAGCACGAAGGAAGGGGACACTCCCATTGTTACTCAGGCATGATGCTGTGTGTGTTTTCCTTCCCTTCTCTTCACTCTCTGTGGTCCTTACGTGATCCATGCTGTTGTAAGTTTGCTATTTTGGATAGGGTGATGCAAGAAAATTGTCATCTTGGGCACTGCTGAGTATCTTGGGAGTGACTGAGGCATTCACCTCCTCTGGGCTGGTCCAGCACACCCCTCCCACACTTACATGCCAGGGTCTCCCAATCCTGTGTGTGGCATTTACTGTCTGTGTGCTTATGTGACTGAGGAAAAATAAACCCCACCAGTCCTGTTAGCTGGGTGTCATCGTTAACAGAGGAGAATGGCTGCATCTCTGTTACTGCAGGGGAGAATTGCACATCGCTGAGGTCAGGAGCCGTGTGAGTCGAATTTCAATGATCTGCAGTAAATGCCGAAATAGATGAAGAAGCCCATCCAGAAAACTGTAGTGTAAACAACTGGGTTATCAAATGCATTGTAGGAAAGGAGAAAAAGGAGGAGTGTGTGTAGGAATTTGGAGTTGTGACATAGCAAGTGGCAACGTTATGTGCTCTGTCTCAACATTTTGTGCTCCTTTGCAGTGTTTTGTGCCCTGTCGGTACCTGTGACATGAAGCTGCCTAACTGGTAGGGTTTATTACAGCGGCCTGATTGCCCAGAATGAGAAAATCTGTCCTTAGAAGGAAGGGAGAAAAGAGATCTCTTTTTTTCTCTCCTCCCTCAGGGCTTCACAAACAAGTCTAACAAGATCAGTCCCCTGCCAATAAAACCAGTCCTGGCTGATACGCTGGCTTGCCTGTCTTAAACCGCCCCTGAGACACTTAACCTGCTGGATCGCCTTTCTGCAGACACCTGCCTGGGCAGCAGCAGACTAAACAAACAGGGATTCTCAACTGCACAAAACTTGGCCCCTTTCAGCAGGGCTCCCATCTGTTAAAAAGCCATTGTCTGAGCAAGTGTTCAGCTAGCTGGGGAGGCAACGCTCTTGCATATTGAGCTGCCCCTGTCCCCCATAAAAGTCCTCTTTAGCATTTTCTTTTCTCCCCTGTTTCCATCGCCTGATTTATTCATTGGTTTCACCTCTTCTCCCCTCCCCCTGTGGTTCATAAGGAGGGCCTCGTTGTCTTCTGTACCTCGGGGGTCATGTCTTTTCAGTCACCGGGACAATACCCGCTGCTGGCATCTGCTTCCAGATCCAATCAGCCATATTGTGATCACATCCTGCCAGAGAATTGTTCCTTCTTTTGCTCGGCTTTGTTGCCAATTTCATGCCATGTATTGCTCCATGTTTTGTGCTTCATGAAGCTGTCACTGGCATAAAAGTGGCCTGACCAGGGTCGTAGTAAAAGGGGTGGGAATGAAACATCCACTGAAATGTTGAGCAGGCCACCCACGGGCCCCACGCACGCAGGCACACACACACACACGCAGGCAGGCATGCAGACATGCAGGCACATACACAGCATCCCACCCCGTGGAATTGCCATCCTGCTGAGCTGCTTTATGCTCTGCCGAAGGAGCGGAAACTTTGACGGGGAGCTGGGAGCTGTGACTTTTCTTTTCCCCCCTAGTAAAGATCAAAAGCAGGTAATTTTCTTGATATTTCTGGAGGATCTTGGCTGCCTCATATCAGATAAGCTTTAATAAGCTTCGAGCATGAATCACAGAACTGGTTACTCAGGCAATTGAAAATGAGTCTGAGTCGTTAGCGGGTGTCAGAGGGAAAAAAATACCCTTTAAAAAGAAATCTCATGGACAAAATTGCATCAGTGACACCCGTCAGTCCAGCCTCTTGCTTCCCATTCTGAAAGCCCTTCTAGAAGTTACACCAAAGTCTGCTGAAAATTGTGACCATCCTCTTTGGTCTGGACTTGGATGCAGTTTGCTGAAGACTGAGTGTTATGATGCTTTTAATGTCCACAAGACAGGCGCGCAAGCCCAAATTGCTAAGCAGAAGAAGATGAGCCACCTCTGTGAAATCAAAAGTGTGCTTGTATCATGGCAGAGAGTTTGGCCCAGTATTCCCCATGGCAGAATTATTTCTTTCCTAGCAAAATACCTTCAAGTTAAACAAAAGTGAATTACATGTCTGTTTAGACATAAGTAAATGGAGAGTGTAAACCTCTCTGCTTTGTTCTTGGTTTAGATTTATCTTTTTGCATGTTCATTTGTTGTGGGTGTTTTTGGTAATGTGACAAACTCATCTGATGCTCTCCTGTGTACCCCCAGCCTCCATTTGCTGAGCACTAGGAAGATTTCTCATGTTTATTTCCTGCCTGTCAGAGCACCCAGTAAACCTTGGGGAAAGGGCTCATCCCTTCCAGAATACAAAGTGAGTCCAAGCAGGGTCAGGGGACTTCTCGGCTCTCCTTCTAAAGGGGAACTGATTCCCCATTTCCTTTCTTTTGGCTCGCTGCTGTGACTTGCATTCACACTGGGTACCACCTTCCCATGCTAATAACCCGATGGCAATCAATAGAGCTGTTCATGGAAGGCAGAGAAAGGAGAGGGATATGCTCAGCCCCCTCTCTCTTTATGCCATGGTGCTTGACAAGTGGGTTGGGGAGCAGGGACAGGCCCATGCTTCCCAGGAGCGGATGCCAGGCACCGGGTAGCTCCCTGCACGGAGCTGGTGTGAGCTCCTCTCTGTGTGCCAGGACTTAGTTCTTCTCTGAGAGCCTGCTTCTCTTGGCCCAGTTTATACCACCTAATTACACAATAATCCCAATGAGGGCCCCCCAAGTTCTCTTCAAAGGAGGAACACCTCTTATTAAGGTTTTGTAGACCCTGTGATCCTAATCCTCTGTCAGGGAAGCCAATGGGCAATTAGGTGCAAAGGCAGAAAGGTTATGGTCTGTGAGTGTCTCCTCTGGAACTGGTGCTTCTGAGGTAAAACCCTGGCAGCACTGAGAACTTCAATATCTTGGGATCCTCACCCACAAGCTTCCCATCTGCAGAGAGGTGCAAGCAGGAAGTGTGTGGGAGAGGAGAGGAAGGGGAGAGGAAGAGGAGAGGACCTGTCCCCCTCTCAGTGCACTCCGAGGAGCTGCTTTCGTGATTCTCACAGCCTCTCTGGAAAGTTTCCTTGGTAGAGCCTATAATTCCTGCAGCAACCCGTGGTCCTCAGCGTGCACTCACAATCTCTTCTCCAGAAGCACACAGCTTTTATTTATATTTAAAACTGAGCTTAAGCACTCAGTGAGAAGGGCAGTGGAAAGAGCAGGAAGGCAAGAGGCAGCTTTGTGAGAGTGTGTGTGTGTGCGAGCGCGTGTGTGGTGTGTGCATGCGTGCGTGTGTTAAACAATTTCATGGACATCTGTCATGCACAGTTAACTTTGCATTGCTGCATTTTAAGTTGTAGGCCCAGGCTTGGCCGTCAGTGATAAAGTAGCTGGCAGTTTTCAAAAAGCCGCTGGATAACAGAGCATGAATCATAAAACACACTACTGTGTAGCAATATCCAAGTTCATTCAATGCAATGAAACCATGCAGAGGACCTTTATTCCCAGCTAATTATGTGGAAACGCCTAAGACAATAAAGCATCTGGTGGTCTTTCTTCCCCATTTCAATTTTTCTCAATATTGTGACAGGAGAAAGCATTGTGCCTTTCCCAGGGTAGTTGCTGTGAAGAGGAGTAAAAGCAAGGGTCAGGGAAGAGCAAATAGATGAATTTATAACTTTCTTTTTATTTATTCCTTTCTCATTGTTTCTCTGGAGACTCTTCCTTCAGGGCTGTATTTTCAAACCACTATTCTCACTACATTCTGCCTGAATACTTTTTTTTTATAATACCACCCAAACTGCCAGGCCCCTCTGTGTTCAGTCTTTTTTCGCCTCTCTTCCCCAGATGCATCCAAAAGTTGAAATCCAAGTCTGTGATCTCTGCTGTGATCTCCTAGGTATTAAAACAGAACCAAAAAAATTAGAAGCCTAGAAACAAGTAGTGTTTTCTGAACAGGGAGCGAAAGGGTTTGGTTTGGAGAGTGTTTTCAGTGAGTTTGGGGCTTCTTGTAACAGAGGATCTGCGACTGTTAGGTTCATTTTCTGTAAATGAAATGCAAATAAATTTCTAATTCAACAGTGAACACTCAGAAAATTTGAAATAACCCCATAGCAAATTATTTCTGCATTACTATTTATTTTTAGGCCATCAAATGACAAAACCTTTTAAACTCCTTCTCCCCTGGCTTTCAGGCTATGGCACTCATCAGTGAATATTTTAAAAAATGTCTCCTAATTCTTTATTTCAGAACAAAGCACACAAGCTTGATTTTCACTAGAACACCCTCCTTGATCAGACTATAGAATCTTTTTTTCCTTGTGAGACCAAGGCTGTTGAGGACAAAAGGAAACAAATTAACCACATTCAGAGTATGGTACGAGGGGGTTTAGATTTTGAGAAAAGAATATAAGAATTATTTCCCTAGTTGCTAATGAGGTGTCTGACTAAAAGTAATACCTTGTAAGTGTTAAAATAGGTTTTGTTCTGTTTGAATGATGATAATTACTGTTGTCCTCTGACAAAAGCTGCAGGAAGAGTCCGATTTGGATCATTGCTCTGCTAAGACCTCACCTGCCTTGGCCAGAACTAGTGAGGCTACCTGGAGCTCCCTGCGTATGGAGTGACTGCTCTAGAGTGTTCAGTAAATGCTGACAAGCAGATGCTCCGGGACGGCAGCTCATCTCCGTACCAAGACAAATCTTCCAAAGGGGTGAAGAGTGAAGAAGCCTGAAAACTCAGACTCATCTCTTCTTCTTTTTCTTTTTGCATTGCAGTATCATGCAGAAACGACAACTCAGTGTTGAGCAAGTTTAAATGAAAGAAATAATGAAACTGGAAAGAGAAAAAGGTAAACCATTTTCCTAACTGGCTAATACCTGGGATCTTTCCTCAAGAGTAAATATTCCACAGATTTCAGACTGTATCCTCTGTTTTGGGCACTCTCCACTGCCGCTCTGATATCTAAAGACTGTGCAGCAATCGTCAGTTTACCTTCAAAATACACAGAAGTACTTTTCATCCTCATGCTTTGAGTATTTGCAATTTGTGCAGCACAGAATGAGACTCAGCTTCACTGTGAGAAAATGAACCCTTAGAAAGGAGCTGTGCTAGCAGAGACCAAAGACAACACGAGACACAGAGAGGAGAATATTCAGACTAGGAAGATTTGTACTTACCATGGTTCATGGGGAAGTAGAGGTGGAAGTGTCAAGGAGGAACTCCTAATAGACTAAATGCATGGCAATGTGTGGAGTAAGCAGGAGGAAGCAGGAATGAGTAAGAGGGAGTGTATCTGATGGGTGCAGCTCGAGGCTAAATTTCATCCACTGACACAGTAAGGAAAAATTCCCATGGTGGTAGTGTATTCTTAACTCCCGAAAGGACATGACTACATTAAAACTCCTACCTCTGGGAAATATTTTAAGCAGTATCTAAATTTTAAATAGGAAGCCTGGGTCAGGGAGGGGCTGCAGTGTAGCTAAAATCACCAATTCATTTAGTACTGCACTCAAACTTCTGCTACTTGATCCCTTGCATTAAGTTTAGGTCAAATCGCTCTGTCCTTTCCTACTTTTTAGGTTTTCAGTAAACAAAATAATAATTATGGCCCTAGCTTTGACATCTAACAGTGAATGTTGTCATTAATTTGCCTCTAATATTTCAGTTGCTTTGTTCAGTGAAAGAGTTTGTGATTGACAAATACACAGTCCTGTTATTAGCCTGCCTCTCCTTCACACACAACACCCAACCAAAACAAGACTTGAAACATGAAGCAGAGAGAAACATAAAAAATAAAAGGGGGAAAGGCAAACAAAAAGCAGAAGCAGGAGAAAATAGGCAGAAATGATCAGGTGAAACCCAAGGATTTGCCAGCTCTGCAGGCAAATCAGACTTCTTTTCTTCCTCTCAGGCATTCACATAAACATCAACATTTCTTCCACTCTCCTTTGCTCTTCACAGTGACACTAGGGGACTTTCGATAAAGCCACAGGTTCATGTGGCACATCTGTCTTTTATCTGTTAGTGAGGGCAAACACTTGTGCAGGAGTTTTGCACTTTGGCGAAAATCAAATATGCTGTCTTCAATAAAATATTTAGTGTTGCCTTTCACCGTAAGGTTTACAAGCACCTGAAGGTGTGGTGAATGTTTTACAGCCTTGAGTGCATGTAAAGCCGTGCAAACCATAATCTAGGATTGTCTGGGAAGAGAAGGTTGGAAAAAGGAAAAAAAAAGGTAAGTACATTTGTTGAAAGCTGAGCATACGCATGTAAGAATGGAAAAGAAGGGAAAGGAAAACACCTATCTACACAAATATTCAATTTTGAATTGGAATGGTAATATCCTGGAACTGCTAGAATTTCACAGCTGGCTGCAGCATGGCGAAATGTTTATATCTGAAAAGGTTACATGTCCCCATCGTGCTGTGGAAAAACATTCACTAATATCTGTGTTACGTAACAGGAGTTGCAGCTTTAGAAGAGTGTGCAACAGATGCATGCTCAGAAATGCCAGCACACACTCAGAAATGTTTTTCTGACATTCCTAGAATTAGGAATTGCATGTCAGGAGGCTGTGACCACAAGTGACAATTGTGCAGTGGAAAATGCAGGTGCACCGGGTTTTGTGTGGTTTCAGCAGCGTGCCGAGTGGGAGTGCATTTCTGCTAACAAACCCCTTACAGCCTCCCTGGAGAACTGAATCCTAAATGTGTTTCTGTTTCTGCTCTTATCCTCCCACTGCTCTCTCTGAGCAGTTAAAGGATTTGACTCATTCATCCCCTCCCTTTGTCTCCCAATCCACATCCTTCCCAGCAAGCAATTACTATTTGTTGCTATATAATTTTTTGTCACATGGATTATTGTCCTAATTACAGTCCCGGCCTGGGAGACTCGCGTGTAGGAATCGGTTTGTTTGCTAGAGTTGTCCTCAGGTGATTGTTTCATTGCAATACATTTATAAGGCTTTTTGAAGCCGCTCCAAAGGGAAATGAAAACTCCCCAAACCCGAGCCAAATGACATTATCTTCTTTCGGCGGGCTGAAGAAGGCAGCTTAGTCCTAATTATTTACGACTGAGTGTGTAGAATACCCCTCTGGTGATTATACATGTCTCACTTCCACAGGCAACCCCGTGACAGGCAGGGTCACGTGGGGGCTCACTTAGGGCTATGTGGCCCTGTATTCCCTGACACCCTGTTACACAGCACAGATTCCTGTTAGAGTTAACTCCTCCGTAACGCTGGGCAAATACATGGCAAAGGAGCAGTGGGAAGCCTGGTGAACGTTCACACCTCTTGTCATAAACCAGGCTGAGGTTTTCTGTGGATGGGGTGGTTCTACTCTCACTAGCACTTGCTTTCTCTTGTGCTGTTGCCTTGGGACAATATCCAGGACAGCCAGCCCTGCTTCAAAGCAGGTTGCAGACCCTGGAAAGCCTCCAGACCGAAACCACTGTGCCTTCCCTTTGTTGTTTACATTTTTGCATGCTGGATGGCATTGGAAGGTGGCTCACCTGGCATCTTTTGTAGAAGTGGAAAGGGCTGTACGACAAAACTATTATTCTTAAGCAGTGAAACGTGTCCAACAACATGACCCGCCATGGAACCAGGGAGAAGGTGGGCTGGAGGCCCGAGTGCCTCTTTGTGATCCAGATCTCCTGCCTGAGGCGGAGGTGCCACGAGTGACCAGAGAACAAGTGCAAAGTGCCTGTCACAGCACACCCAAACAGAGTAACAGCCCCTGCCTAGGCTGCTTGTGGCAGCACAGTGCTGACCTGCCCTCCAAGTGAGCTCTTCGTCCATTCTTTCTAAATAACCAATTCAGCTGCAACTTAGAAGACAGTGTGAGCCACAGGTTCAGTGGGGAAAAAAGGGGGATTATCCAGAGGTATCTGAGAGCCCAAGAATTCAGTTATTGAACACCACCCCCAAGTATACAGTGTTAAGATGCTGAAAAGATGCTGAAAAGATGGGTTATTTGGTCTGTGCCAATCTCTGACATTTGTCCCTATTTTGCTTCCAGTCTCCAAGCTAGAATTACTTACAGAGCTGGTTTGGGTTTCGGTAAAATGTGATAAACGTTATCTGTGTACTTGCCATCTACCCCCTGACTGGGAAATGCTTGAATTATTCCCAATGTTATAAATTCTACAAGTGTTCAATTTTATTGATCACTTTGATTTGGCACCATGCACAGACCAAGGAGCCTTACAGTAATCTACAGAAATCCACCCAGTTCTGAAGGCCACTGACACAGCTCTGTCAGGTTACTGAATCATTGTATTTCGGGGTGGAGTACTTTTTTTGAGTATTTTGTAACATTTATGTCACAAGGTAAATTTTTAGAAGGGATTTCAGATCTGCAAAGCTTACAACGGCACTAGCAGAGGTCAGCAGCTCCTGCAGTCCTACAGACAATGGAGAGTGGGCCTTCTTAAAAGCAAAGTATTTTTCAAGTAAAATTTTTAATTGATGATTTTGAATAACTTACTTAGTCCTTCCAGAAGTTGTCCAGAAAGAAACTGAGGCATCTGAAATGGTTTTCTCATGGTCCTCTAGTAAACAAGCATACGGTGCTTAAAAAAATAAGATTAAACTGATATAAAATTGACACTGTTTTTGAGACAGAGGAATTAAACTATGCCTTCAGAAAGCTTTCTGAAATGCTGGAAGGGCACTGTTATGTTAGTGTAATATCCAGATGCTTCACAAATACACTGTGGAAAATAGCACCATGAATTATTATGTGTTTGAAGTTATCCGATGGAGACTTCTGTCAGGTTTTTTTAATGCTGTAAAACTTTGGGGTTTTTTTTTTCTCCCTTTTTGGGGACTTCTATTGAAGTTCCTATGCAAAACCAGCACAGCTGTAGGAGTTTTGAAGGAAGCTTGCTATCATCTCAGCAGACAGGCTGCTGGCATGGATGAATTAGCACAGCTGCTGTCTACAATGTGATCTAATTCACATGACCATCAAAAAAAGGGCAGTTTCAGTTTGTTAACGTGTTACTTGAACAAGTGATTAAAAGACACAGTGGAGTTTAAACAGTGAACAGTTTGCCAGATTCTGACTTTTTACAAGCAATTCATTACTTTCAATATTGCTTTTGTATTCTTGCTCGTGTTAACTTTCTTGATTCCATCTTAATGGTTTGTTTTTATCTGGGCTTCAACAACTCTGCTGGATGCTACTCTTCTGTTTAGAAATGGGATTCCATATTACATCAGCCCTGTGATCCTGCTGCTCATGTGCTACTTGTGAGTAGAGACACAAACATGCTTTCAATCCAGCGTTTTATTTACAAGGAAATTTGGCCAAATTCCTCTGCTGTGAACTGAAAAAAAAAAAATCTCTAAACCATTTGGGAAAAAAGAGAGGGGAAAAAAGCTCCCTGCTTTTTACACTGTTGAAACTTATGTTCACAGTTTTGGGAGGGGGGAAAAAAAGTAACCCCTGTGCCATGAAATCAAAGCAAGGGGGAAAAAGGAAGCCGCTCTGGTATCTTTGCTTTCCAGCACTGAGAAATCTCCATCCTCACCCACAGGCAGCACGTTGTATGCACAGATGGATGGCGGCATGGCCCAATAGCATGGTCCTTTGTGAAGCAAAACTCTGCCAACTCCCAGGCCAAAAATCCCCCACAGGGTCCCCGATGAGGAAAATTTCCAATGGCAAGCAATAAGAACACAGGCAACAAAGGCCTTGGCAGGGCTGGGTACTGGCTGCTCCTCATGGCTCTTCCAGGGCTGCTCAGGTTGCCAGCATGGTGCCAGAAGGGGCAATTGATGCCACCCAGATCTGTGCTGGCAGACTCCAAACACTCACCCACGCTGTCCAAACAGCAGTCTGCCTCCGGGTCATGGAATAGCGGTGACATTCAATGGCAGTGATGTTTAGCCCTGCTTTTCACCCCAGCTGTGAGAAATGAGGGACTGAGGTGAGGACATCTGCTGCTGCTGCCCACAGCTCCAGGGGTCAGACAGGGGCATTTTTATGGGGTGACTGAGGAGGGCTCATTTGCAGTGTTGTTACACAAGACACTCCAAATCTAGATATTCCCTTCCAGTAGCTGCGGAGGCTTGAGGGCTGGGGACAGCAAAACAGAATCACCCTAAGAGAGATGGTAAGTGCAGTACCAGGTCTCAGATTCATTCAGCTTATCCACATCCACTGCGTCCACTTCATGTGACCCCCAGTTTGTGTAACAGCTTGGCGAGCAGGCAAATCAGAATTTAGCCAAGTACTTTTGCTTTGTCTTATTACCTGGTGCGAACCTTTTGGATTAGTAACGCAGCAGAAACAATGCCAGTGTCAACAACCAGGGAAGAGCTCAAATGGCCCTCGCTCTAGAACGGTGTTTATAATGAGCTCCTGGAAACAAGAACCAGTCCTTCCACTCTGACTTACAAACACAACAGCAGAAGCGCACAAACCAAATCCTGTTCTGCTGGGGAAGTGCTCAAACACAGGGTCTTGTCCTTAGTGGTGGGCTACCTGTGTCATGCAAGTCTGGAAATTTAAGATATTCCCAGTGTAAGCCAGAGGATGGCATGTTCCCACACTCCCTTAGTGCAGGCTCACAGCAGTGCTGAGTTTTGCCTCTTCTAGAAATTCCTCCCACCCTTCCCTGGACAATGTCTTTCACGAAAGTGCTACTCTGGCTTGTGAGTGAAATGTGGGACAGCAAAACTGGCCTGGGCACTCATCAGGTAAGGTCAGACAGACCTCTGCCTGGGCTAGTGTGCCCCTCTTCACGGCTTTTGTGGGTGGCAGCCAGAGATGGTGCTGACCAGGAGTTTGGGGAGAAGGGGGGTGAAAGAGGCCATAGCTGTGTGACCTGTACCCTGGCAGATGGGACCTGGGTTGATCAGGGCCCCCTCCAGGGACGCTGGGGTGCTGCAGAGATGCCCCTTCCACCTGGCCCTGCTGCCCCCAGAGACCCTCGTGGCTGGGGCTGCCCTGTGCTTCACAGCAGCTCCTGCATTGATTCTGTCTTCAGTCGAGGGGATAGTCCATGGTGAAACAACACATCACTGCAGCTTTTTCTCTCCAGACACAATGCTGGAGAGAAAATCGTCGGGAAGAGGGTGGATCATTTGATGGGAAAGTTTTTGGCAGGAGTCTGTAACATTAATGTATTTGTTCATGTTGCTATTGCTGCTAAAATGTAGCTCCCCAAAGAATCTCAGCTGACATAACAATCTTTGTGTAATTGTGAGGCATTGCTCTCGCGTTTCTCTCATGTCTTCATTCTCTGCTGCTTAACCTCTTCACCCTCGCCCTCATCCTCGCCTTCTTCAGGCTTGTCTCCTGCTGCGTTGCTGCTAGAAATCACTCTGCTCTCACTCTGTCAGCTACTTACTTATTTCCAAATCACTTCCTTTATTTTACTTCTCAGATTCCTCCACTTGTACAGAGATATATCTGTCTGTGTGTGCTCTCCTACATTTTCCCTCCTGCTGGTTCTTTGACAATATTTCTGTCCGAGGCTCAGGGATTATTTTGTGACATGTTCTGTCTTATTTGCTTTAACAGAATTTGCATGGTCCTTTTCAGTTGTAAATACATCGTCTTTGCTGCCTTTCTCTTCTGCAGACTTGATGAGACTTCCAAAGAGCTGCACTCAATTTGAAGAAAGCTTCATATAAGCCTTCTCTGTGGAACTTATTAATACAAAATTGTTTCATACATTCTGTTAAGGAGCTATTTAATTCCTGCTGACTCACAGCCCAGCATAGAGGCTGCTCCCAAATCCCATTTTCTTGGTAGCTCTTTCTGCATTGCTAGTCCTGTGCCTGCACTAACACTGACAGCATGGGTGGGGGGAACACCAGCAGTGCTGGGAGAGAAGGACCCAGCTGTGAGGTGCTGACTGGTGCTTCGTTTCTTCATTTTTTCATTCCTACCTTGGTTTCAAAGGAGAAAGCTCAAAAGTTGTTTGAGTTCTCTGCCACTCAAAGCTACATCAGGACATGAGTGTAACAGCAGAAAATTGCAGACATACATGCACTGAATTTTTGTTTAAACACTGGAACCAGTTCTCTGATCTCTTTTCTGAGTGGTGCCTGGACGAGCAGTGCTTTGGTACACATGGAGCTCCAGGCAGACTCTAGTTGTGTTAAATGACAGAAAACCTTCAGTGAGCAGCAGTCTCTGTCCCCAGAAACTGAGCTCTTGGTCTGTGCTTGTGTTTGGATGACTTTGAGGAGGGAAAATTTTAGGTAGAGAGGGCTTTTTCCAGCCAGTTCGAGGGTACAAGTGTGCGGCTTTGAATGTATGAAAGTACAGGGTTGGCTGGAAGCTGATTCCATGCAAGTTTGTGCAGGACGGGGCCTGAAACACAGCTGACCCCTGCGAGCAGAGCTTCCAATCTGTGGGAGATGCACACCGGGCAATCTTCTGGACCAGGAGATGCTGCCCTCCGTCCTTGCCCCTGTTCTCTGGCGTTTGGGGCAGGAGGGGAGACTGCCCAGGGCGGAGAAAGAAGCTGAGAAATAAAATGAGGCAAGAAGGCTGCACGAGAGTCTTTTATCAGGTACATCTTCGTTTTTCAAGTGCCTATCATATCACGCAAACTGCTCTTGAAGAGCCCTCCATTTACCCTCTCCCCTAATTAAATGTGCACTTCATTAATGTAAATTGGGGGTTTAATGCTCTTGTTGAAATTCTGAAGAAAGTGCTATGGCCTTGCGAAATGCTTAAGCATCATTGCAAATTAGATTAGGGACCAAGAAAGGCAGTAAAATTAGAATGATAATGGTTGATGTGGCTTCCTGACAGGCGTGACTATTCAGGGATCAATGGGATGGAGAACAGTTTCCCCCAGCCTAAAGCGAAAGGCAGGGACAGACGTCAGCCTACAGATGTGGCTTTTGGAAGCTCTTTCAATTAGTTTAATTTGGTAAATGGTGGGGATTTAGAGGCTCTTAGCCAGTCATACAAGACAAGAATACATTGAAATGTTTTTTCGCTTTTTTANGCTGGGAGGGGGTGGTGGTGGGTGTTTAACCAACTTGGGGCTTTAAAATGGAAATGCTGGCGCTGGAGCTCGTTTGGGAGCTCTCCCTGCGGCAGCCCCGCGCGGGAGTCGCTCCCGAGGGGCAGGGCAGGGGGTGCCGCGGACCTCCAGGGAGGGTCCCTCGGCAC
>VXAZ01018984.1:455278-467062 GCA_013399875.1 Gymnorhina tibicen
GGGGATGGGTGGGGGGGACAACACAAGTCCTTAAACACGGCGGGGGGGGGGTGATGGGGGCTTCCTCTGGGCCCCGCTGAACGGAGCTGAGTGCCCCCCGTCTCTCTCTCGGGGCTCCAAATCGCCACTGCGCTCCCCTTCTCGTACTCCTTTAATCGCGCTCTTTACCTCTGCAAGGTCGGGAGGGAGAAGGCAGCTGGAATCTGCAAACAGCGCTCCTTTTTGTGTCGCTGCCGGAGCCAGGAGTTGGAGCTTGTTTTTTAATCCCCTCGCTGGATAGGCAATTGTAGTTAATGAGGTGGAAAACAAGTTCGACAGACAAGTGGCGCTGAGACTTGGCTGGGTTTGCTCGAGGAGGAGGTAAGAGGAGGGTGCTCCTGACTGAGGATTTCTTTACTATAAATGTGCAAATAAAAAAAAAACCACCAAACCAAAAACCAGGAACATCAGCTTTTATGGAAAGCTAATGCCTCAGAAACAAATCAAATGGCGCAAAGCTGTGCAGTGGTGCATAGGGTGACTCCGAGTGCTGCCTGCACGGAGCAGCCCCATTTAAGGGAGGTCCTCCCTCACCCGTAAAGCTGAGCTTTCACTGTGAGCCTGGCCAGTTAACTGGGCTCCAGTAATATTCCCTAATCCTCTCTTGACAGAAAATAATTCACGTGCTGTGAGGGTGTGTGTTTGCCAGAGGGAGAGACTCTGCTTACTAGGAAAGAGCAGTTTGGGATCCATAGGGTTGGGCAGTTCCTGGGTAGAGTAAGCCTTGCACAGGAGGAGTAGAGCAGCACCCTAAACGGGGTGGCTTCCCTTGTGACTTTAGGTACTCCTTAGCCACAGGAAAGCATCCCTGTTGGACCTCAGCAGTTCAAAAGTTAGGTTTGGGATGTTGACCGAGCTGTTGCTGATGGACTCACATCCATCCCTGGTCGAACAGCATTGCAGTAATGCAGTACCAGATGCCAGGAGCTCCGGGTGTCAAATACCAAGTACCAGGCACAAAAGTAAAACACATTTGGTAACTCCTTCTCTACTCCAGCCAGTGTAATGTGCAAATTTTCTCAGTGCTGGGCAGCTTCCCTGAAGCCGCCTGTGAAACGACTGGGTTTTTCTCGCTGTGCATTCCAAAAGCCATCCCAGCCGTCTGTCCCAGAGGAGGGGTGAGGCCTGGGACTTGAGCAACCAGTTCCACAGAGCTCAGGGTGGAGATGCCCTGTGAGCAGCAGATAAGAAGCTCCTGCAGAGCTTGGCAGGCCAGCGCCTTGTGCGAGCTATTGCTACTGGTCTTTCAATTTCATTAGCACTAAATTCACCTTTACAAAAATTAAATTTTTAAAAACTGCTTGACTTGGCAAGGGCACCAGCTGAAAGATCAAGTTACTGTTTGTAAATGCCAGACATGAATTAATTTAGCAGTGCACTTGTCCTGACTTTATGAGAACATATCCCGAATATTGACTTTTTCTTTCTTCAGTAAAACCTCTTTTCCTTTGATGGGTGAGGCCTCTGTCTGGTTGCAGTGGGCTGGTGTTGACTCACTCTGAAGCTTTTTCAGTGTGCTGCTCATTTGGAAATGTGGACATGAGGTTGCTGGGTCTCTGCTGCCGCCTGGAGAGCTAGGTGAGAGAATTTAATGCTGCTTTTGGGAGATGAGTACTTCCAGTACACTCAGGGCAAACCTGAAAAGTGAGAGCTGTGTCATCTTTTAAACAGAGAGAGCGTAACATCATCAACTTTGAAAGAAAACTGGTAATCAGGTCTGGCTGCCAGCTACCCCAAAACTTTTTGCTGTGGGAGGGGGCAATGGCAGTCGTACCTTGTTAACCTTAAAAGGGGGGAAAAAAAAGTTTTAAAAGAGATGTACCATTTTTAAAACAAGAAGGCAGAAGAACTCCTTGCAAGTCAGAGGAAGTATCTGAACGTGGTGCTTTTTCTGTATGCCTGTTCACATCCTGAAAGCTGCAGCTACAGAGCCAGAAACAAAACTAACAAGCACAAAATAGGTAAAAGAAAAGAGCAACCAGCCAGCAGAGCAGATGGAAAAATAACAGGGAAGGGACTAGTTAACCTCAGGTCTTCTTTAGGCAATCGGTAAGTACTTTGCTCCTGTGGGTCTCCCTGCACCCCTGTGGACAGCCCACTGGGAAGCAGAGGTTTTCCCTGCTGTAAGGGCATGATTAGGTGTGGCCCTGTGGATCACTCTCACTTATTCAGCTGTTAAAGCAGCTTAAACCCTTATAAGAACATTAACATTTGGGTGCCAATACCAGCTTGACCTTTATTCATAAAGTGCAAAGAGTTGGAAGTACAACAGATTGGTTGCCAGCGATTGCCTTTTATGTGCAGTTTAGAGGCTTTGATTTCTCTCCCCTTTCTTCCTTTAATCTGACATCGCTGCCTTGAATATGTTTGTGCTCTAAGTAAACAGGGCCAGTGCAGGCCTCCCTTTTTGAAGAACTGTGTGCCTGTGTGAGAGTGAGGTGGGGGGTGAGGTGACCTTAAAAAAAAAAAAGTTTGCCTTTGGAATTAGAGGGCTTAAGAATAGATGGAGGACACCAGGGTTGAATGGAGCTGTTCACAGATCTCAGAGTTGAGCTCCACATCAGTCCTCAGGAGCCCCAGCTATTTATTCCAAATAGCTGTGTAGATGGGGAATGAGAATGTAAGGATTTATATTAACTCTCCCGGACTTTTGACTTCATGACACACACAAGAGGGAAGCTCCGAGTGGAGCACAACAAAGGTGAAGTGTCTGAAACAGTCACACCATCCTGTCCAACAGCCATCTGGTCCCCTTGTGTTCTTGGGTTACTCCTGAGGTAGAAGAGATGCCCAAGACTGGGTATGGTTTTCTTATTTCTGGTGACATATTTCTGCTGACTTTCTGTGATTTTCTGGTTTTTACCCATTCTGCAGAGTGTTAGAGTCAAATCATGGCTGACTGTTTCCCAGAAGCATCGAGGAGAACCCAAGAGAAGGAGAATAGAGGGAAATTATGTCTAATGTCTCAGCACCAACCAGCAGGCTGACACCATCAAAGCCATCATACAGTTGGGACACCCTGGCCTTAATTTCTCAAAAGTAGCAGCTTTCTGATAGCTTTGGTAAAGGTGGACCTACGAATTTCGGTGTTGTTTGGGCACTTGGCTCTGATTTTGACACTCCTTTTAAGCTTTTAGTACTGGTTTAGACAGCTTTTTGATATTTTTGTTTATGGGATACTTGTCTTCCATAGATCCTGCAGTGCTTTGTCACAGTCTGCTTTGTCAGGACAGCAGTTTTCCAACCACACTGTTTATGCATAAGTATAGCCTAGAGAACTGCATTAAAAAAAAAACCAAAAAAACCACCATGGTGTTTTAGAGGTCATCCAGCTATGTCTGCAATGAGCCTGATGACTTGTCTTCAATGGAAATACCTTTTAAATTCATGTGGTACTTCCATCTTCCATCTAGAGCTGGAGATCTGCTTGGCTTTCTGCTTAGATTGATGCTGCAAGAAAGCAACTTTTTCTGTTCTACTAAACTTTTCTATTCCACTAAACTTTTTCTAAACTTTTCTATTCCACTCCTCCCAGCAGTGGGGTTATTCTTGTCTTCTCCAGGTGTTTGTGTGTCTTGGCCATCGTGTAAATGTCATTAGACTTTATTCTGCCCTTGTCCTTCACGTCAGCCTACCCTGAGCCTTCTTGCCTTCTCCAGGATTTCAAACCCCTGCCCAAAGCATTCATTTAAATAAAAGTGCTTTTTTTGTGCTGACAAAATATATCTTTATAGCAGAGGGAAGGCCTGAATGAACATTTCAAGTCTTACCTGTCACAAGCCATTAGCTGAATTGCTTAAAGAAATCCCCTGACAAGTGTAATTGCTGGTTTTGTGTTACAGAGCTTCATGATATTGCCCACAAGAAGAAATTCTTTTACAAAAGCCCCTTCTGTTTAATAAAGTAATTTGTTCCAGTTACAGTGATAATAAAATTGCTGAAATGGAACAGGATTGTTCAATGAGGACCTGAATCCAATTTGCTGTACTAGTACGATTACACTTTTATCTCTGTGTTTACTCATTTGTAGAATTGCTACCAGACTTTTTATATGCAATTAATGGGATTAATGGTTCCCAGTACAGGCAAGACAGAGCCCAGGAGCACAGCACCTTATTTTGTGTGTCAATGACACACCAGCCTTTTGTGGAGCACTGCCTCAGGGTGTAATGCAGTGTAACATGCTGCTTTCCTCTCTGTTCTTTGCAACAGGTGGAGGGGATCTCATGGTATTTGATCTCATGGTTGTTAGTTACTACATTTGTACTGCTGTAAGGTCAGAAGAGTTGCTTTTGTGTGGCTGCTAAGAACAGAAGTTTATCTATGGTTCCTGGGGGGAAGGGTGGCATGACATGACCCCTGTCCTTTGAGTTCAAAACAACTATGAAACAATTGTTTATTCATGCTTTTTTTCTTTTCCTTGCAAGTCTAGAAATTACTTATTGAAGATTTGTGAGCCACGGAAAAGGATGATTTTTCACTTCATGGTGACTGAGGGAGTGCCCACAGAGATAGATCTATCCTAACTTTTCCTTTTTAGGATTCTGCAGGGAGGAAGATGAAGGAGAAAACCCACAGAGCTGATGTGGCTCACGACTTACTACACTGATGCCTCTGAACCTGATGTGGCCTGATGTTTCTTAACTTCAGCTAAGACCAAATCTCCCCAGCCCAAGGCATGTAGGCTAGTTGGCTTCACAGCTCACAAATGCAAATAACATATGCCAGCTTTTTTTCCTCTGTTTCTTGGCACTCTTATAGCAATTCCAAACCTATTAGACTGGTATTTGAGCCTCTAAAACTGGCATTGTTTGAGACTTTGAGTAGAGAAAGGGACCAATGATAGAGTACGTGAGCAGAGAAATGGTAGTTTATTTGCTCCTTAAAGCTTGCCATGAGGTACAAGACCCAAATGCTCCATCAGTCACTTCAACCCAAGCACAAACATATTAAGCTCCTAATGAGGGAATGCAGGCATGCTCTGTGTGGTTACTAATATTCCCTTGCGTCCTCGTGGCACCAGTGCCGTGCTCGCTGCTGCCCACACACAGAGCCAGAACCAGCGCTGCTCCAGAGAGCTGGCAGTGTAAGCAAAAGCATACACAGTCTAAGGATTTGCAGTCCTGGAGACAAACTGAAGGCCCCTCTGACATGTTACTAACTCAGGGATATAAGTGTTCTTCACTAAAAGCCAGGCAGATTAACTTGCTAGGTTTGACTAAAATGCCTGGACCGGCGGGGAAGAGCTCACCAGCTTCCTTTGGGGCACCCCAGTCAGGATGGGATTTTTCAAGGGCCTGCAGGCAGCTCCCAGCTCTGGGGCCACAAGGCTGGATTCTGAGGTCAGAGTTCACAGCTGATGGTGGCCAAGTGGGTTTTGTGCATGTATTGGGCTATTTGGAAGAACCTGCTTTTCAGAAGAGGGGTGTTCCTTGCTCCAGTTAGATGCTTTTATATTTAGTAAGGGAGCTGGACCTCAGAGTCAAACACTGGCATGTCTTTTATGCTAATTTTAAAAAATGCAGATAAAATTATACAACTTCTAAACCACTCGTATCTTAACACAGAAACAGCCAATGTAGAAATGGTTTCATGGTGCAGTAGTGGAAAATACCAGGGAAGCAGGGAAATCATTTACATGGTGCTTATTTTACATCAGATTTAATCAGATGAAGTTTTGGAGTGTAAGTGGCTGACATTTTCCCTTGATGGAGCTGTGAGGCGGTTTAAAGCCGGTGGGAGCCTATAGCTGCAGGGGCTGGCTGGAATTCCTTTGGGTGCCAGGTTCAGGCTGCCCTTCAGTGAGAGCATCGCTGCTCTGTGTTGGGGTAAATGAGAAACCTCGGCCCGATGCCTTGGGCGGCAGGAAGAACTACTGGCAGTGTTGTGGCTTATGGCAGAGGCTTTGACACGTGGGTAGGGAATCAGAAGCAGAAACACCGAGTCTCCTTATTGCTCCTGTTGCATTGTATCTCCAGCGGAGTTCAGAGATGACTTGTGGCAGGGGATCACTCTCTGCTGGAGTGGGTGACTGAGTGCCAGGTCAAGGTGTCTGAGGGGGAGCCTGTAGGTGGTTTGAGTAACATCTGCTCCAGTCCCACAGAGTGTTTCCCTCTGCAGTGGTGCTGCACTTACTCCAGGGACAGTCCTGGGACACTTGAGAGTGGACTCTTTGGAGACGTCTATCAATTGCCAGATTTCTTGGTGTGCTGCTCTAACCATTTGGTAGCAGTTATCAAACAAATCCTACACAGAGAGCTCCATGCTATCCAGGATATTTTCAGCATCTTATGAAACTTGTCATGTGGGTACAAACATCTACTTTCTCTTCCTAAAACCCCAAGCTGCCTTTTTTTCCATGGAAACAAGCTGAGGGGGGTGAGCAGTGACAGCAGCTGAATATGGCTTCTGTTCTCTTCCTCCTCCTGTATGCTGAGGATGCTCCTCTGATGTGTGGAAGTTTTTCAGTGCAGAGTGTAGGTACCTCTGAGTCCCTGGGGATTTCCAGTGTCCACAGCATGATGCCTTCCAATCTTTGCATGGGAGTTCTCTATCTCCCCAAAGTCTTTACCATCTTGCAAAGAGCTTTGGGTACTGATTAAGCTGATAATAGAATGAATAATAAGTGCTAGCCTAGTTCTCAGCTGCCAGCCTTCTTGACAGCCTTTGTTGGACTGCAGTCAGCTTACAAACCCTAGAGCAATAGATTATCCACCATAAACTGTAATGTCTTCTGTACCTTGGCACTTTGTAAGGACTCTCACCCAGCCTGTCTCAATCACTTTCAGTGTCCTGATCAAAGATTTCTGACTTATTTGAGCTAACTATCAGTATTTTTCCCTTTAGTGCTGTAGCAGTGTCAGCTCTGAGTGTTGATACAATGCTGGTCTGTTTGCCAATGTGCTCGTATATCACGCAGCTTCACCATTGAAATAAGGTGAATTTGGTCTTAAGAGGACTGTTGAATTTTATGTATGGTGTAATCCAGAACCCACCAATGTTTTAAAAGAGACAGGGTCAGGGGGAGGAGATGTTTTGTGGACATCTATGTCCTGTGAATTCAGCTGTCTGAAAGGTCGAGCTTGTCAGGGATACTGCTGATAATTCTCTTGCCGTTCCCAGACCTTTGTGCCCTATGCTGACAGCTCAAAACACCTCCGCCCACCACCCCCCCAGAACTCAGATATTTCTGGCGGTGGAACAAGACCCAGCAGAAAGTGGGCTGGTGGAAGACAGCCTCCTCTGGGAGGACCACACAAGTCTTAGGAAGGTTTGGGAAGCAGGTTTGGCCACACCACTGAACAAGGGTGCCAGGGTTGGGAAAGGGCTGCACACCAAGAAGGTTCAGTAAAGGAGTTTCAGGCCCACTGTTGGGAGAAGAATGTGGTTAGGGCACAGGACACCAGCCTGGGCACTTGCTGACTGGCTTATCCTTTCCATGATCACAATAAAATAAGGTTGTGCTGTACCTATTGCTGTTTGTGTCGAGTGTCCAGAGGCAATAACAACCACCAGGGCTCTGCTGTGCTCAGAGCTCTGTTAAAATGTAGTATAGGTTTGGGATTTTTTGAGGAAATGTATGTCCTTTTTAAAAAGGATCAGGCAACGGGTGAGATGACAAACAAAGCTGAGGAGGGCACATCCCCTGTCAGGCATCTGCTCAATGCCATAAATGTGAATAGCTATGAACCCTCTTGATCCCAGCCCTAGTTTTATACACACTACACCACACCTCCTTCATGGCGAGTGGGATAAAGAGGTACAAAGCTCCTTTTTAGTGATATTTCTGCTACACTGGTGTATTCACGCTGTCAAAATGACTTTGAGGTTAAAAATAAATGAAAGCTAGAAGTGACTGGATGTTTGCATGTCAAATCAGGAGGGCTTTGCCTCTGTTGTTAAGCAAGCAGTCTCTGGCGTTAAGAGTGAGTTTCAGCAAGCTTATGTGTTCAGACTCAAGCACAAAACTCCACTGTCAGGAGTCCCTCTTGCTGTACCCAAACTGGGCCTTTTCTTTGCCTCCTGTGATATCCTCTGTTGCCCGTGGACACTTTGAAGAGAAAGGAACAGTGGTGCACCCACAGCCCAGGTGTATGAGAGTCATGATCAGGCTGTAGTGCTGAGCCACATTAGGGAGCTGGAACCTGTTGCCAAGAATTAAGAGCATTTAGTTTGAGTATATTGTTGCCTTACTTGTTTTTTCCCCGCGAGCTGTTGGGGGCCTTCCTCGGCCCCTTTAAGAACCCCCTCACTGTGGAGCAGCTCCTGGTCCCTTTGGCCAGACGTGGCAGGAATGGATGGGCCGTGTGCGGCGGGATCAATTGTAAAAAGTGGAATTAGTCATTCTAAATCATGCAGCTGTGGTCGAAGGGAGCTCTTCTAAAAATCATTAAACAATCATGTATTCCTATTGATTTATTCAAAATACCTTGAGGGAAAGCAGATTAAACACAAGGTAAAAGTAAACTAATGCAGATTAAATGGATGAAGGATGGGCCGATAGTTCCCTAGGTAGTTTTTTTACTAATGAGAGGAAAATTATATGTACACTATTACCAGTATAAAAGGGTCTATTAGAGGTCTTTTGCTTGACATATTTATGTATTTCAAATACTAAGTAGCACAGTGAATTAGGTTTACTCTGGACATTTGTTATTTTTATTGCATCTCCAAGTGATAAACAGGGCTTTCTCTTGAGGGCAGCATGCTGCTTTGCTCAGGAGGCACAACCCTATCTGCATAGCGAAATGCTGAGATGACAATTGCATTTTGGATGACATTTATTAGCAATCCAAGTGCAGTTTTATGCCCACTTCTGAGGATCACAGCCAGTGTTTAATTGAGGGGTGCAGGTATAGGTCAGTATTTGCAGCCACCATCACCCCATCTCCTTTCCACTTCATCCTCCCATGCTGCTGCTTTTGAATGGCATTCATCCGGAATCCTTGGGAGGACTGGGGTGACACATTCACTGTTCCATTCACTGCTGTCTGTCATGCACTTGCAGCAGCGTCCTGAGGACAGCAACACTGCAGGGAAGATGATTTTGTTAAAATACAATAGAGTTGTCATCTCAGATGTGTTTGCTCAGGTGTTCTTGCTGCTTGTGTTCAAGAGGAGCAAGTCCACACCCTGGAGACAGCCACACCCAACACAACTGGAAACAGGGCAATCATACTGGAAACGGGGAAATCATACTTGATGCAATGAAGTTCCAGTTTAAATTTAGGGCAAGAATCCTCACTTTTGGTTCATAGAAGTGTCTGAATGCAGTAGAAACAATGGAGTATTAAATGCCAGGAGCCACTTTTATAATTTTGCAGAAACTCAGAATCAGAAACTGGAACACTGCTTTCTCCTGCAGATAAGGACAGGGCTGGTGACCTCAACCTTCTTGCATCACACAAACTGCTTTTGGGTTTTCTGCAATGACTCCAGTAAGCAGTGGTTTTCTAAAGCAGAAATCTCAGAGGAGATTAGTATTTTATAGGAAATAATGTTGCTGTGTTGAGAGATTCATTTGCAAAGCCAAATTGACATTACTGGGAAAAATAAATAGATGAGCTTTATGAAAGTGTATAGTGGATTACATGTTTTGCCTATATATATGCAGAGTGGAATATGAAGGAATCATAATTAGGTAGATCATTTGTATACCTGATCTACTCTTGTAATTATTGCTCTTGTCAAATAATGTATCTAAACCAACCTACAAAACAAAACCTTGTCATGACAGATAAAAAGCTAAAAAACACATTGATGGATAATTTCATTATGCACTGCACTTAATTAAAATATAGGTAGCAACCTGGAGGTATTAATTTACAGAACTTTAGGTTTTATTTGTACATAAACCACAAACTATGGGCACTGTTATGGTCTTGTCAGTCAGTATAGAAATATTTGCCCAACAGTTACTGAAGGAAGTGTACGATACGAGAAGGCCTGAAGATGGGACACACAAGGTTCAACTCGCTTGAGGAGTGGAAATGTTTGATTTCATTAAGTACTAATTACTCACCAGCACTGCTCTGACCATGTAGTGATTCTGAAGGTGGCACTGGCATGTTCGGGAAGGGTCTCATGCTGGCTAGCATGAGTGTGGTGTGGAGGAAAATCCTGGGCTGTAAAAGTATTCTTCTGCCTTTTGGCAACTGATGCCCTGTGCAGTTTCATTAGCAAAGAATTTCTGTGAGAGACCGTGTTCCACAGTTTGAACTAAGTTTGTGTTGAAAAGTGATTAGGTTTTGGAAGGTTTTCTTCGAAACAAGTATCTCTGGGCTTTGAACACAGTGTGTCTGCTTCATAAAGTTCTCCTAATTAAAATATAGATATTGGCGTCAAGCATTGATAAGGATTTAGGGTAAATTGGTGGGTTGCTTGCTAGAATGAACAGCAATGGAGAAACAAGATGACACTGGTGTTCAATCCAGCAGCAAGAGAGGAGTTGTCTCTGCATAGCCGTACTGGAAGCTGCTGCCTCTGCCAGCAGGTACCTGTGCAGTGAGAGCAGGGTGCTGCAGCTCCGCCTGGGCTCCCTGCTGCTGGGGCTCGCATTCCTGCCACACCCGGTAATGCCTCCAGCGTCTCCCAAGGCCATAATCCGTTCCCCAGAGGCATAAAGCAGCTGCCTCTGGTTGCAGAGCAGAAGGGAAGCACGAGCAGCACGTGATTTGGGGCTCTCACGTGCCTGTGATTCTGGATCCAACTGAAGTGATTAGATTTTTGATACCCACAACGAAAGGGAGAGGTTGCCACCACACGGCAGGGGTCCAGCCTGCTGGAGAAGTGAATTCTGAGCTGCCGCAGCTTGTGGGCCATTGTGTTATGCCAAACTCAAGCTGACTCCTTAAAATTTAAAGCTGGAACTGGACACTTTCGAGTTGTTTCATGAGTGTTCAGTCATTTTTGTTGTGCAGGGTGGTGCTTTATCAGACAGTCTGACACCCACTTTAGTCAACTAATTTTAATCTGGTTTATTTTTCCCTTGCTTGCTTCCCAGGGCAGCATGGCCAAGTCCTGTCCCTTAGTCACAAGAAACTGAAGGGTGAATCTCAGTCTCTATTTCTATTACTTTTTTTCACCTGCAAACACTTTTCTTCAAAATCACGTTGTCCGCAAGGAGATCTGTGCCTTGTTAACAACGTGGAGGTTTTGTTTCTGTTGGTTTCCAAGTACAAGGCCTATCTAGTATTAGTACATAAAAGCACATATTGAAAACCGATTTTTATTTACATATGCAAATGCTTGGTGTTTCTGGGCATTTAATGAACTGCAAAACATAACAAGTCTCTCTTTCCATGGACCAGGGAGTGCCCATGGTGGAACTTTCTATGGGAGGGAGAGCAGTGGCAGCAGTGAGATGTAATGCCAAAATACCTCGTGGTTTAAAACAAACTTTCAGATAACCTACATCTATTGCCAGGTAAAGAAAAAAAAAGGCTAACAGCTTCACTGTGCAACTGCAAGCAGTGAGCTGGCTGATAGACCCTGGTCCCACTCTGTTCCACAGGAAAAAACTCCAGCTGATTGCGTGTGTTTCGGTCCAGGTTTTCAGGAGGGAGGCTGCGCCCTCCCCACTGGCTCAGAGAATCAACCTCATTCACCACTGTTCCTTTTCAGAGCTCTACTGTTCACCTTCCCGTGGAAGATCTTGGAGCTGAAGAATGAACTCTTTCAAGTTTCTTTTCTTAAGAGTTGTTCCAACATTACCTGAGGGAGAATTTGGAGGGGGGGGGGGGGGGG
>VXAZ01018984.1:467116-504750 GCA_013399875.1 Gymnorhina tibicen
CTGTGTTCAGAACAGCAGAATTCAGTTTGAAACATTTTCAAGTTTTGCTAACTATAGCTTTCCACCAAGTCCTATCAGTAGGATCTTCACCACTTAAATTCAGCAGCTATCACTTGATGTATTCGGGTTTTTTTACGTGCAGAGCTATGCATAGGGAAATTGAGATGGTGGACTACAGGAACTCACCTACAAGAAGTTATAATTCTCTAAAGGGGATAGGTCAAGCCTTGGTGAGAATGGGCATTGCAATCACCTGCAGTAGATCTCCTCAACCTGGTTCAAGATGCACTCAGCCCAGCAAGGAGCAAAAGGAAAAACCTTTTGGAGACATCAACAGCAAGTGCAGTGGCAGGCAGAAAGGGAAAGAAGTTTAGGATGCCATCCTATCAAACGTGAAAAAATTGGCTTTCCTGGTGGAGGGGGAGGAGGTTCCTTGTGTTGTGTAACTCACTGCCAGACAAAAAGCAGTTGCACCTGGCATGGGAAGGTTTGCTTGTAAGTCAAAAAAAAAGGCAAAATATTTTAAATTATTGACTTAATTACCTCTTGAAGAAGATTATTGTAGTCTAATTTTCTTTTTGGAAAAAGGTTACTATAGCCTGATTTTTTAAAGAAGAATTTATTGGTTTGTCAAATTGGAGATTTGTTTCCCTTGGCTGTTTCAGGACGCTGTCTTGACTGCCAGAATCAGTTCAGCCTAGTTTTCTGTTCTGCAGGACGATAAAACTGTAGAATTGTCAGACTTGATCAGAGCAGGCAGTCCATCTGATCAACTATCCTGTCACCAGCTTACTCGAAAAATAAAAACAGGGTTTGTTTGTTGGTTTGGGATTTTTTCTTTTGCTGCTCTTTAGCATCTTCAAAGCCTCTCTGCTCTATATTTCTTACCTTGCTGTTCAGGCTGCCTCTAGTCAGAGCAGAGGGAAAGAAGTGTTTCCAGAAAACCAGTTCATCCCACCTTTGCTAGATACCAGTTCTTGGATAGGAATTCAGTCCCAAAACCTGGGTTCAGAAGCATAACTTAAAGTGATGATACCTGCATTAAAGGAATGAGGGAGTAAATATCAACAAAAGCTTGCCAAGTAACACTAAACAAAAAATAAATATCAATTTGAGGGAGAGGAGGGAGAAAAGCTTCTGCAGTCAGAGCTTTATACCGTGTACAAGTCTGTCTTGAATGATTTCTGAGTCAGTAACAAATAGATATGACAAAATACAACCTGTCATCATGTTTGACCCACAAACTGTCTTTCCATTCACCTTTCCATTTGGGAGGAAAAGACCTGCATTTTCCCCCTCTCCCTATGTATATGGGGCACCATTTCAGTTCTTTATTGGCATTGTGGTAGTGCAGCCCATGAACAAAGCCAGCATAAGCCTGTGAAGAGATGGAAAGTCCATCTGTAAGTGAAGCTGTTGGAAGGCAGTTCCCAACAGGTGCATACTGAAAGTAGAGAGGAGCCTCAGGAGCCACAAGCAGAACAAACTTTTCCCTCCCTAACTTCACAAATGAGCAAGACATGGAAGGGTAGAATGGCTTTTGAAGAAGTTGGTAGTAATCCACTGGGTTTATGTGATCTCCATCTTACACGATGCACCACAAGAGACATCAGCAAGAAACTGCATTGTAACAAGCTACGTACAAAACAAGCTGCATCATACGAAAATTCTCAGCTCTTGGTTCAGCAGTAGGAAAATAATAACCAGAATTAGTTGGAGACTGACTGTCTGAGCGCCCCCTTAAACCATTCCTTGTCCGTTTGCAAGATCTGCTGTGAATCAAGATCTTCACAACTGCTGGATATCCACCTAAGAAAAAAAATACACATTTAGTATGATCAGTATCAGATACGTTTTTACACCAAACAAGCAGCACTGCTGGCTTCTCTGGCTTAGCGTACAGTCATCGGAAGAAAGCCGCTGTATGGTGAATTATTAGGGTACTTGGAAAGTGAGATTTGATTTGTGAGGGTTTATGTTATGCAGCATTTAGGCAAGCAATAATTCTGGATGCCCATGAGCTGTCAGGCCAGGTTCTTTCCTGGAAAAATGCCAAGCAAAGCTCATATTCATGTTTTGATGACATGAAATGCTTTGTGCCTTTTTGCCTGAGGCCCGATGTTTGTCACAGCCTAGACAGCAGTGACAAAAAACATGAAGCATGGGATTTTCATAAAGAGTGGTGGTATTTGTCAGTCGTTTGGATCCAGGATATATTTGATGAGTTTAACCCTGTCCAGTTGATATGCTAGCAGAGGTTGGTTTGATGCTTTTAAACTATTAAACATACATGGATAATTTAAAATATGTTCTTGCAAAATATGATAGGTTTATCTGACTCAGTTGTTCAAATCAGGCATCTTGATATTAATTAGAGAAATATGTCGTCATCTTCCCTATTGAATAAAACTGGAATTCTGTCTTTTTAAATTTTGTTATGGCCAAGCCATGACTTTTTGCTTTTATGAGAAACAAGCAGACTTGTGTAAAATAACTATTGTCAATGAACTATGTTATCTGGCAGCACTGAACACACTCAGTGGATTAAAACTGAAAGTCTGTCGTGATCTGTGTGACTGACAATATCTCACTTCCTTCTCTTGGCTCCTTTCGATATGCAAGAAATCCCAGTGCTGGGGATCGTTCTGCCAGCTGGGAATCTGTCCTGCAACTTCAGTGCCTGAGAGCTGTGTTTGGCAGACACTGTTCTGCACTCCACCTTCCTTGGGAGCAAAATAAAATTAAACATAATGCAAGGTCTATTTAACCACAAAATTTGCAAAATGAGACTCACTGATGCAAATCATGACCCAGAGCCCTTGAGTGTGTGAGGATGTTCTCAGCTGATTTCAATGAATTTTGGATAAGGCCATCTGAGCTGTATGGTTTTAACTGCACTCACAGTTATCACATGTATTCGTGTTTATGGAAGCTTTTTCCCTTCCACACAGTCTATTTTTCCATCCTGCTCTGACCCTGTAGCCTCTGTTTCAGTATCAGCTTCTGAGGTCCCTGTTCATTTTACAGCTTAGGAATGATGCCACCTGTGTACAGATAAGGGTCTCACCTGAGCTGCAAACCACAAACAAAATCCAGCCAGCGTGAAAAACAAAACTTGCTTTCAGACACAAACACCTTCAGTAATGACAAAGGAAATACTGAAAAATTACTGGTGAGGCAAATTGCTTCTTGGATGAAGTGCTCTTACTTGAGAATTTGTCCTGTCACGAAAATCCTTTTCCAAATTCATCTCATGCCTCATGTCTGAAGAACAGACAAGCATGCAAGAGGTCTTGTTATTTGACAGAGACAAAATTCTTCATGCTTGCCTTCAGTTCTCATAATATCTTTAATTTTCTGCCTTTCACATTAATTCAACTTGCAAAATTTGTTATGCAGATGCAATGCAAACCACTGCAGCAGAGACCAAGCTGAGCAAAAATTCCGGCCAGAACCAAGTTATAGTCCTCCTTCTCAATAGCAAAACTGCACATAAAAACCTGCAAACCCACCCTGACTCTGCCAGGTGAGCTGTGACACATCTGATTTCACCACCTGAAGAGGTCACTGCCCTTTCACCAGGAGCATCTGCCCCAGTTGAGTTACTAGAGGCAGCCTGTTCTCCCAGGAACAGGAGTCACAGTGAGGTGCAGATGAGTTGTGCTGGACTGCCTGACTCTCATGCTCCCTCTCCTCTGTCCACAAGCAGGATGTTTCCCTGAGAATAGGCACAAGGAATATTTGTTGTCATTTGAAGAGAGGGGCACCTCACTTGCCCTTATTTTCCTCTGTGTTGGCCAACTCTTCTGAAAAGTCAAGACAAGCAATTGCTGCAAGCTGTCACAGGCTGTTCTCCTCACCTGCATTGTATTCAAACAGGGAAACAACTCTCATCATCTTTCCAGCACAGGAAAAACAATATGAAAATTTGCAGGTGATTAAAAATCAGAAGAGGGAATGTTGAGGACTCTAGCCAGCTCAAGAAAATTCAGTTCTGTTTAAGCAAGGCTATATATTTTTATGTTCATTAAGTTTTAACAGCTCCCAGTCTCACCTCAGCAGATTTCATTTTCTTGGAATAAATTGTTAGCATTTGTATAACTTTGACATGATGATTTTGGAGACTCTTTGAGAGATGGTTTTGCTTCAAAGCTCAAACAAGGGTGCTTGAGAGAATTTTTGGCTCAAAACACGGGTTTGTTTTCTTTTTTAATTGAATGTGCCTGCTGAGAACTCTGGCTTCCTGTACAAAAACAAAACTGAGACACACAAGCTTTCCAAACCTCTCAGTATTCTCACCATTATCCAGCTGGCACTCCTGAAGAGGAGGGTCTGATCGTTGTATGTTCACACACAGAAAAACAGACTGAAGAAGAAAACTGGACCAAGCTCAGGTAGTTCTTAACTAAAGCATGTTGTCTTGTTACGGTTTCTCTCTCTGCCTCTTGCCCTTACCAGCTCTTTCAGTCAGCTCGAATGCTGCATCCGTGTGCTTGGCTTTCAGAAAGCCCACACACAACATCAGTTAGAGATTTTCCAAGTAAAATCCACTATCCCTCGGCCACTGAAATTATGTGGGAGACAGAGGATGCAGTATAGGAATTATATTTTGCTGTGAGAGAAGCGGAAGCCGTGTTCTTTGCTACCTGAGAATTCAGTTCCTTGAGTCACTGAAAAAAAAAAGTGGATATTTGAATCTGTACTGTGGTTTGTCAAAACATAGGGTTCTGTTAAAGAAAATGAAATCAGCTTTCCATTTCCTACTGGAAAGGGATCGACACCCACAGGGTTTCTCCTAGGACCACCCCAGAGTGGTCGAAAATGGGAAGAAAGGGCCGAAACTCGATCCAGATCAATACCTGCTTGTCTGCATGAAAAAGAACCGAGGAGAGATAAGGTGGTATGAGTAAACTGTTACCATTTATCTGCAGGCATAACAGATGTGATAAACTGAAAACACAGTGAAAATGAGCTGGATCCAGCTAAAAATGCAGCCGTACTCCTGCTGCTGAGGAAGAACCTCAGAAATGGGAGTGTATCCCTAAATGTCTTGTAGAGGGCATTGCTTGAAGCCAGTGCTGTAGGCAGTGCTTTAGATCTTCTGTGATATCAGGAGCTTAGTGGCTTTGCTCTTTCCTACTTTGATTACCCACTCATGCTTTTCCTTATTCTAGTAGTCATGTGTCCAGCACTGAGGAACACTTTCAGACTCCTTTCTTCCAGCCTGCACCCAAGTCCTGGGCTCAATTCCCTGCAGGGTTTGGGACAAACTACTTGCAGACCAAGGGAACACAGCATTCCTGTTACAAGGAAACCTCAAAGGTACACACTTGGCTCTCTTCCTTGCCTTTCATTTCTCCCTGTCTTATGTGTATAAAACAAGTCCATCTCCTAGCTCTTTGTGACAAGGATTAGGCATAATAAGTGTTTAATAGTGTGCCAGAAGAATGGGGTGCAGTCTTGGGGTCCTTCAGTTAATCAGAATGCTGATTAGTAGTAGTGACATAATTGACTTAATTTTGGTTTGTGTTTCCTGTCACTTGTATATTAAAAATAATGTAAGGGCACTGTGCTGGTTTTATTAGTAGTAATAATTTTATTATATTTAACTAGACTGTTCCCTAGGATTTTTAGATACCTAACCCAAATCTGGATGTGATGTGGTGGAAAAAGTCTTGATCCGTGCTCTGACTGTGTGCATAGAAGAAAAGCAGAAGAGCCACCTGACAAAAATCGGACTTACTAATGCAGTCATAATTTCCTGATGGAAAACGTATTCTTGAAACTATTTTCACACAGAAAATTTGAAAATACTGTGCAATTATCCACAGTAGTTAGAAATGTGAGTGCTTGTTGGAGCAAAAGGAGCTTGACAAATTACAAAATTCCTGCTCATGCACTCAGTATTTTGGTCCTAGCACACACACACACACACTCACACATATCTGCAAGCAGAAAAGATGCGATATGTCAGAGAAGCTCTCGCTGTTTGCCAGAGGTCTTAAGAGGATCTTCTATTTCATTCGGTAGTAATGCCCTTTTTGTTGACAAAAGTAAATTGATGACAGGCAAGAGGGAAGCATTTGGTGGAAAAATTCTGTTGACCCTTCTCAGATTGAATTTGACCACAGAACAGGATACCAGCAGTTGCAGAAATGATAGATTTTTGTAATGACCGGCAGAATGGCCTTTTGGCATGTTTAAATGGCAATAAATTTCACTAGGAAGAGGGCAATTTAACTACTTTAAGGCAGTGAGGATACTCTTTGTTTGAGGTGTAAATAAATTGCGGTTCATTAACAGTGCACATATTACGTTCACGGTGTAACTCTAAAGCAGGGGATGTTAATATTTAATTTAATTTAAGCAGGTATACTTTGCCTGTTTGAGGATTGGGTTTGTTGGGTTTTTTTTCACCTTGGGTAAAAATTTTTCAGGGCACTTCACCCTCCTAAGGCCCATCTGTGCACAGCTTCAGTAATCGCAAATAAACCAGGGTGCACAGCAGAGTAAAACTGCTTGGCATGACTTTTCCAGCCATTATAATTAACTGAGCCAATTGGTACCAATTTACACCAGCAAAGCCTCCAGCTTTTGGTGTGTGGTGTCAAGTGCTAATTTAGTTATGACAAGTGTGGGGAGCCAAAGCCTTGTTGGTTACACCAGTGCAAAACCAAAGGAAAGGCACTGAATGAAGCAGTCGGTGGCAGAACCACAGTGACATTTTTACTGGCAGTATTTATTTCTCATCTTTTACCTTGACTCTGAAATTCCCCGTCCCTCACTCATTATTTTGGCACAGTTCCTTGCTGAACTCTGCTATTCGGGGAAGCGGGGGGGGCAAGGAGGAGACGTACCCAATACAGTTTGACATTTCCTCAAAAAGATTGTATTAAAATCCACTTACATTTAGAGCACACTCTCATTTTGGAATGCTAATAAGCCATCGTTTCATCAAGGTAAAGGGAGCAAAATCTAATCAAGCCAAAGACCAGCTCGCCTTGCTGTTGACTGTGTTCCTGAAACATCATTTTAAAGGGTTGCTTTTAAGCATAGCTCAAAATGACAGACTTATCAAAAGTTTATAAATAACCATATCATTTGGCTACTTACCTCTGGCTGTAGTAAGTGAGCCTTATTTCTTTATTAAAGATTTTGGGGGTATGAGCTCATATCCGTGCTGTTGTTTACACCAGTGGGCAACCATCCCCTGGGATCACGTTCAAGTGACGGGAAGGCAAGAAGATTTCTCCAGTTCTTGGCCACTATCTCCAATAACAGGGGCTTGGCCATGACTTGTCTTTTGGCTTTGAAAAACCAAACCTCAACAGAGGAGTCATTTTAAAATCTAGTAGTAATAAAGACAAACAAATCAAGGAGAAGTGGTCCCTAATAAACACCGTTCCACAAGACCTGGAAAGCTGAGAGAAAAGTGCTTTAACCCTGACATAGCAAAATAGGGATGCAAGAAGGGAAGTGCCAAAAAAGATGTGTAGAATTCAAATGTCTGGTTGAATTTGGTGTGAATGTGATTCTTGTCCTGGAGAGAATATTTTTTTAACCCGGCACCTGAGTGTCTTGGAATGCTGCACAAAACAGTGTGGGTCCTGGCTGCTTTACCTGCTCCTGGCATGGGAAAACCTGCTAGTGAGGAGGGACAGGAGTGCCATAGCTCCTGAGTGGGCAATTGTCACCTGGATTCAGTCATGGCTCTGATTAATGGGCTTCAAGCAGCTACTTTAGGCAAGGCGTCTGCCTGTGAAAGTCTCCATCTGCACTGCAGCCTCTCAACAGCCATCTACTGCTCACAAATGTGTTCAGGCTGGGGGGGGGAGGCAGGAGATTGGCCAGGATAATAAATGTGTTCAAAGGCCTAGCTGTGATGGGGTTGTTAAGGTGTGGCCTTTGGGTGGACACAGCAGGTTGTGCAGATAAGATAAATTCAGAAAGCATCATGTAAACAGGGAGTGAATGTGAATTCCTTGATGAGAATATTTCACATTTTCCTGTGTGTAGGCACCTGCAAAGTCATAAGGGAATCATTCCAGCTCTCCAGCTTCTTGTGAGCTTCCGCCTGTGTTCTGCAGGTTTCTTGTCAAGATGCTTAGTGACTGCTAAGCAGCAGTTTAAGGAGAGAGCAACTCCTAAAAGTTTCCCGAGGGTGATGCTGGTTTCTGTGTACTAGGGGTGAGAGGAATGTGGCAAGGGGAGTTAGATCAGTCTCATCAGGTTACAATAGTGAAGCTGATATTTTTGTGTGTTTTCTCTTTGGGAGATTTCTCACCCTCCTCCCTGTATTCAAGGTTTCACATGTACAACCCATCAAACTATTTTACCCTTTTCACTCAGTGATTAAAGTCTGAGGCTGAAGGTTGCATTTAAACCAACAGCAGTTACATTGCTCACACAAGTTCCTTTTAGTTCCAGAGAATAAAAAAACATTATTGGCAATACATTCTTCTGGTTCGTTCCTTTTGTGCCCATTTAAGGTTCATACCCTCTAGGAAGATGAAATTGCTATTTTTTATTACAATAGCATATTGTTGAAATGCTATCAGTGAATGATGAAATAGAAAGAAGCACAGCATACTGCATTGTTCTGGTTTTGATAGCAGAGTATAACAATATCAGGTTCTGAAAGCTTTTTGAGAGACCGAGGAGCAGAACAGAAAACCATTCCGTAGTTGGTGCCTCTCCTGATTCTAACCCATCACCCACCTGAACTTATATTTTATTATTTATTATTTGTATTAATGATTATTTATATTCACTATCTTTTATACTTATTGTTTATTTATGGTTATAACACACTCATCATACAATATTAACCAACCTGTAACACTGTCATTGACAGCTGTTTTTTTCATTATCCTTCATGAATATTTCAGTGTAGTCTGCCCAATTCTTCTATTTTAGAAAAGCATTCAAAAGTGCTGTGTTGGGAGGTCCTATGAATACCAAAGTATACTTCCAAATGCCATTCATTACATCTCCTTGTGCTGATTTAGATTTGTGTTATGGCAAATGTGTACTGATAGGAAGAGTCAGCCAGACATGTATAATGATGGTGTTACTGAATAGTCTATGTAATAAATACCTTCAGCTTTCAGGTTTGGATTTCCCAAATAGAAGTCTGCCTCCTTTCCTTTCCTTTCCTCTCCTTTCCTTTCCTTTCCTTTCCTTTCCTTTCCTTTCCTTTCCTCTCCTTTCCTCTCCTCTCCTTTCCTCTCCTTTCCCTTTTCCCCTTTCCCCTTTCCCTTTTCCCCTTTCCCCTTTCCCCTTTCCCCTTTCCTCTTTCCTCTTTCTTTTAATTTCAGGAAAAGGATTAATTTTTTTTATTTTGGAAGTGGATTTCCTAAAATGTTCCATATGTTAAATTATCTCTTGTTCACTGTTGCACTTTCTTCACCCTCAGAAACAGGAGGGCTCTGCTGGATGAAAGTTACTGGGTGTCATATCCTGACAATGCAAGAAGACCAGGAAAAGCCATGCAGTAAGCAATTTAGAGACATGCTAACTCCTTTCTGCTGGAAGCTGGATAATACCTGAGGCAGGAGAGTTTGTCTCTTCCAGAACTCTTAAGCCCTTGTCCAGTGTCAGGCACAGAGTAATTTCTATCCCAGTGCACCGCAATATGGAAAAACAACTGTAGTGGTTGCAGCTACCTGCAGTGCAATATTGCTTTATCAAGTTACACGTTATCAAAATGACTCATTGACCAAAAGGTTGTTAGATCTCATCAGTAGTTGGAGGAGAAAATTTGTTAAGAGGTTTCTTCTCCCTCCCCAAATCCACTCTTGTGCTGGCTGCAACATAAAGAACCCCCTAAATTACCCAAACTTCTCCCAGCTAGAAATCCTTTTCCGTGTTGTTCTCAGACAGAGCTCTCATCCCACAAGTTTTTGAGTAGGGATCATTGTGAAGACAGGCTCAACTCCTTCTTGGGGGATTCCCAAACCTGAAAACAGGGTATCCCTTCTTCTCTGATGACTCCTACTGAGCACTGTAGCAGCCCCTGTAATGATTAAGCCTCTCTCCAGTAAAATCCTGTGCTTCCATTATCATGGCACCATAAACTAACCACTGGGGATGGAATCCTGTGGGGAGACGGGGCTCTGACCTCATACTCTTCACATTGATGCTCATATGGAATTTGCTGGGAGGAGGCTTTTGGCTGCTGTGGAAATGAGGGGGGGGGGTGCAGCACCATCCTCAAGGCCCTTTGAAAACATGCCATGGTCAGAGCACACTGGGTGGATCGGCATGACAGACCAGATGTGTGTTTTGCAAATTAATGAAATGCCTTTTGAAATGCTTTTAAGTAAATGAGAGTTAAATTCACCCTAATTGCATTAACCTCTGTGGAGAGCAGTATCCATTCAGGGTCACGTCCGCCTGGGTTTCAGACGCGTTCGGCACCTTGCAAACCAGGCTCGTCTGTATGCAGAGAAGGCAGGATGGATACAGGGGTGCCTGAGCAGAGCCTAGGTCCCTTCAGGTGTGGAGGGACAGTTCTGGGCACCCACTGGAGTAATGGGAGGTCAACTTTTGCCTGCCAGCAGAGTTGAGTCTTGTGGGAGTAGAGCAGGTGCCAGGGCTAGCCCCATGAGATGCTCGGTGTGCTGTTGTGGGCGGGGGCAGGGGTGGAAGGTGAGAACACCGACTCAGCAGTGCTGAGCATCCTCCAGGATCCAGCACCTGCAGACTTCATGGGAACAGGGAGGCAGGCAGGGACACAGGGAGAGTGAGGGCAAAGTACTAGACAGCTTCTCCATCACCAGGGCCGCCGCTTTCATCTTTGTCGTGGTCCGCTCTCTTTTTTTCAGATGGCACTTTGACAGAAGATTAATTCAAGTCAGCTGCTGAAAATAATTATTGCATTATGGGAGCAGTAATCATTATTTAGAACATGATTAAATATGTCTGCGTCTATTGACTCTGCCTATGATTTATGTATTTGTTTAGTCAATAGTCTAATGTAAATGATGTAATTAATTATAGATGGTGGTGTCAGGTCATTGGTAAAAACAATCTGATGAGAACAAGGGCTCTGTTTTTTTCCTGACAGATGCAGAGGGAGGGCGGGAGGGACGGGCAGAGTTGAGGGAATTCCAGGGGAACTTTTTCATGTGTGAATGGCGGCTGGAATCTCAATTTGCATGTTGTCTTTCTCTTGTTCAGCATTCGTTTAGAAATTGAAATAACTTGTTAAGCAAAGGGGAAGGGAACACATGATTGCAAAGAGGACACCTGGGAGTAGTGACGGCGCACAGCTAAAGAGCCAGCTGCTCCCTAACACGAGAGAGCGTGCCACTATCATTTACCGCTTCATAAAATTAAGTGTTTTCCAAATTAAATCAGTAGGCAGCATGCAGGAAGACCTACTATCTCTAATAACAATTTTTCAATCAATATCGGGGGCCCGGCTGATCTGGAATCAGAGCGGAGGAGTCTGGGATTGGCTGGGGGGGAGCAGGGAGACAAGGAGAGGAGGAGGTTGGGGGGGATGCTCAAGTACCGCAGCTTTCAATCAAAGCAAAAGTTAAAAAATATATATATGCATGGTGGATTCTCCATCACTGTGAGTCTATTCCCCATAGATTTTTCTCTTAACTGATAATTCGGTCAGTCACATTCCTCAGAGGGAGGTCACGGGTCACCCCAGCCCCTGTCAGGCCTCAGAGAAACCATTTCCATTTTAATGCCACAGCTATAATCTATCAAAGATGTGATGTACAAGATACAATGAATTTAAGTGGTCTTCATATATCACTGAGCTTTCATGCCTTCACCTGGGTAATAGTCTGAATTACTCTCCCTACCTCACAATCTGTCACCCCCAGTAAAATAACTGCCACACGGGTGTTAATGGCAGGTTTGTCCAAATTGGGGCCGTGGTAGCCCGAGGCATTACACATCATAAACTTTAGCATTCAGTGCTTAGCCTGGCGGTGTCAGCAATTGAAAATTATTCTGTAAATACTTCCGTGGCGTTGCTCTGCTCATGGTTTTATTTATGGCAGCTAAAACAAGCGCAGGGGGACGGCGCAGAGCACAGCTGCTGGTGCCACTGCGCACCTACCCACACAGGCAGCTGTGAGAAAGCTCTGGCTACCCAACACTGTGGAAATTTCGCAGCAGCACCCCACTGGTGGACCTAGACATAGGTGGGCTGATAGTTTCTGCAGCACTTAGACCACAGCAAGGTCAGGTTATTTATCACTATCCAGTGGCAGAGTTGTTTGTGTCCATACCAGCTAATGCCTGCAGGTTAAATGGAACAAATCTGATTTCCCTTCCATAAGAAAACACTTTGAGGGCATTCCTGGAGCTCCTGGGTTTCCCAGTCTCATTCGTGACCAAGTCATGAGCTCAAAATCCATTCCTGTGTTCTCAGGTCTCAGGGAGGTCTCCTGAGTCACAGCTATGGTAATGATTGTAATTGCTGGTGTAATTATGTCTGTAGGAATATGGATTTCTTGCTTTCCTTTAAATGAGCTCCTGCACTAAAGCATGGTTCCAGCTAAGAAAGCTTCTTTCCCTACCCCTGGCTGCATGAGGACTGCTTGCTTGAACATTGAGTGACACCTACTCCCTGACAATAAATTATATTTAAAAAAATAAATCTATCCCATTCCTAATGATATCCTAAATCATATGGGAGGGGGGACGGCCTATAAATCAGAGCACTTGTGGAAGAAGGAGTGGGAGAGGAGGTCTGAAGAAGCGCAGAGTCTTAGAGAGGCCTCCCAAAGTTTTTCTGCTGCTAAAGGCATCCTGTGGTGAAGGCTTAGGTAGTACTTCATTTGGAAACATTTAGAGGAAGAGGCCAGCAAAGTGCTTGGGGCTGGGCAGGAGGGAGTGCAGGGCCCTGACAGATGGGGAAATGCCTCTGCTCTGTCTCTGCACAAACACTGCGCTTGACTCACCTCCACATTGAAGCCTGGGCCAGACACAAGCCCCATAACATGAGGACGTCCACTCTGAAGGATGCAAGCATGGATTTTTTATCTTGCTTTGTAGCTCTCTGTTGTATGAACCTCAGAAAGTAGTGTTAGGTGCAGTGATGTTCTCTTCTGGTCTGTATCTAAATATGGGCTGTTCTGCTATAACGTGCCTGGGTGCTATGTAGAACTAGAAGAATTATTTCCTACTTCAGGTATTTTCTTATTGTAAGTTAAAATAACATTGCTGTTGGCTGATAATCTGGTATGAATTCCCTATCCTGGTGTAGTTGTATCAAATCCTATTTATTCCCATGGCAGATGTAGCTACATACATGTAGGTACATGCAGTTAGTAAAATACTTCCTTTAACTTACAGCTCTTGCCCAGAGGCTTATTGCTGTATTTGTTTACAAATAGCAGGTTAAAAGTTATCGTGTTCTCTTGGTAGCTGTTGTCTTTAGTTTGAGATTGTCACCAAAGTCTTCCACACCCTGGCAAACACGAAAGCCAGCTGAGGTGGTGCAACACACAGCTTGTGAAGGTTGTGCTCTGCAGTAAATACCCAAAAGGCGACGTGCACAGTGATAAAGTGAGAAACTCCCAGGCAAACTTTTTCCTGTGGGAAAAACCCCTTACCTTGTAAAAACTAACACAATGAGCACGGTTCTTCTTTGACCCCGGTGTTTGCTCACTTCAGAAGGCACAAAGCTCTCCTCAACCTTTCAGGGTCAAATCGGGCAATAAAAACCTGACTACACACTGGGGTTTCAGCCCTGCTCCTTGTGCTTGTTGCAGCCCTACAACCCATCTCCTACTATCCTGATGTTAATTCAGCCCAGAAAATAGGTACAAAGTTTTATATCATCCCAGATACTTCCAGAATATTTTACAAGAGGGATAAAATGCCCCACTGTCTCCTATAATGTATCATGCACAGCATTAAGCGCAACACCAAAAAGTGTCTAAATCAAAGATATTTTTCATGTCTTTTTTCATGGAAGAAAACAATTATATCCTTTAGCTGCCCTAGCTGGAGTATATGCTTGATTTTTTAAGCACATCTTGGAGTGCTTTCCTAAATCAGGATCTTGATTTCTAGCATTGGATATAATTTAAAATAAATCAAAGTCTTTTCTCTTTTGACATATTATTCTGATCTATGGCTTGGCTTTCATTTTGTCCTGTTAAATAGAAACCCACTTCATCATGAAATCTATCCCTCATACTTTCTCCTACATAGTGAGAGGAAAACATTGATAAACATCAAGTGCCAGCCATTTCTCAAAAGCTTCCTACAGGTCTCAGGGAAAGAGAAGGAAAACAAATGCTATGCAAGTGCTACTGGTTCAGCTATAAGATGACTAGAGGAAGGGGTAGATGGGAGTGAACACTGGAGGGGACAGATTTTGGCAAGCTGTGACTCTGCCTGTCTTACATCCAGCTTGTAGTAGGCCGTGGAAAAAACTTCAGTTTAGGTGGGGACAGAATAAAGCTGATGTCTCTCATGTATAACCACATTATTTTGTTTAAAGTGTGGGGCTTCAGACAAAATGCTACATTTCCCCAGCACTCCCCCTGAAAGGGCAATGGGCTTGTTAAATAGTTTCTTGTGGCACTAATTAAAACTTAAATTTTCCCACAGAATTTCAGGTACAACCTGTTTCTTTGGAAGCTTTTAGGAAATAGAGCTAAGTCAGCTTTAGTCAAGGTATGAGGCAGGATAACATGGGCTAGGAGTGGGAATAGTACAGCAAACCAGAGCTGTCTGTCTGTGTCCTCTCTGAATCTGCTGCAGTTGGCCCCTGTCTAATCCTTATGCATCCCAAACATTGGATTTTTAGGCACTGAAATTTGCTGCCTGCTGTGCAACAGAGTAGAGCTGTTTGAGCTAAAGAACAATATTGGCAGAAGAACAAATGGCTTTGAACTGACTGTGAATAAATTTAAGCAATTGCATTATTTCTAACCAGCAGAGGAGCCAAGCTCTGGAAAAGACTTCTTATAGGAAAAGAAGGAACTGAGCCCTGGCCAGCTTTAAGATGAAGCTTGATGGGTTTATGAAGATAATTATATGACAGAGTCCTCCATATCTCTCTGAATAACTGTGGGCTGGGTTCCTGGACCCGGCTGCCTCTTCCAGCCTGAAGCACACCCACAGGGAAAATTGATGGGGTCTGTAGGTGAGGTGTGAAATTCCTGTTGGTGCTACCAAGGGATTCCACAGGACGGCTGCAGGAAAGCTCTATTTCTCTCAGTCCTGCTTTCCTTTTCCCCTTTCTTGCTCAAGAGATGAGTCTTATGGATTCCTTGGAGACATCCTGCATGTAGCAGCACAAACACATGGGCTGTGGCTTGTGGACAGGGTCCTTTTAACCCAAGACTCTCAACTCTGTCCTCCCCAGCAGATGGGGAGAGGCACTGGCCATGCAAAGTGACCCTGACACTGTGATTTCTGGGACAAAAGACTCTGGGATCCCTTCTCACAGCAACTGAAAACCCTGGCAGTTCTGCCAGAGGTCCTTGCCCAGGCTGCTGCCCCATCCGACTGGGTTTGTATCACCATCAGAAGTATGGTTTGCACATCTGGGACTCTAGCTTCAAGTCAAGGTAGCATTATTCCCTTCTGTTTTCCTTCATCCCAGCTTTTTTAATTGGGTGAACAATGTCACTTGAACTTCTTGAAAGAACCACAGCCACACTTAGAGCAGGAGTTTGGAGTTTCGGCTTGCATTTGCAATTAAGTGCCTGGAGGCTGACAGGCCCCTGCTGCCATCACTGGTAGAAATCATGGAGGATCAGACAGTGCATTCATTTTCATCCCTAATTATGGGAGTTTTGGTAACTTGGGAGAGATCCATGGGACAGCATCACTACAGGGAGTGAATAGATGGTAGCCCTGAGGTATCAAGCACCCCAGATTCCAGGTTTCAGCATTAAATCTCGGCTAGGAAATATGCTGTCTGCTTATTTACCTCAGAGGCGCCACAATTCTTGCTCCTCATCACAAAAGATATTTCACAGTGTGCGTGCAGGACTGTGGGACTCCAAGGCCCCATGTTTTACAAAAGATCAGTGTAACACTGGGAGCTTCCCCTCTGCCTTTCTGCCAGCCTGGCTCTGCCAAGACACATCAGCACCATGGAGGAAGCCTGGGAGAAATCAGAAATGATAAGGCAGCAAAAATATAAGAATGAAAAAATTAGACCGAGCTACTGATAAAGAAACAAATTTAATTTTCCCCAAGTAAATGACATTTTATTAGGAGTTTAGTACTTCGATAGGGTGTAGATATACAGCATATATGCTCTTTCCCAGAATTTCACCCTCAGTTCAGATGAGAATTCACCCATAAAGCTCCAGTAATGTTTTTCTTCTAGTAGTGACACTTAACAAAATAATTAGGCAATTAATTGGCTAACTCCACAAGGAGCGGCAATTATTTCTTTTACTTAAAACATATAAAAAGCTGTGTCATTTATTGATAGAGAGTCGCATAATATTCCATGGCAGAACAGCCCTCTGGAGACATTACTCTATATGCTGCAAATGCATTTTGAGAATAATAAACAAAACTCAGCTAAATCTTAAATAGGCTCGTTCCCGTATTAAAAAAATACTACCATTCATTACAATTATTTATTGTTTATCAGTGCACAGACGACCACAGCCCAGGCAAGAATGACTCGGCCTGTGCCCCCGGGAATTTACAGCTGCAAACTCTGTTCTCATACCAATACCTGCACAGCTGAACTCACACGAGCTCTGATTCAGCAAAGGGCATGAGCGTGTGCCCGGCTTTAGGGAGGGCAGCACGCTCCCAGAAGCCCAAGCACATATTTCAAGAAGCTTGCTCCATCCAAGCCTTCAGTACTTCTTCCCCACATACAGATGAGAAAAAATGTGGACACCAGGCCTCCCAGCCAGCAAAGGTGGTCACAGGTGCCTAACTATTTTAATGCAGAGCTTTAATTACAGTATTAATGCTCATTTTCAGACCAAGAGTTTGGCAAAGGTGAAAGTGAAGGTGCTGCCAGTGCTGTTGGTTTGCGTATTTTCAAGTACTCCCTCTGACTGCCAAACAGAGTCAGGTGTGAGGTTTCATTTATGCATTACACAGCAGGTGCTATCCTGGTTTTGTTGTTGCAAGTAGATGGACATAAATTCCTTGTAAACTACAAATACCAATTTAAAGCCCCTGTAAGATTTAGTGTTATGGTTCATGGGTAGATTCTCTGGGTTTTGCTGCTTAATTCAGTCTATATGATCTTTAACCTAGCAGCAGCCAAGGATCAAATCTTTTGGGTTAAGGTACTGCTGTTATCAATATATTCAAGATACTGACTGTATTGATGTGCAAACTCATCCAAGATCAAGTGAAAACAATCTACCTTCTGAAAAAACTTGGACTTACCACTTCCCAGAAAGGCAGAAATGCCGTCACTGTGGGCCTGCCTGTGTTCCTGCAGTGCCAGTGCACAGGTAAGAGAGTCATAAAACCCCAAACACCCAGCTGGCGGCAAATCTGAATGTTGGGGCTGGGTGGAAGAGGCACTGGGTGGAAGTGTTGCTGCTGAGCTGTGTGGCTAGCAGGCTTGGAAGCAATTTCGTTATGGGCTGGTTTTTGCTTTGCAAGAAAACCACCAGAAAGCCCAGTGTTGTCATAACATGCTGCTACAATTCTCTTTGCGTGCTGCATTTTAACGTTTCATTTTGAAATTAAACTCTTAGGTTGGGGGAGGGTTATTCTATTTCAACATGCTTTACAATAAGACACTGAGCTTTTAAAATGCAAGTTGGAATGTTACTTGGCAAGGTGATCGAAACGTCAGTTTGTCAGAAATGAAACGTTTTGATTAGATCATCCTTAAAATCATTATTCTGGAGCTTTATTTTGCAAAGAATTTGGCAGCACTTCCTCCTCTGTGAAGCTAAACCAAATATTGAAACCGCAGAGCCTTTGCAAAGTGTACATCTGTCTCCGTACAACTCCGACAGATACACAGCTATTCTTTTTCCTTTCTTCCCAGATAAAGAGGAATTTTATTTTAAACATGAGTTTTTTAATGCCTGAGAAAATAGGGCAGTCACAGAACCATGGCTTTAAACAAACTTTATTTGGGCGCTTGAGTGACTGGCAATTGTGGGCAATCATTTTAGCTGTCACAAGGCCCAGAGAAATGTGGGAGAGCTCTTCCATGAAATGTTTATATTTCATAAACAAAATGATGTGCTTAACAGTCAGAGTGATGGGAGGGTTCCGGCTAATGCATTTTCCAATGTGTGAGGCAGATTATTAATGCGCTCCAGTAGCTGTTAATTTCAGTTTGCCGGAATGATTTATGGGGAGGTAAAGGAGAGAGACATAATCTAATTGAGATCAGAATCACTGTTCTAGTAGAGGAGCACCAGCATGGACCCCGGTCACAGCAGAATGATTAATATCTAATAAGCAAATAATCCGTTAAATTATTATAAACATTACTTTTGACAACTCTTTTGTTGCCGGGGGAGAAAGCAAAACAAGCAAGGAAGACTAACAAAGCCCCGGGTAGATTTTTCAGGTGTTTCTCTTCTGTTGCATACAGATAAAGGTTTGATGCTGAGGAAAAAGAAAACACCAGGTTAGGAGGGAGCGTGCTCCCTGATCAATTGTAAATCAGTGGGGGAAGCGTTGCTGCTCTTATACGAGCAACAGCTGAATGATAGAAGAAAATCCATCTTGAAAAGGAAGGGAGAGGCAGGGAAATCTCTCACATTGTCGGCACGATCCACGGCTCAGCTCGCAGCCGGCAGCTCCCTGGTCATTACTGCCCTCGTTAGTATGTCCTGCCTGTGGCCCTGCCTGCGCTGCCCTTTGTCTGAGCGAGGACCACTCAGCATCTCGTTCTGGCGAGCTCCCAAAAGGGGCTGGTGGCCGTGCTGATCTCCCTCCTCTCCAATGCCCTGCCGTCATTTTTGCGCTTGTCGGTGGTTTTGCACTTACTTTTCCTGACCCAGCAGGTGACTTGGATTTAGTCCTTTGCCAGAGGAGCACAGGGAGCCAGCACAAATAATTTTGGCTGTGGGGAGGGTGTTGGTGGTGTTTCTGTGGGTATGTGTGGGCGTCAAAATCATGTTAAAAAATAATTCAAGGAATCCCAAAGAATGTGATACAGAGCAACACAAAGCTTTGGACAAAATACTTTGCTCCTCAGTTTTTCTTCCACAAGGAGTGTTTACAGGAATAAATATTGCAGGTAAACTGTGCACCAGGCCTTCTTTCAATTTCCCTGCCCTGTAGGGTATTAAAAGTGTATTTTGAGTTAGCCAAAACCAAAGGGACTTTATTTTTCATCAAATGATAAATGATCCATCAAAAGTCTTGTGTGGTTGAACAGAATGTTTTTCTTGACCAAAAATAAAGTATTTCATTCATTATCAGGGGTCTTTTTTTATCAAATGAAGTATGTTTTAAAGAAATAAATGCTTTCAATAAAAAAGAATGTGAGAACATTGAAAATATTAACCAAACATTAACCTCTTTTTTTTCTGTGAGTGTGAGGGTGTACACTGATTTCAATAAGATTTGCCTTTACTTGGATATCTTTGCCTTTTCTTCATCTCACCCCACTTTCCCATGGCCTGGTCGAGAGTTTAAGTCTGGAGAGCAAGTGAATGAAGCTGCAAACCTGCAGCCAGAGCTGCGGGCTCTGCTCTCCAATACCCAAGGCAAGCCCTGGGAGGAGCAGAGGAGGACACAGCATGTGGGTAGTTGAAATTTGTGAAGTGTTTCCCTCTTCATCATATCCTGAGGCGGTTTTGGCAAATCAGGTATCCCAGCATTGTGCACCTGGGAGGCTGGCAGCAAACAGCCTTGTACCACTGTGAATTTTCATTGCCTCTCCACAGAAAAATGGCAGTTTCGTCACTGCAAGACTTATGCAAAAGAGTCACACGTCCTTCTGAGAGGATGCAGTCTTACATCACTTGGTTGTTTGTTTAAATAATGCAAAATCCACAAAATACTTACTGGAGTAAGAACAGTAAAGAACATAAAACACTGACAGCCCAAGTAGCATGACTCCAGTACCAGAAAAAAGACCTAGTCACCAAATAAAGGATAACAACATAAACACCAAACATTGGCTTTTTGGTTCATACTTTTCTGAAAATTAGTCTGCTTTACATTAAAGAAATGAGTAAGAGCCACAGGCTTTGAACTCGAATATAGGAATTCTTGATTTGAATTTTTGTTATTAATCTCATTTTCAAGGAACTTCCTTTCTTCTGTTATTCACCCCATTCTCACTGTTAATGTTTATAAAATAATCATTATTATAATGATTAATGATTGATGATTATAAAATCATCATTATTGTGATTATAAATAAGTCTTTCAGCTGGCTGGGGGAGACAAAACCACAACTTCTCTTGCTCAAAGGGAAGCTTTTCTGAGATGAACTCATGAAGAGAAGTTGGTTCAGCATCCACTGGACGCAAGAAATCTCCTGTTGGTGCTGTCTACTGTGCCCCAAACCAAGCACCTCTGAAGAGGGTAACAGAAGGATTTATAAGGGTCTTTCTAGACCTTGTTTCTCTGTTCAGCTTCTACTTCTTGACAGAAACCTTTCATGGCAATGAAAGATAATTTCCCCTCATGTTCTTACACTCTGGCAAGAAGAAGCGGGGCTGATTTTTATAGAGCTGTAGGCCAAAGCAGAAGGATACGGATCCAGCTGTGTCCCTTCCCATTCTCCAGCCAGGCCCTGCAGCCTAACAGGTTGTCCTATACTGGTGCTTTTACCCGGAGGCTGACACTGTAAGCATGGGATTACTGAGCAAGCAGCACCTTTTGTCACCAAATCAGGCTGACACAAAGTCCACAGATGTCGGAGAAGAAACTGGCTCTCCCCATTGCCTCAAGTTTTAAACTCTTTAATGAGCGGCATTGTTAAACATGCAAAAACAACAACATAATTGGCAAGAGCATGCATATTCTCCCCCAAACAGCAGCGGCATTCAGCTGTAGCCAGGCACCGGAAAAGTTATTTAAAATCCTACCCCATTCTCTCTGGGTTAATTCAGCCTGTGACCCAGTGTGCTGCTCATCCTAATATTAACTCTGAGAATCTTTCCTTTTAATCATGTGGACTCTCTGTTTGTTATTGTGACTGTTGCACTTGGCTCTGCTGGCTGTCCCACAGCCTCGCTGGATCCATGCCCACACCCAGCCACCCCTCCCCAGAGCCAAAGGGATCTGCAGGGCTCCTTCTGCTTCAGTTTTGGGCTCCTGCCTGAGCTGAACTGAAGGTAGCCTGCCTGCAGACAAGCTAGACAATGTCCTCTGGGTCCAAACTGGAGATATGGTCCAAGCTGGGGTGAGATATGAAGCACAGACATTGATCCAAACATCCTGCAAGACTTCCAGCACTTTTGAGTCTACCACGTAAAGCTAAAAACCTTCAGGCGCTCCTCAGTCCTCCTTGGGAGGACTTCAGCTTCTTCCCAACCCACCCTCAGGAACAGCCATGTGAAGAAGTTGTTTAAACCACTGGCTGCTTCAGGGAGTACCAAAGCCTGCCCTCAATGCACTGCTGTGCATGACAGGTCCTTCAGGAAGATGCAGGCATCTTACCTTTCACATTAAAAATCCTGGAAGGCAAAGTTGCATAGGAACAGGCTTGTATGTTAGGGCACTTGGGATCATTAGGTTTTCTTTGCCAACCCCTGAGACTCTGCCAGATTTCATTTCCTAGGTGTCAGGTGTTGGCATTGTGTCCTGCAAAATGTGCATTCTTCTCTTATCTTCTTTCCAGTATTCCCCACGGTGTATTTGACACCAGGAAAAAGAATGTGTGAAGTAATGGTCACCCTTTAGGTTATCAGGCCTGGGAACAGAGGCCAGTTTATCTGCATTTATTTGCAGTGCAGAGCATTTAACTTCGTAGTGCTTCACGGAGGCTGAGAAAAGCATGTTCAAAACATACAGAAAGTATTAGTTCATGGCCCTCTAGGATGAATTCCTGATATGACCACACATGGAAATAATGTTTTAGCTTCAAGGGCATCAGCAAATTAAATGCTGTTTAATATCTGACCCAATATATTGAAGAGGGCTCTGTCAATAAATTAATCCGGTGGTTGTGGAGACAAGTTGTGTTGCATGGATTTATTTCATGGCATTTAGACACAAATAACATTTAGACAGAAGCAGTAGAAAGTTTTAGCTTAGTAACCTAGAAATTTTGAAAGAAAACTTTGTTGGACTGGACTTATTTAAGGAGCAAAGCTGGAGAGAGATGTGCAGAATTAACAGTAACATTTCTGATTTGGCCTGGGGAAATACCTGTGACTATGCTAAGGATCATGTGTCCCATAAAAGTCATTCTTTCAGCAAGACATGAAACCCATGGCTGTATGCATCAGCACATAGCATCACTTTCAGATCATTAGGGTCTCCACGAACCTTAGTGGAAGGTGGATTTGACCTTTAAAACCCAGAAATACAGTTCTAGAAGTATAATTCTTCTCATTCTGAAACTGTTCCCATTGTAAATTATGGGGCTAACAGCTGGCTTCCAATGAAGTCAACTATTAATTAATTGTGTGTTCACTACCCTGCCTTGTGTAAATCAATATGAGAAATAAGCAGTCTCCTACTATACAGCACAGACACTCTACACAGGGAAGTAATTTAGGGTGGATGTCAGCTTGCTCGGAAAGGCTTCTTTACTGCAAACAAGACAATGAAAAACCCTTACTCTGGGGAAAGCCAGTCCCTGTTGGTGGCGACAGAAAAATCCTGTGGCGCTAGCAGTGAAACACAACCAGTGCCATCATTCTTGCACAAATATTGGTGTCAAGATAAATTGTTGTCCAAACAAGCTGATTTTGCTGGCAGTGGCACCATAGATGATGTGCTACATGAGCAGATTATACCCTTGAATCAAGGGTGTACATTGTCAAGGATTTTATATTCTGGGGGTTATAGTCCTCATTCGGAGTCACATCTCTATTCACATTATGCCGGTAAAGTTAGTGGGATTATTTCAGTTTTCACCCCATGTACCTCAAACTGGGGCCTCACTTTGTGCTAGAAAACTTAGAGAATTGCCTTGGTTTTCTGGTAGGGCTTGTGAGTCACAATCACTGCCCCTGCTGGGAGTTGTCTGATGAGGTGCTAAGCATCCATTCCCGGGTGTGCTGCAGTTACTTCTCACCTGCACTAGCAGGGAGACAACTATCCCTTAACTGAGTAGGAAAAGCTGTATTTCAGGCTTTTTTCCTGAATGAGGAAAAACCAGAAGTCACAATTCCGGTTGTGTTTGTTTGGCTCTTTTCTGGGATGTTGCATGGAGTGAGTGTTTGGAAAACGAAGGATAATGTGGGCCCATTACTAAATGGAGGGGGGACATTCCATCTAAGAGAGGACACAGAGAAGGCAAAGTTTCTGAACACTTTTCTTTGCATCGGCCTTCACTGACAAGACCAGCAGTCTCTGACCCAGGAGAGCAGGGTAAGGGGAATGCTGGAAGGAAGAATTTCCCTTGGTCAGGAAGGATTGGGTTAAAGAACACCTAGGTGAATTTGGCATCCACGTGGATGGGTCCTAATGGGATGCATCCAAAAGTGCTTTGAGAGCTGGTGGACACCACAGTGAGGCTGCTCACAGTCATCTCTGGTGGTCAGGAGAGGTTCCTGAGGACTGGAAGAAAGCAAATATCACTCCAGTGTTCAAAAAGGGCAAGAAGCTGGACCCAGAGAACTTCTGGCCAGTCAGCCTCACCTCAATCCCTGGGAAAGTGATGGAACAGTTAATTTTGGAGGCCATCTCTACCCACATGAATGACAAGAAGGGGATCAGGGGTAGTCAGCATGCATTCATTAAAGGTAAATCATGCTTGACCAACACGATCGCCTTCTGTGATGAAACAACTGCCTGGATGGACAAGGAGACAGCAGTGGACATTGTCCAACTTGACTTCAGCAAGGCTTTTTACATCATCTCTCGCAACATTCTCACAGGCAAACTCAGGAAGTGTGGACTGGATGAGTGGACAGTCAGGTGGACTGAGCTGAATGACAGATCTCAGAGGGTCATAATCTGTGGCACAGGGTCTCTCTGGAGGCCTGTCCATAGTGGTGTCCCCAAAGGTTCAGCACTGGGCCCAGTATTGTTTAACCNCAAGGAGACAGCAGTGGACATTGTCCAACTTGACTTCAGCAAGGCTTTTTACATCATCTCTCGCAACATTCTCACAGGCAAACTCAGGAAGTGTGGACTGGATGAGTGGACAGTCAGGTGGACTGAGCTGAATGACAGATCTCAGAGGGTCATAATCTGTGGCACAGGGTCTCTCTGGAGGCCTGTCCATAGTGGTGTCCCCAAAGGTTCAGCACTGGGCCCAGTATTGTTTAACCTGCTCATCAATGATTGGAAGAAGAGGCAGGAACCTCCTCAGCAGGTTCAGTGATGAAGCCAAGCTGGGAGGAGTGACTGATACCTGCGAGGGCTGTGCAGCCCTTCTGAAGTGCCTCAACAGGCTGGAGAGGTGGGCAGAGAAAAACTGTCTGAAATTCAACAAAGGCAGGGTCCTGCACCTGGGGAAGAATAACCCCAGGCACCAGGACAGGCTGGGGGCCAACCTCTTGAGAAGCAGCTCTGTGGAGAAGGACCTGTGCGTCCTGGTGGACAACAGGCTGTCCATGAGCCAGCAGTGGGTCCTTGTGCCCAAGAAAGTCGATGGTGTCCTGGGACGCATCAGGAAGAGCATTGCCAGCAGGTTGAGGGAGGTGATCCTACGCCTCTGCTCAGCCCTGGTGAGGCACATCTGGAGTGCTGTGTCCAGTTCTGGGCTCCTTGGGACAGGCGGGACATGGAGCTCCTGGAGCAGGTCCAGCAGGTGACAAGAAAGATGATTAAAGGACTGGAGAATCTCTCTTATGAGGAAAGGCTGAGGGAGGTGCCTGTTCAGCCTCAAGAGGAGATAAATGAGGGGCCCTCATCAAGGTCTGTCAGTGCCTGCAGGGAGGGTGCCAGGAGGAAGTTTCCAGGCTCTGCTTGGTGGTGCAAAGCGATAGGACAAGAGGCAATGGGCAGAATCTGATGCACTGGAAGTTCCACCTGAACATGAGGAAGAACTTCTTTACTGTGCAGTGACCACACACTGGAACAGATTGACCAGAGAGGGTGTGGACATGAATATCTCACTGGAGATATTCAAGCACCATCATCAAGCACCATCTGGACACAATCCTGTGCCATGTGCTCTGGCATGACCCTGCTTGAGCAGGGAGGCTGAGCCACTGTGGTCCCTTCCAAACATGACCATTCTGTGATTCTGAGTGGACCCTGGAGGTCAGACCACTTTCCCATTCCTGTTCCACTCTAGGGTCCAGCAGTGGGGCTTGCTGCCCTGCCCTGCCCTCAGGGACATGTGGTGCTCTCACAAACTGACCCCCTGTTTTCCCTAAATTGAACTCACAGCCCCCATGTAAAACCTCGGAGAGCTAATGCTCAGGAGTCAACAGTTATTTCCGTCAGCTAGAACCTGCCCAATCCACTTTGTCAGTTCAAGGAGAAAGAAAATATGAGAAAACTATCAAGTTTTAAGTGAAGCATTGTGAAGTAGTGGAGCATAACTGCACAAACCTTGTTTTCAGCGGTAGATTGGATTATCTGTATATTGTACCATAAATGGGTTAGGAGTACAAGCAGGAGATGCCCTGATGTTTTTTCATATCATTCTTCCGCTGTCTTCTTTTTTTTTTTTTTTCTGTAAATCATGTGTCAGGAAATCTTTGACAAACACTATTTCCATACTTAAATTGAGCAATGAATTGAAACTAGCAAAAGAAAAGGGGAAGAGACTATATTCTATAGCTGTGCCTTTTAAATTGCTTTATCTATTGATAGTTTTGTCCCATGCAAAATGCAATTTCAACAATATAGAAAGCACAGACTGAAAACTGAGCTCTAATTAAATCAGTAATGTTTCATTATTTCATGTGAACAATGCGAGTCTAAAGTGATCTTTCCACAGAAAAATTAAATCAAGTTCCATGTGAAAGTCTGCCATTTCAAATACATTTAATATCCTGTGTTCCTAAGAGGTTTGGGTTGCACGGAGGAGGACTGTGAGCTGTGAGAAACGCCCCAGAAGCAGCATTCCCATCTCCCCATCTCATCAGTGCCCACCGTGGAGCCGTGGATCTCCTCGGGTTTTCCAAATGCAGTACCAGAGTAATATCCCATGGATACAGGAGTGATTTCCCTGTAAGAGATGTAATTGCAGCCCGTGCCAAGTTAACAAATAGGTCTCTTTGGATGTGTAGTTTAAGTGGAACATACTTAAAAGCTGCTGGCTTATTGTGAAATTCAGCTGCATGTGCTCAGGGAGTGGGTACTGCCCCCACTGAGCTTTAATGACAGTGCTGGCACGAGGCAGGGGCTGGGATGTCATCTGCAAGCATGTTCCCTGCTCTAAAGCCACAGGGTTTATCTTACAGCATCCAAACCTACTGTCCAGCTGCAGCGAGAACCCTCCCTCAAACTCTGCCGCAGTTTGTGAATGCAAACCCTCCCATCAGCTGGGACCTGCAGGTGTCACCCATAAATATCAGAGACCTTGCGGGTGGGTCAGAGAAGACCTTTCAGGAGTATGTCCCAGCAATCCTAGAGGGAAGTAGAACATTGTTGCCTATTGCTTCAGGTAACTTGATTTTCGGGTGACAACCCCTGCAAGGCATCCTACCACCAGCAACAGACACCTACGCCTGCCGAGGCTATGAAGTGACTCTTCTTCAGTACCTTTCATCTGAAAATCGCAACGGCCTGTGCCTGTTGCTTTCAATCCCTTTTGCCAGTGACGTGGTTATTCCTGTTGCTGGTGAGGAAACGGAGCTGTGGTAGTGCAGCAGGCTGGCAGAGCTAGAAGCCCCACAGCTGCCCTGCTTCCCACTCCTCTGCTAACGGAGCACTTCCACACCGATGCCAGGCAAGGGGAAAACCACAGCGAGACCCAGAGACGTGCATTAACAAACTTCAGCAGCCGAGTCCCAAAGTCACCCAAGCACACTTGCCTTGCTAATCCACAATTTGTGATTCTGAAGAAAAAGATGATGATGACGGCGAAGAAGGGGGAGTTCACAATTCACAAACCAATTTGTGTTGTTTCTGCAACACTGCAAAAGTGCGACTCATGAATATGCTAATGAAATTGCAATGAGAGTTTTGGCACTGTTTCATCACCTCAACTAGATTAGGGAGCAATCACGCTGTGGGTTTACATGTCTTTGGGAACTACTGGGGAGGGGGGGAATAGATCTGCAATATTTATAATTCAACAAAAATTGCACTGCCTCTACCATAAAATAACAATAATGACTGCGAATTGCTAAGAAATGTATTTTGGGTAAGCCAAAGGCTTGTTGGTAAGACCACTTCCCTTGCTGCTACACTGGTACAAAAGTCTCCTCTCCCAGAGGAGCATGGTGCTGTACTACAGTCGCCCTCAGTAGGAGCAAGAGGACTCTCAGAAGGAAGCACAGGTATAGAAATAAGCCCCCAGTTCAGATTGCTTGCTCCTGTGAATAATCCCACTGTGAATAAATCTCTCCTTGTGCTATTTCAGGTGAAATGGGAAATGCAAAAGGTGCATTTCCTGCAGCAAACTTCTGGAGTTTCATGCCAGCCTCTACTCAGCGCCTCTTCTTGCTTTTTTATGGGCAGTCATAAACTCTCAGTGGAGCTGATCCCATAATTAGCTTAACTCTTTTATTTCTGAGGCGTGCATGAGCCAGGTAAGAAAGACATGGGCTTTGGGCCACCTTTCTAAATCTTCGTGCCTGTAGCTGTCACCATGATTAGAGAATGTGCAGAATGGGATGGTGCTGATTTACACCAAATGAGAACTTTCTCCCGAGAGGCTTCTGCAGTGACATTTCCAGAAGTGACGGCTAGTTCAAAAGAAACTTCAGAAATGAGGAGGCACCGAACCCATGGCCACCGATGGAAATTTGCATGGAGTTTTTAAGGATCCCTGTGCGCTGATTTGTTCAGGGTTTTACACGTGCAGCCCGGGGCTATAAAAACAAATGGCATTGTTGTCGTATGGGAAGGGGGAAAGAAATTCCTCAAACCTGATGCAGAAGAATGCACCAAGGCATGAAAAGGGGTGTAAGGCACCATAATCCTCTCTGAGAGTCACTTACCTGTTCGATACCTGGTATGTATCTGGGACATCTAGTACTATCACCCTTGCTGGTTTATTTACTAACCATCATAGTTATTCTTTTCATTACCTCCACAGTGTAATGGTTATTTTATGAAGGCTCATTAAATTTAATGAGACACCACCAGATTTTATTGCCTTCTAATAAAATGGGTAGGGGGAGCTGTTTTCTTTCTGATTCATGCAGCTCCAGAGTACCTTAAAATAGTCAGGTATTCAGCTGGGTTATGAGCGGGGCCCCTGACATTCTTTCTGCTGGTCTCCTTGGGGAACGTCAGTGATTAACAGCTATTCAAATAAAGATATATGCAGAGATATGCCTAGATAGGTAAAGGTTTATTTTACATACACACCTATTTTATATATTTATATATAGATATTAGACCTGGGCACCTTTTTTTCCAATGGGAGATATTTCTACCAAAATACAAAGATATTGTTGAAGTATCTAGTCAGGAGCTTGTCAGCCCCCAGAAAAAAGACACATGCCAAGGTCCTCAGCAGGCAACCTGGCAAAACAAAGATAGTTTCTCCTAGCACAGAATCAGATTCATGATTGCTTGGCTTATTCATTTATTTATTGCACAGTTGTCCATTGCAAGTATTAATTTCATCTTTTTTTTTTTTTAAGTGTGGGAGATAGATCTTGGAAAACTTTGTGGGAAAAATGCTTAAACCCGAGAAAGAAACCAAGCAATAGTCTTCTATAAATATGTCCTCGTGACATGAGCAAGAAGATGGACCACAGATCTCCCCTTCCAGTGGGATATTGACTGGCAGCATCATATCTCTTTAATAAGAAAAAAAACAAAACTCCCAAAAAACTGAAGTGAGCTTCTTGATAAGCTTCTTGATAAGCTAAGGTGACTGGGGAGGAAAAATCCAGTGAGGGTGCAGTCTGTGGCTTTTGTCTGGATCACCTGCACTCCAGGGAAAACAGAAGGTGTGACAAGTGCTCGTTTGGATTAGTCCTGATGGAACTATTGAGGAAGAATTTGGCTGGCCTGCAAAGGGTCTCAGGATGAGATGAGAGTCTCAGGGTGGTTGTGGGGGCAGAGCACAAGGAAACAGTGATGCAGCATGCAGGGATAGCAGGACACCAGCAGCATGTACCAATAATACTGTTTTAATAAAGCAATACATTTAAAAATACAGGGCAAACCCCAAAAATGCTACAAGAGCAAGTCTCTCTCCTACTGAGAATGCTGTAGTTGGAAGCTGTGAGTGTCTGAAATCACTGTATCAAGACAGAAAAATATATACATAAAATGGCTTTGAATCTGGTGATTGTGTTGTAACTTAAGTAACAGAACAACCAGGTTTAAGAATTGAAGGCTCTCTGAAAAATGTGTAGTGATGCAGCCTTGCTGCCTCCCAAGTGAGCAGCCCGAGGAAATGAAACTCTTCCATATAAAACTGGTTGAATTATTCATTATAAATAAATTATCCAATAAATGTAGCCCTTTCAGTGATCATAAATAACTAACAACCCGATCCTGATTTCAGTAGATGTTTTTGGTACCCAGAAGTATGTGAAGAAGGGGCTGTTCCTAGGCTGTTTCTTTAGAGGGTACCTCACTAGGTATTGTTGTGCCATTCACACTCTCTGCTTTTAAGATGAAAATAACATTAGTGACCAGGTGCTGCGAACTGATAATTCAGGTTTTTCGTTGTTTTGTCTGGCACATAAGCTCCCCAGCTTGCTTTTCTTCACTTCTTTCTCTCTGGTGCTCCAATACCTTCCTGTGTCTCCGTATCTCTCAGCCCGCAGATGGCTTGCCTTTCCTGGTGACTCCAGTCATGCTTCCATGGCAAGTCAAAGTGAGAGATTTCGAGCCCTGGTGGTCTTGGGCAATTGTTCTGATGGAATGGTCATACTGGGAACATAAATCAGAGCATTATCCTTCTGTCAGTGATTCATTCAATACCTGCAGTCTGATAATCAATACAAACCCTAATTTCTAGCCTGATGTTCTGGCTTGCTTTTGTATGTTGAACTGATTAGGAATTTTCATTACAATGCAGGTTTTTGCTTGGAAAAAGTATCTGCAAAGCCACGTCTTTCCCCTAGAAACCATAATTTGGGTTAAGTTGTCCCGTAGAAAATTTCTCTGAAGGAGATTGGAATTATACATCCAGTGTGGGAAGACATGAAGGATAAGAGTCTTGATTAGCTAGAGTCCCAGCAGTGAGGGTATTTCCCTAAAAAGAAAGGATGTCTGGCCTCTCTGCTCAGCTCTGATGTAGCTGCAGACTCAAAGCTGAACAGCTCCATCCAGAGAGAAGTCCACACCAGAGTATCCTGCAGCCCAGCAGCAGGGGATTGGATGGGAGGAAGGAGACACAGGTAGAGGTCTTTGCTTTCCCTCAGAAGGGATAATGAGGTTTGAACCAAGGTCTCTCATTTCCATGGTCTCTTCTATCTGGATTCTTTTTGTAAAATAAACTTTTAAAAAAAATAATACTGGATTTCTCAAGTGAAAATTGCAAAGTATTATGATAGCTCAGAAATACTTGCCAGATCAGGAACTGCCTTCCCATTTGGTTCAGCACTTTTAAGCACAGTATCGTGAAGTTTTCCAAAAGAGGCTTGTTGTCTCTGTGAGATGACAACATAATTTCCAGGGAAGTGCCACACCGTCCATGACTTCTGCTGGCTTCAACGATCACACCTCCAGCATGCACATTTGGGCATTGAGGCTGATGTTCCTCAGAGCAGGGCAAAACAACCCTGGACTCTCTGTGAGGGAACAGGGGAAAGAGTAGCAGGAAACCCAGGTGCCCAATCTCGCAAACAAAAAAAGAATTCAAACGAACCAAGAGCTGTATTTATGCCTTGCCATTTTAAAGCCAGAGGAGCTCCTGTAACTTGATTTGTGGAACTGACAGCAAGATTTCTTCTCTGATACATACCCTATATCCTTATCATAAAGGGAGCAGTTAAGAGGTATATAAAAAAACCTGTCTGTCCTCATTAAAGTTGAGTATAGTCTATTTTTGCTTTAATGCAGTGATCTAATTAACCTTTAGTCAGAATTAAAATGACCTTGAATTGGCCTTGTGACCTCCAATGCTTAATGTTGTTAACTTTAAACAAGCTTTTTGGGGTGGTCAGAAGCAGCATCTGTTAAAATGGCCAAAAGGTCGAATCCATTTACTTAAATACACCTCCTGTATGCATTGCTGGTGGGTGTGCTGCCTGCCTTTATAAAGGGGATAGAGGATGTAGCTTTGGGGATAAAGGGCAGTATATCTGTGAGAAACCGCGTGAGGAGGATGAAAAACGGCTCTGAAGATGTGTTCTCACCATCTCGTTTTATTTTCTCAAGCAGTAAGCCTCTTCGGGTTTCAATTTTAAGTTCTGCTATGTGCAAATCATTACAGAGCGGACAGTGCTGCTGCTCGGTGGGCTCTGCAGCTGAGGTTACTGTTTGCAGAGGAAGGTGTGAGGCCGGTGGCTGCTTATCCGGGGCAGGAGGTGCCAGGTGTAGCGGCAGTGTCACGTTTTGGGCTGAGGTTTATGTTCCGCTGGGGCCCGCGAAATACATGCTTGTGTTTAAAAAGAAGGAGATGCCCAGTGTTTAAGAAGAAGCAGATGCCCAGCTGACTTCCTGGACCACAAGGTCACTGGTGGAAATTACTTTAAAAAACCAAAAACAAACCACACTCTCAGGGCGAAGATTTTCAAAGGCAGCATGTAAGGAACTAGATGAGAACAATCTGTTCAGGCGCCTCCTCTGACGGATATTAAGGCGCTGGGACGTTCTGTACAGAAGTCGTTTTGGCTCTTGACGTCGTTCACTGCCCCGCGTGTGGCGATGCCGCGGGCCGCCGGGGGTCCCCGCTGGGCGTGGGGGCCCCGCCGCGCCCGTGGTGCCCCGCGTGGGACATCGCTGTCGTCACCGCGACAGCGACATTACTGCCGGTAACGCTGTCGGTATTGCTGCAGCCGTCCCGGTTCTCGGAGCGCTTCCCAAGGCTGCTCCTTCCTTCCACTGCGCAGCGCCGGCCCTCGCACGCCGGCTGTTTGCAGTACATTACCATAGTACATTAACATTTGTAATGCGGCGATTATTTTACATAATCGATACCATCAAGTTCCTTTTCTTGGGGACCTTCGTGTTTATTTACACTTATTCCACACACGTCAGTTTCCATCAGGAGCAAAACCGATTTTCTTGTCCTACATCTGCTCTCGGGATAACCTTAACTCACTGTAAATCTATCGGCGCTCCCGCCGCCGTGAGCCCGGTGTGATGGGGGGGCCGTGAGGAGCGCCCCGGCTCCTCCGGCCCGAAACCGGCCCGGAGCGCAGCCGGACGGGAGGGAACGGGGTGGCTGAGGTGTTAATTGTTGTTGTTATTGTTTATTATTACTTATATTGCGGCGGTTTCTGTTTATGGCGTGATGCATTTGAGCCCAAACACATTAGGTGCATTATTCATTGGGTACATTTGTCAGAACATGCATGTGTATAAAGAACTAATGATCCATATTAAATTAATGACGCTATAAAAAAGAAAAATACCCCATACATGCAGTTTATGACGGCAACTCCCGACTTTGATAAACCATAGAAAAGACTTAATCAGATGAAGCATTGGACTGTTCCGTCTCCAAAATTACATTTCTCGAAATGTGCTTGTACACAATGTTGGTTTTATTAAAACAAATTAATTCAGTCATTAAGGAATCATACGGCAAGTGTCTCATAAGTCAGGACCTCCAGTGTAACAAATTGATTAAATGACTGTGTAATAGTCTCTTTAAACAAATCTAGTGTAACAAGTTAATAGATCTGCTCAATTACCATGCTGGGGTGATGAGGATGTGGGCAACTCTCTCATTAAATCCGGGATAGACTTGGGGGGGTGCGGAGGGGGGCGGCGCGGAGGTGCATATCGGCTCCCGCAGCCCCGGCCAGGAAGGGACTGGGGAAGGGGCTGGAGCCGGGGCCGGGCGGGGATGGCCGTGGGCTCCGGGCAGGGCCGCCCCACGATCTCGCCGACGGGCTCCTCCTGACACCCCACAGCCGGGGGCGCGGGCGGAAAATCTATTACCCCGCTGCCATTTTGTTAAGTGTTTGCTCCCCGTTGTGACCCTGCCACTTTATCTGTTGATTTTTATTTTCTGAGTGCATGTTGCCCATATGTTACTCTAATAGTTGCTATAATTCTTGAGCAATAGGGCTCGTATTTTACTGAGCTGAATTAAAAAGAATGCACTTTAATAAAAAACCCGAGCAATACACTAATGGCTTGACATTGATGTATTTGCATAAAGATGAATTATATGGGCTCGCTTGACACGACTTTTAATAAATGATCGAGGACGTTATTACAGGGATGCACTTGGGTGTGCGGAAGCGGATTATTGCCGCGGGGCCGGTGCCAGGCGCTCCCTGCAGCCCGCCGGCCCCGGAGGGCAGCTCGGGCACCGACCGGCCCCGCCGAGCGCCTCGCGCAAGCCCCGGGCCTCCGAGCAGGGCTTGAACCCTCGGGGGATGCGGAGAGGCGTGGTGCCGCCTGCTCATGCCCTTGTATCAATAATTTTATTCTTATCAGCCGCGTTCGCTGGTGTACGGTGCGGGAGCGGTGCAGGCGCGGTGCGGGTTCCTGCTGCTCCCCGCGGCAGCGCCACCGCCGCCTCCTCCCCGGCAGATGTTTGCATCCCTCACGGAGACTTGTAACCGCTGTTGGAAACAGCTGGCAAACGCCGCCAGAAACGTGTATCTGGGAAATACCTATCGGTGCAGAAGGTAAAGGCGGAGCTGCAATTAGGAGGGAGCAGTTCATCTTACTTTTTAATTTGCGGCTGGCGACGCCGGCTCTGAGCGATGGATCCCGCAGCAAGGGCCGGTGCCTCTCCCCGCGGCCCCGATACGGGGAAGGACTCGGAGGGTCCGGGCCGGGGGTGAAAGCCCACCACCCTCATTTTAAACCCCGGGTTCTCTGGCCTGCGGGACGGCTCGTGTCCCGGGGGAAGGGGTGCCTAAAGCAAAGCCTCGGGGCGGCTGGCAGGGGCACAACGAAAGTCTTACAGGAAACAACATCACGGCGGCAAACGGAGGGAGAGCGGAGGGAGGACGGCGTGTGTGTAACATGGGAAGAGTTAAAAATTAATAGCGCTGAGAAGTGATAAGCGATAACGGGATTTCAGGAGCTCATAACTGGAGACCATGCGTGAGGGAAAGGACCGGAGAAGTCATCGCTCGCTGAAATGGTCGCGCTGTCCTCGCTTCTCTGTTAGTCTGGGCATCCCTCTGGCAGGGTGTAGCATTGCCTTGCCTGCTGCCTGCGCCGGGGGCTCTGGGTGGGAGTTGGTGTCGGAATAAGAGAGCCCGAAGGCCTTGGGGCTGTGACAGCGCTGGTGTAGGGCCTTGTCAGGGGCCGGGTGACAGTGGCCTACGGACTGGGTTTCCCCCAGCTCACACGCCCGGACTAGAGCGACCCCTTCATTACCCCGCGGGCGGAGAGCTCTTCTTTCCCTCCCTCCCTGCGGCCCTCCCGCCCGCCCGCCGGCCGCGGGCTTCCCCTTGTAACCTGCGTCCCCCCTGTGGCACGGCGGTGCGGATCCTGCCCATATGTCCATATGTCCCGCATTCATATGCATGTGTCCCACAGGCAGCAGCTGCCGGCCGGGAGCGGGGTACGGGCGACGAGGCCACCCCCGGCCGCTCTTTTGCTTCCCGTAGATCCCTTGTCTCCCTCCCTCCCTTCATCCCTCCCCACCGTCCGCCGGTGCCCACGACTATTGCAGGGTGCGGAGTGGGTCCTGCGCCTGGGGCGCTTCTGCGGGGAAGAAAAAGTTTTTCCTCTGCCCACGGTGATGTTCGCTGGGGCTGGAGAGGGACCGCAGCGGGTTCCCTTTGCGAAGTACCTCGACAAAGCAGAGGCGTTGGGGAAGTAGGGAGGATGCTTTGGGCACCCTGGGATTGCACAGCCGGGAACTTCTCCCGTGGTATCTTCTGCACCCCAGAGAAGGCACATGCCAGGGACCGAGGCAGAGTAAACCCAGAAACAGCCGCCTTTATTTCCCCTGAGCCAGGAAATCCCAGAAACAGCCGCGTTTATTTCCTCTGAGCCTGGAAAGCCCGCACACGCACGCGGAAGGGAGTGGGGTTTAAAACCGAGGGCTCTGCGACAGAAAGAAGGGAAAGCCAAAAGCTGTGTGCGAAGGGAGCTGTCGGGACCGGCCTGCGGTGGTCTCTCGCCGCTTAGGCAGGGACCGCCCGCCCAGCTCCGCGGCCTCGCAGCCGGCGCCCGCCGCTCCCCACGCGTGTGCGCGCCCGCTCACTCCCCGCGGGGAGTTCGGCCGGGCCCGAGTGCGGGGCGGCTGCCGGGGAGCGGCTCCGCCGGCCCCCTTCCCTATGGACATGGTTGTGCAGCACTTTTTTAATGCCGTTATCCCGGAGTTTAAACAGTTCCGCCACAAATTCCTGCCTGCATGGAGGACTGAGCCGAAACTGCGACTGATCTCGGCCGGGCCCCCGCGCGCGGGGGGAACCTCACGCTCCGTGAAGCCCGCTGACATTTGTCTTCTAATTGTTCACCGCGCTGTCCGTGGCAGAGATCCCGAGGTTAGCTATTGAATCTCTTCCTAAAAAGTCCTTTCCTGGAGGAGAGGGAGCCCAGCCGGCTTTGGCTTCCAAAACATGCCCCGAAAAGGGGGGCCGTGAGCTCATGTGAATCCCCTGCTCTTTCTTCCATCGCCCCAGACAAAACCAGCCTAACCAAGCGGGCAGCGTTGGGCTCTTTTCCCTGCGATTCCACTTTGACGGTGCCAACTGCAACTGGTGGCCAGCTGGGTCTCTGTGCAGAAGTAAATTAACTGGAAAGCCTCAGTCGGTGCTGCAGTGAACTGGAAAAGGGGCCGGGGACCGCCGGGGCGGGCGGCACTCGCGGCAGCCCGGGGGTACACGGGAGGGCGCGGGCCGGGGTCGGGCGGCGGGGGAGCGGGGCCGGCGGAGTGGCCACCGGGGGAAGAGGCTGCGGGCGTGCGGGCGGCCCCATCCCGGCGGAGACCCCCAGCCCGGCTCCGGTGGGTCCCCACCCCGTGATCCCGACCCCGCGGATTTTGATTTCTCTCCCGCCGCCCCGCAAAACCCGCGGGGAAATCGTAACGGCGAGAGCCGGCAGGGCCGAGTCGGCGCTCTGGAAAACGATCGGTCTTTCCCTTCCTGCCTCTACACCGAGTCGGGAAAGATGGGGGTGGGGGTGGGAGTGTCGGTGGACGATGGGCAGCCCCCGGCACCCCGGCCCGGGAGAGCCGGGGCAGCCGCGCCGAGGCAGCCGCAGAGCCCCGGGCTCGTTCCCTCCTCCCGGCCCCGGCATTGTCTAAGCCGAAAGAGGAATAAAACTCTGCTCTGTTTTTTTCTTTTTTCTTTTTCTGCGTAGAAAATTATTCCCAAATAGAGTAATTTATTTATTTTTTTCCTCCAGAGTAGCTGGCCCTTTTTCGCTCTCATGTCAGCGATTCTGTTTGCTCTGCTGGTCCTTGGGAAGGAAAAAAAAAAAAAAAGCGATCGTTTCTGGACTGTTTAGATATGGAAATGATCGCGTCAGATAATGAGTTTCAATTTAAACCAGTTGTTCTGGTATTGGGTCTATTTGTTCTAGACGCTTAGCCGGGCTCTCATTTAATTCACTGTTTTCTTCTTGGAAAGCGGTTTCTTTCCCATAATAATGGTAACACTGTGCCGTTAATAAAACCCTGCGTCGCCCGCCTCTGAAAAAGCTGAAACAGCCTAATTTAGGCTGAGCCGAACCGCTCCAGTGGTCGGGTGGAAACTGCCTGCCCGCTCACGTCCCCAAACAACCAGCGGCTTATTTTATTTGTATCCTTCTTGAACTCCCACAGCAAAGTGGTCAACTTCCATTCTTAAAAAAAAAAAAAAAATCCGCTCAAGCAACAAAAATCTTCCAACAAACCAAACAACAACAAAAAACCCTGCTACTAAGAATCAACAAAAGACCATGAAAATTATCTCCTCTTTTTTTTCCTCCCCCTGTACCGTGGTTTCATTATTTAATCTCTGATGAGATGAGATTATCTGTACCCTTTAGTGAAGGCAGCAGACGTCTTTAAACTGGTTTAATTGATTTATCGTTTTGTTGTTTTGTTTTGCTTTTTTTAACAGAAAGTGCATTACATTTAACTGGTCTTGCAAAGGGCTTTTCTTCTCTTTACAAACCGAATTATTTTTAATATAAATTAATAAATGTTAAGATGCTTTATCACGATATATCATCGTTATTAGCTTTAAAAAAAAAGAAAACAATTTACATTCTCTAGTATTCTGTATGATACAAAAGAAAACACACTTTAAATTCAAATACAGCAACTAAATGAATTTTATATGTTGACTGACAGTGGTTGTGACAATTCCCACCAGCTACTTTTTCAACACGCGGTTGATCGGAAACGGTGTAAATGAAAGCAAAATCTGTCCCTCCGCCCTCCGCCCTTCCCCCCC
>VXAZ01018984.1:508901-523266 GCA_013399875.1 Gymnorhina tibicen
TTCCTTCCTTCCTTCCTTCCTTCCTTCCTTCTTTTATTTTCTCCCTTTTTCCTTTCTCTCTCTCTCTGTCCCTCTCTCTCTGTGCCCTGGGAACGACTCCGGGGAGCGGAGCCGCTCGAGTCCCTGCCGGGCCGGGCCTGCCCGGCACTTCCTTGGGATGCGGGTGGTATGAACTGACTCGACCCTTTCCGCCCGCGTCTGGACGGTGCGGATGCTCTCCGTACCCGCTGGAACCGGGTGTTGGTGCCGCCGGGCACTGCCCGGTGTTGTACACCCCAGGCCCTCGGTAACAGCGAGCCCCCTGGACACTTGTGCCCAGAGCCCCCGGCTGCTCACGGCTCTTCCGTAGCCTAAGGCTGGAAGGGAAAAAAATCCCTTGTGTCCCCTAAAGAGCAATCCACGGAAGAGTGATGCAAAATCACCCTGAACCATTTTTACCCTGTGCTGTCTGTGCCCGAGTGCTTGGACCTGTGGGCAGCTCTGTTTTCCTGGAGCATGGAAAAACGGGATGGTGTAAAAATTAATTTTATTTCAATTACAAATCTTAGCCAAAGCAGAGGCATGTTGGTCCTCTACCTGCAGCGACGTTTCCTTCTATTTCTGAATAACCCCTTGTTGGTCTGCATTTTTTTAGGTTAAATTATAAAGCTGTGGAATACACTTTGAGAAAGGGCGCGTAGGATCTTGCCTCTCCTTAACTTTGGCACAGCCACACGAAGGGCACCTCCGGGAAGCTCGAGTGAAATCTTCGAGTCTGAATTTTTTTTTCTGTCCTCGGGTCACTTCGCAAATATTCTAAAAGTAAAACCCAAAAAAGTGCTCTCCTGCTGGTTGCAGAGGAGCCAGCGAGCGCTCGGCCGCGGCGGCTCCGCACGGCCGGCCCCGCAGCCCCGGGCGCGCCCAGGTTCGGCTCCGGCAGCGGGAGTGGAGAGGGGGGAGCCGCCTCTGAAAGCGACGGATTTGCATTTGAATTAGTGGGGAGAGAAATGCTAAACCGCGTTTGGAATTGCTGAGGCAGGCGCGGGGCGGCCCTTCTGCGTGTCCAAGCACCCAGGGGAGCCTCTTTTCCTCCCTCCTGCTGAGGAGACGGTGCGGGGGCAGGGGGTCCACCCCGGCCCGGACCCGCTGCCTCCCTCCTCCCTCCCGAGGGAGCTGTGCCAGGGCCGGGCAGCGGCAGCGGCGGTAGCTTCGGCCGCGGGTCCCCACTGGCGCAGGGGGAAGCGGGGCCTGCCGGCCCGGCCCGAGCTGCGGGACCGCCCGGGACTGTGCGGGTAGCGGGCACTGCCAGCCCCATGCTCGGCCCGGCGGTGCAGGAGGTACCGGCCCTTTCCCTTCTCTTCGCACCTCCTTCCTGACCCGGCCGGGAGTTCGCCGCCCGGCACCTCCAGGCTTGTTTTCTAGCGGAAGCAAAACAAGACAATCCCTCCAGCACAAGCGCTTTTCCTCCCTTCCTAGTGTAGGGAACTGATGGCATATTGAAAAAAAAACGAGTGTTTATTTGGGGTACTCCTCGTGCAACTCCTTCCCTAAAGATAGCATCGCAGGTGGGATGGCGCCCATAGGGCTGACCTCTGCATGAGAAACGGATTCAAATGCAGACGTCAGCATTACCTCCTCTCTGTCTTTATTATCCAAAATATTCGAAAATATTAATATTTAGTTCCTTTTCCATACTCAGCTTCTGTTTTCCCTAAGCTAGGGCAGTCAGTCCCTAAGTTAAAGTAGTCAGGCGAAGTAACTCAGGAGGCAGCCGGGGCTGTGCTGTGCCGCTCAGCAGCTGAGCAGCGGGTGGGGGACACCGTGAGCACCCCAGGCAGCGGTGGGGGCGAAACCCATCCCAGCAACAAACTTCGCTAACGGGGTGAGCAAACCGCAGCCTGGAAACGCCGCAGCCAAAAGTACTCCTTTGAGCGGATGGGCTCACTGACCTGACCCGCTGCAGCCGGGGCTGCTCACCGATACCCAGCTGCGTTTCACCACTTTGACGGGGTCTCATCGTAAGCGCTTCACCGCTTCAGATAAAGCAACTACCAAGTCCAGTAATGAACGACAGAACAGGGCGAGTGAGGGGTGCGGGCGGAGAGGAGGACCGAGCGGCCGGCCCGCGGCCGGGGCAGGGGAGAGCAGGGGCGAGCATCATCCGGAGGATGCAAAGCCGAGAGAGAAGGGCAGCTCCCTCAGAATCCCCGCGGGGCCTCGGGGAAGCAGTCCGCAGAGCCCCCGGGGACGGCGGGGTAGCGGGGACAAGGGGGTCCCGGGCTGCGAGGGGCGGGGGCCAGAGGCAGGGAGTGGCTGAGGTGCGATGGGGAGCCCGGTCTCTCCGGGAGGAAGTGGAGGAAGCGGAGGTGTGAATGAACTCACAGAAGAAGCGTGGTCAAAAAAAAAAAAAAAAAAAAAAGCCGTAGTTATTTGTTTGCTCGTTCGAGGCATAGGAAGTACGAGTGCTGTAGCAGCTGTGCCTCCAAAATTCACTTCGACCTGAATGGTCCCAACATATCTGAAAGGGAAAAAAACCACCCCAACCAAACCATGAGGACGCTTAAAATTAAAAGGTCGAACGTGCTTTGGCATTGCAGGGTCAGATGTTCTTCAAGCGGACGAGACAAGAAGCCGCGCTGCAGCACCGTGCTGCCCGCGGAGTCCGGCTGTGCGCGGGGTGCTGCCCTCGAGGGAGGGCTGGCTCTGCCCCACAGAGCTCTTCCAGCCCCCCAGCAGTGGGGACAGAGAACCTCACCTTGCCCAGCTTTTTCCCCGATAAGTCATCGTGACCGGGAGCGGAGTCTGTCTGAACTAAACCAAGAAGTCGCTTTATTTAGCAAATAAAATATTTTGCCACTGGCATATGTTCCTCATTGCAGGCAAGCAGCCGGCTACTTTCCTAAAGTGGTGGATAGGTATATAGACACCTTTCTGTTGTAGCAGCACTGTAAAGCCACTGAATCATTTGTTGCCTGCCCTACATCGTGGGAAGGAACTGAGCCAGGAAAGCATAATGTTCTTCTGGGTGCTAATTCGAACTCTTAATCAAGATCTGATTACCAAAAAGGAAGACAGAGCATAAAAACGCTATAAAGATTTAAATTTTTTTTCTATCTTGGCCATAACTCACCCCACAAATGTGTTCATTATGGCATTCACTCTAGCAGGAAAATTGTGATGTTGTTGCAAGATTCCCTAGCAGAGCTGCTGCCAATGATGATGAATAATCTCGGTCCATATGCTAGCTCTATACATCTCTACAGCACCAGCCTGCTCTCATCCTCTTTCTGCTTCCTCAAAAACACGGAATGTTTGAAGAACAGTAAAAGCTAATTAAAAATAGTTAATAGGTTAATCAGACTTGGTCTTATATTTATCTAATGCAGACCACTGATTCTTTAGTGATGTAGTTTGAGGCATTACCACGAGCCAAGAAAATGAATCAGACATTTAATGGAGATGTGGAAACGGAAATTTCTTGTAAGACTACAAAATCGCACGCCAATAATACACTAAAATATAATAAATTTATCATTAAAATTCCACGCATGAAATGCCATCCTCTGTGTCCTCTTGCTAGGTGATAAAGTGAGACAAAGCTGGCCAGAAAAATTTTCAAGAGCCGGGCCTGTGGGTACATCTCACGGGCTTTTTAGCATTCTTGTCCCAGAGTGTCTGCCCGCAGACCTGTGGTGACAGCTAAAGTCAGAGGCGTCACTTCGCGGGCGACCCCGCTGCGGACTCCCTGGGCTGCTCTTCAGAGTGCCAAGGACCATGAAACGCTGCCAGCTCTCGCTGGGGGTGTGCTGGAGACGTCGCGCTAGGACTGGCACCGCTCTGCGTTACTTACTTGTTCTGAGCGCGCAGGAATGGTTGGTGCGGGGAGCAGCGTTCCCTCTCCAGCCGCTGGCGGATGCCGCGAGCTCTGCCTTCCCCGGGGGCTTCCAGGCACTTCTGCGGACACGCTCCCGTCGCTTTGCCGCGCTAACGCTGTCGTCCGCGCATCCTGCCCGAATTTCTCTTTGCATTTACACTGAAGCGTATCCACAGTAACTGGGAACGGAGGCTGAGACTGAGTGGGAACAGGACATGGTCACTGCCTTTTTAAAACAGCTGCAAAGAGGAGGGTGTTGCAGGCTGCTGCCTGCACTCACCTCTGTTACCACTTCAATATTTCTTTTGCTTTTCTTAAGTGAAATTTTCCATATCCTCAGCAAGGCAAAATACTTTTCTCATTTCTGGAACACTGAGAGTATTTGCTGCTCAAGCAGAGTAGTTACTTTTACTTTTGTTTTGTGATCGTTGGTTCAGCCTGACCCCTGCTGGGGAAAACCCAGGAGGAGAGGCTTACAAGTGCAGAGCGTCCATCCGGAATCCACAGGTTCATTCCTGGCGCTGTCCTGCTCCGAGTCCCATTCCCACCCCAGGCCCGTGCCCTGCTCAAGCTCTGCCCGCACTGCACGCTCCTTTCTCGGCAGTACAAGCCTTACCTGAAGTTTGAACAGCTTACACCTCCAGAATCTGTCACCATCTGCGCTATTACCCTGCGCTGGGGAAGCATCACATAACGATTTAATACGGCCACAGGGGTCTGCTGCAGGTGCACCCACCCCTCTGCTGGCATCCCGGCTCCAAAGCCCTGCTAGCAACAGCCCTGCGGCATTACTGATTACCAGCCCTCCGTATATCCTCACTAATTAGTGCTCAACAGATTTCTCAACACTGCCATGTTGTGTATTCCTGTGTGGTGCTACCGAACGCTGCAGACAGGCCAGATGTGCCCGTGATGTGACCTGGCACTCAGACGAGGCATTTCCCTCTAACTTGCTAAGGGCTGAAGTCCTTGTGGTAGGGATGGCCGTCCTCTCTGCTGGAAACAGGAGCAGCAGCGACGGGACTGCTGCTGCCTCTGCACACCTCAGCCTGCGGTGTGATTGCTGGTGAGAGGCCTGCTCCATTTCCAGGTGGGAACCCCGTGGGGACTGGATGCATGTAGCTGATCAGCCCCAGGCAAGGAAACTCTTTTAGAAACCCACTGTTCACAGTGATGCCAAAGTGTACGTGCCGTAGGCCAGGTGTGCAACAGCAGGGACAAGAAACACTGGTGCTCCATCTCCCTCATTCATCTTTGCCGAAGGGCTGTGAAGGTGCCACTCTTCCAAAGTTACCTTCCTTTTCCCTTCCGTTGTGCATTGCTGCACAGAAACTTCCCTCTGTGCAGTGTATGTGCATATGAGATGTGGATAAAGACACCGGTTTAGATCCAACAGAAGTTTGCCCATGATCCTCCCGCCCTGGCTGGCCAGCTGAGCCTCCCAAGCACCTGCAGGGCACTGACTGCCCCCACAATTGCTGGACATGGATCCAGGCACCGCCCTGGCATCCACGTGAGTGATTTCCTGATGTGGATAACCACGTATCCTCTATGGCTAAAACTAATGTCTGGCTTTACTTCGGTTCCACATTAGCAGCAAAAATGTATGGAAATGTAACTGGCAGACCTGGAGCTTTTATACAGTTTCTTTCACTCCGTGAGACAAATATACGTGCACTAGGCCACCGATGCTATTGATCTTTAAGCAGCCCCACCATGGAAATCAGCAGTGAGAGCTTTGCTTAGAAATTGTTGGCACAGGGTGGTCCAGTGTCAGGGAACTGAAAATCATTAAATTGATGATCTAAATGGGGGTGGGAGGGAGAAAGCAGTGGCGGTGGCTATCATTATGTGCATAATTTTATGATTTTTAGAAAATCGTATTTCAGGGTTTTCTATCACATCAAAGGCTGACAGGAATGCATTGATTAGCAGATTGAACCCAAATGATGGAGAAAACCACTGACAGCGGTATACTTCATACCACGACTTTGTTTAAGGAGAGATCTTTTTTCCTCAAGCCGAGGGACATGGGCGGTGTCGGGAGCACGGGGAGCTCGGGGAGCAGGGCTGGGACGCGGTGCGGCTCGGGGAGCGCCCGGCGGTCCCGGGGCCGGTTCCCGGCGCTGCCGTGCTCGCTCCGGCAGCTCCACCTAGCGAGGAGCGCTCGCCGGCCGCTGGAAGCCACGGGAAGGTACAAATCTATTTGTACAGTCAGGAAGGACAGGATGCATCTGCCTGTCCCATGCCAGTGGAGGCTGTTGTGCAGTAATGGAAGGGCAAGAGCATCTCCCTGGACGGGCCAGGGCTGGAGCCTCCACCACTGCTTTTGGTGTGCACGACTCCTGCCTTTGGCACTTCCTGGAGCAGAGCAGCCTGGCAGTACATTGAGCGGAAGGAAAGAGTCACTTCCCTCCCTCCCTCCAAGGTGTGGTGCCATCCAGCCCTTCAAACTCCACCTTACTGGCCCCAACAACAACATAGGGGTTTGTTAAAGGGAATTGTGAGTGCTGTTCCACAGACTGAGGGGATGTGGTGGCTTCTGCCAGGCTCAACCCCATTCTCCGGAGGAGAGGATGAAGTGCCACGCACAACAGAGGCAGCAGGCTCACATCTGGGGATGGCCCTGTGCAGGGAAGCACAGGATGGGTGGACCTGCTCCCCAGAGGTGTGAGGGAGCTGCTGAGGAAGCAGGAAGACTATTGGTCAGATTTTTCTGTAAGAAGCTGAATCCTTAGGAGAAGAGAACTGTTCAGTATTTTGGGTGTTTTTCCCCATGCTTTTCCCTCTCTAGTGAAGGATAGGAGGTGTGGACCACTAAAAGTCTGCATCCAGAAGGGGCAGTTTCCTACTGTGAGAGTTTGAATCCCAGTTCTCACCTCAGTTTGCAGTGGCAATGCCAAGAACTCCTGGGATAAAGCATACTGCCTTTTCTCACCCCACAGAGGAAACTCATTTTTCTACAGGTTTCTCAGTCATCTCTATCAGCTTCTGCTCTGATCACATTCACGCTTTTCTTTTTATCTCTCAGTGATGTCAAGTCATGTTCTGCAGCTTGCATGAACCTCTAGTGGCATTGGGGACAGGGCAGCAGGGAATTCTTGGCTGTAATAAGATACCCAGGTGATTTCTTCCAGCACTATCTTTGGTTAGGTGTCATGAGGGCATGAAGGATGCTGATCAGAAAGCACTGTGCTGGCATTGCAGCTGGCTGAAAGTGAGTCTTGTGCTGGCAAACACGGAACTTCTTTAGTTTGCAATTACATGAAAAAATAATACCTGGATCAAAGAGTGAGTGGGCCTGAAGATACGGTTCTGGACTTCTTTCTCTTGTTTTGGCTTTGCACTGCAGGCTTTAGGGTAAGCAGACATTTGTCTGGCACAATAAGAGAAGCAGCAGAAAGCCACTTGCTGTGGTTGCTTTCCATTCCCATTTTGGGTCCTGCTCTTCTTTGGTCAGAGCTCCAAAAAGAGCTAAAAATGCTAAAAAGCAGAACTGGTGCCTCTTTTTGGCAACTAGTATCCATTCCTCCTGGTGTTGCAGACCCCTCCTTCACCGTGATCAAGGCAGGCAGCCAGCTGAGGGGCTTGGGGGACAGGCAATAGGCTGGTGGAGCCCAGATGCCTTTGTCCATTTAGCACACAGAGCAAGTGTCTAGAAGAAGCTGTCCAGGATCAAGTGCTTTCCCAATAAATCTGGCACCTTCAGGTAAAAAAAAAGAGGCATAAGAAGAACTTCCTGGGAGCTGCCTCTGCATGTGCTGGTGACTTAGGGAGGAGAAAAGTGAGATCAGGAACAGGAGTGCTGTGGCATGTGTCCAAAAGTCACCCGTCAAGATTTACTGAGAGGCTTTCAACCACAAACCTGGAAACACAGCAGGAAAAAGAGAAGAGGCCATGAGTCTCTGTCTTTTGAAGCTCACTTTGTCTTGGCTCTTCAAATATGGGGAAGATGCTTCTCTCAACATGTATCCCCCTAGTAAAAACCTCAGGGTATCGTGTAACACAGTTCCAGTCCACGGGGTTTGGAGAAAGATGGAAAAGATGCCAAATGTATAACCAGCTGGTAATTTCTAGTGTATGTTTATGGCTTTACCACTGGAAGGTACTTTCAGAGAATTCACCTAAATGAATATGTAGGAACACCTTTGTAAAGTACAAGATGTACTTTGGTCTGAAGACTACCACAACAAAATGGCAGCAAACCAAGACTTTACAGGGCAACCTTTCCAGATCGTGACTGTAATACTTGGCTTAATTGCATCCTGTCGGCTGCTCACCACTTATAAAATACGCTCTGAGTGTGCCATAATGCTCCTCCTGTCCCTCGAGATAAGATAGTTAGATGGTATTGCTGGCAAAACAGAGTGATACTTCATAAACTGCTAAAAATCAACGGTGATATGCCTGATCATACCTTAGATGAACTTTTCCCATGAACTGAAATGTAATAGAGTGGGTAATACTAGAGCTCAATTAAATGAAATTATATAAAACTTACAGAAAACGACACAAAGAGGAGGGGAGCAAATTCGGTGACAGAGAGCAGAGACAAGTGCAGGCTGTGCTCCATGCACCACAAATCAAGTAAACACTAAATACTTCCTGTGGAAGTTACTCTGACCTGAGAGTGGGAGATACTGCTGAAACCATCAAACAGTTTTGCTTTGGCCTATAATGGCAAAATTCCCGCTGATGGGACCAGGGCTCAGCCTCACATCTGGCATGTGGGGGAGTACATGACTGTAGCCAGAGGATAAAATGGGGATTGCTGATAGAGTGGTAGGAAAGCCCATTCCCCGAGAGTTTGTCCATCAGAGAGCATCGTGGGCTGCTCAGTTACACAGGAAGAACCAGAGCGACCTGGGATTGAAGAAGGCAGTGAAGTTTGGGCACAAACACCATTCCCTTGACATCGTACAGAAGGGATTATTTATCTCTTGCAGTTGGCTGGAAGTTGCAGGCAGTTGTGGTGTTAAGGCTGCTGCCAACCATATATATGTTAACATAAATGGTCTCCACCTCCAGGGAAACCGCTGGCAAGTGGCACTGGGCACAATCAGTTCGCTCGGCCAAGCTTCTTCTGTCAAGGAGGTGTTGCCAGACAGAGTGATGGGAGCTGTGTAGGAGGCAATTAGTCTCCTCTTCCTTCCTCCTGCCCTTCCTGCTGCAGGCTGTGGGTTAGGGCTCCTGACCTTGTCCTGTGAGGGATCAGGTGTTCCAGCAGCCCCTGAGTCTCCACCAGGCTAGTACCACTCCGAAAGTGCTGGGGAGCTACTGTGAGTGGGGTCACCTGAAGGAGCTATTTTGTATCTAGTGAAACTTTTTAAAAAGCATCTTATGAAACTTTATGAAGAGTGGTTTTCTCACCAGTCCTGCCCAAAGCACACAGAGGGTAAGCTAGTTTCTCCAAATATTTTAGACTGAATTTGTTGGGGGACAGCTGATTCTGCCAGTGCTACATTTTGTGGGACTTCGTCTAGAGTGGAGCCAGCTCCTCTTTTCTCTCTGGCAGCCACCTGTGTTTTGACAGAGTGATGCCATTTGTCCCTTTAGACAATCCAGTTCTTACCCCTTTAGCCATTCCCAGTTGGAGCTGTAAATATATAGTCCTTACCCCCGGCAGCAGCAAGTCTGGTTCCTCATCAGGCTCGTCTCCACCTTTTTCCATGCCCACAGCTCCTTGCAAAAAGAAGAGTTGCAAGTTGCGGTATTCCAAAGAGAGGCTTGTGTGAAAAGAAAGGATCTGCACAGATAATATAACATATAGTGCACGTGCAATTGCACAGAGTGGTTGTGTTGCAAATTCATGGCATGTTCAGACAGCCTCAACAAGTTCAAGAATTAATTTTGCGTCTAATGTGAAAACAGCAGCAGCTTGCCAAGCACCCACCACATAGGAACCCTGTTTTGGCTTTTTTCTTTGGAAAAAGTAAGACCATCCCTGGAATTACGGTAGGAATAAAGGATCAAGAATAACTCAGTAGCTGTGCAATACTCAGTCACTTGGACCAAACAGAAGGTGACAGCTGCCTAGGGCAAAGGTTTCTACTGCCAGAGCTTTCACAGCAGTCACTAGAGTATGTTCCTCAGACTTTGGTGCATAACTTGGAAATAATGAGGTCAGTTTGTTTTGTTGCTTTGTTTTTTCTGGCATACAAGTGGCCTATTTCATAAAGTTCAAATGTACAACTAATAAGCAAAGAGTCGACCACAAATGCCACAGACTACGATGTTTTTATGCCAGACTAGCAAATGTAAACAGATTACACGACATATTAACTAAACACAAAAGAACAATTCAGTGCTGTCAGTGGATTTAAATTACTAAAATATAGATATGTATGCTCTCTTCAGGATGCCTTGGCAAAGTATCACTGGCTTTTACCCCTGTTAAACCCAGTGAGACAGTATTAGAGCTCATGCTGTATTCATTTAAAGGGGGAAAAAGCAGCTTCTTTATTGACTCATACAAGCCCATATTTCAGTGCAGCTTTCTCTTTTTCCACCATCTGAGTCTAGCACCTAGATCTGGAGGAGGATTCATCCCAGAGTGCACAGGTTGTGTAATAACGAGCTTCTGACCTGGAATTTCAGCTTTAAGCATATCCTAAACACCTGGGCTCCTGTGCACTGTCTCAAGGCAGCACCAGGCAGTGTTTTGCCGCTCTTGAATTTGTCAGGGGAGCACAGGGTATTAATAGCTAGCCTTGTGCTTTGGAGAACAATCATACAGCCTGATTGAGGCTGTTGTATCACTGTTTCCTCTGCTTCTTTCTGACTTGGGGTTATCCTCTTTAAAATGATTTAGGGTTGCAAAAAGATTATAAATTGATTGAACGCAGCACATTACAATATTGTTCATAATTTATATTATTTAAGGGGATACTGAACTGTTGCTGACAAGGCCTGACATTGCTATCTGTGCTGACCAGTAGGTATCGACATTTTCCACTGGTCTCACTTCTGTGCATTAGTAGGAATCCATTAAAAAGAAACCCCGAACCCTGCAAACCACTTCTGTTTCCGAGACTGCTGGCGATAGGGATCCTAAGTGCTACAACTGCAGACATGCTGTTCTTTCCAACACACATTTTGAGCCAGCTACTTTCTGTTCCCCAGGCTCTGAGCGAACAGGGAACCAGTTCCTTCCATTTGCTTCTGCTGCTGCAGCCACGAAGCAGCTCCGCTCTGCCTCTCCGCCATGTGAGGGGCTTGCTGCTGCTCAGTGGAGACAGCAGCAGCTCCATGCCGGCTGCCTTTCCGTCAGGAGGCTGGATGCAGCTTGTGTAAGGGCTTATATAACTCTTTTAATGTCAGGGCTCCGGTTTTGCGTCTGCCTGCAGAAAACTCCTCCTTTTGTACGTAGGTCGAGGCACAGAGCAGAGGCAGCTCCTGGCTCAGCCGGCAGCAGGCGAGGCAGATCTGCCTGCTGAGGGTAACCGGAGTGCAGGGCAGGGGGCAGCACAGACGGGGCAGGTGATGTGTCCTAACTTTGGGCGGCTGGGGGATTTGCTTGTTAGAGGCTTCCCTGTGCTGCAGATAATGTTGGGTAGGCAGATGAGGTTTGGGTTGTTTACTGGCAGCTTTGAGCCACTAAATTCATGTGGGAATACAAGGCAAGACAGAGCAGCAGAAACCTCTGAGGTCTCACACGTCAAGATACTGAAATCCATCCAGGAGAGGTGATAATATCTGAATATCAGGAGTCATCAGCTGACATGCTAATCCCTCTGTCCTGGGAGCACATGGAAGTTTCTGCCACACATTGTGAAACCATGCACGGTCACAACATTTGGAGAAGTGATGTTACATTCCAGCCAGTGTAGTTACTTGCCCCAAAGGAACCTGAGTAACAGGGTGTTGACTCGGAAAATTCCCATCCGACCAGTCTAACCAGGTACTGGGCTCCCATGGCTGCAAGGTGCTGCGGCTGAGAAGCGGGACAACCACACTCCCACGATCTGCTTCATCCCTAAGCCCCCTGCCCCACAACTCTTCTGGGAGCCCCCTGCTCTTTCCTCTCAAGCTGGAGAGGCTTGAAATGCTTTGCTGTGATACAGCTGGTCTTGCTGTCTCTCCTCGCATTTCTGAGCACTCTGTGGGTGAAAAGGTGTGTGACAGGAGCAGGAACACCTGGCTGTGAGAGAGGAGTGAAGCTAGGGCTGGATTCCTGCCTGATCCCACTGGGGCCTGCTCCTTGTTTTTAATTTTCTCTCTCCCAGTGGCCCTGCCCAGAGGATTGTTCACTCCCTCACCCCACCATCACCAGTTGTTCATTGCTTGCTGTCTTTATTACTCCCAAAATGCACTGACTCATCTTCTTGAACGTGCCTTGCTTCTGCTTATTAATATGCATCAAGTACTTCACCTTTTCTTTCTTTGACATTATTGCTACTTTATTCCACCACACCATTTGCTAAACAAATTTTTTTTTCCTCTGAGCTTTTCTAGATGACTTCTTTTCCCCTTCACTGTTTAGGTTAAGGATGGAGACAGATGTAGGAGAAATGGAGGTTCCTACTCTTCTCCTGGAAGGAATGTAAAGATCTGCCTAATGATCTTTATGCAGGTATTGAAGCACTGTTTCTGTCTCTTCGACCACAGAAGGGTTTTTTCCTGTGGCAAAAGAAATCTAGTCCTTCTCAGGCCTATATTTTTCACTCCAGGTGTACCAGGAAGGGCTGTAACAAAGCATGTACTTCTTCAGCTGGACCCAGCTGCTCCATGGTGGAAGGTCAGTTGGTGTCCACCCCAATCCAGGCTACTGACCCGTGTATGGGACCTGCATGCTGGGGGAAACAGCCTGGATGTCTGCTCCGCATGCTGCAGCAACCATGGGTGGCAAAGCTGTGGAGACCAGAAAAACCACTTCTTTTTCTCTCTGCACAGAGAAAATAAACGTGTATGCTTTTCCCCAGACAGCTCCTCCCATGTGCAAGGCCAACAGGGTAAATGAACATCTTGCACTTGAAGTGAGGGAGACTGGTTTCTTCTGCGAGCTTTGCTGGAGGGACACTCACAAGGGAAAACTCAATAGGAGAAACATACTGAAAGAGGAGAGAGTGGAAAGGATGCCTCATTATTCATTGGGGTTCCCTCTGCTCACCCTGTATGGTTTAGGTTTCCGACCTGCTGGGGGTCTGTTTCCCACCCTCTCACACTCTGAGCAAGGAGAGCTGAATTTTTCCAACTCAATTTACCCCATCATATTTCACTTATGGAGAAATGCATTAAAATTATACTTAGCAAGAGTGACGTGTTGGAGACGCCAGGCCATAGGGCCAAATCACTGACCTGCAGTGGGCTCCTGCTGTCACCTTTGTCCATAAGGGACCCAGTGTCAAAAATTGTGCTTCTGTGGCCTGTCCGGCCTCGTGTTGGCTCTCTGCTTTGCCTTGTGCTGGAGCAGCCCTTCTCTTAGCACACCAGGTTTTTGCAGTTTTTTGGGGGATGCTGCAGACATGCTACCTCCTGACACTCTCAGCAGTGCACAGGTAAAACCTATCACAGAAATGGCTGTTCTTCTGGAATACTGCGGTGTCCACACTTCCTGGCGGCAAGACTGGAGTTGTTTTACCAATGTCATAATCCATGTCCACCCACAGCATCAGTTCTTGAACCATGGTGTTTACATTAAAAACATGCCAAGCATACTTTTGGAGGGACATAATAATAATCTTGTTTATATAATAAAACTAAAACAAAGAAATAAAATCAATCAAGCTTGGTGAAGCCAGTCACCATATGGATAATGTAAATGACAGCAGGAGTGTCTCGATACTAGCTTGCAAGAGGTGCTGGCCCTGTGTTTGCAGGCACAGTAAGCCAGCGTGTGGACAGTGAAGTGACATTTAGGAGGGAGTGTCTTTATGGGAATGCTCTCAGGCAGCCAGCTGTTGCCGTGGCCAGGCTGAGAGTAGCCATGCAAACATGGTGGAGTGGCACAAGCACCGTAACAGGACGCTGCAGGAATTCAGCACGTGTAGCTGGCCTTGCAGAGCGTTTTTCTCCACTGCGAGCTCCTAGGCAGGTGTGTTTCCTTCCTGTGCAGGCTGGTGGCACCACGCTAGGCAGGACACATAGCATGGTGGGGCAGGGACGAGCCAAGCTGCCTTTATAAATGGACATGGAGCAGGTGAGGATGAGCAATACAGAAGGACACAAAGCACTCAACAGATACCCAGCGATGCCCGCGCGGGCTGCAGCACGGGCGCCCGCGGGCGCTGACGCGGACCTGACACCGGGGCTGCCTGGAAATGCCTGTCCCAATCTCCCTGGGGATTCCGCCGGCGGGCTGCAGGCACGCGGCGTGCCGCAGCCATTCTGGCACCCAGGAGAGAACAACCTGGAGCTCCACGCCCGTGTTGCGGGGCTTTGCGGGTGCCCACCGCCGCAGCCATCCGGCCTCGGGCGGCCGGGTGCACCAGGCCGGGAGCCCCGCGGGCCCGGCCGGTCACTGCCCGCCCCCCGGGGGCGGTGCCGGCGGCGGGGGCGGAGCGCCGGGCGCAC
>VXAZ01018984.1:523272-575980 GCA_013399875.1 Gymnorhina tibicen
TGCGCCCGCTCCCCGCCGGGTGGGCGCTGCGCTCCCGCGGCGCGATGTCGGCGCGGCGGCGGCGGAGGGCGGCTGCCGAGCAGGAGGAGGAGGAGGAAGAGGAGGAGGAGGCGGCGGAGGCGGGTAGCGACAAGGTGAGGACGCGTGGGGGCGACGGCGGCGGCGGCTTTTGGGGCAGGGCGCAGCTCTGCCTCCCCCCATGGGCCCGGACCGCGCCGCGCGTGGGGCTCCGCGCCGCGCCTCCCGCCCCGGCATCGGGGACCCTCCCGGGCTGTAACGCGGCCGCGCTCTCGGGTGGCGGGAGTGGGGAGAGGGCCAGGTGCCAAGTTAGGGGTTGTGGGCCCACGCGTGTTTTACCCCACTGCCATTCCCCCGTGGCGAGACCGAAATGGGAGCTGCCGGGCTCTCTCCGGGCCCGCACCGAAAGCTCAGCGCCATAGCTGGGTGTCGTAGCTCACCTCTTGACGAGGGAGCTGATGGCGTGGTGTAGCCCCAGCCGGCTTCTGAGCACCACCCCGCCGCTCCCTCACACCCCTCACTCCCCCGCGCCCGGTGGGATGGGGAGGAGAGTCAGGAAAAAAGGTAAAACCCGTTGGTTGAGATAAGAACAGTTTAATAATTGAAATAAAACGGTAATGTTAATAAAAATGGAGATGACAAAAAGGCAAATAAAAAACCCAAGGAAGTTCAAGTAATGCAAAATACAATTGCTTCACCACCACCTGCCCAACAACGAGCAGCAGTCGGCCTTTGTCAGCCAATACCCCCCAGGAGAGCTTTTGGCCAGTTCAGATCAGCTGCTCTGGCCATGCTCCCTCCTGGCTTCTTGTGCACCTCCTCGCTGGCAGAGCACGGGAAACAGAAAAGTCCTTGACTTGGGCTAAGCACTGCTCAGCAAAGCCAACACATCGGTGCGTTATCAACATTATTCTCTTGCTAAATCCAAAATACAGCACTGTAGCAGCTACTAGGAAGAAAATTAACTCTATCCCAGATGAAACTGGGACACTGGACCAGGCAAAAAGCACGCTTCAGTGTGGTCGGGCTAGTCCAGTAGCACGGAAACTAACTTGGAACGGTGATCTGCTCCATTTAAAGGCTGTGTCAGCAGTTCCCCAGCAACTCTTTCTGCTTTATGGCCTGTTAAGTGATAGGCATTCACCTCTGGCCTGGAAAGGACTTACAGTATGACATTTCTGCTAAGGCAAGAGGTTTTCAACATACTAAGTCTATGCATCAGGTTCATTACAGTGGCAAAACAGCCACGGTGCTGTTCTTTTGTTTGCCGTGGAGTTAAGGCTTATCTCTACAAAAGCTAAGCACATCACAGTTGCTAATTGTCTGAATAAAATGAAAGCAAAGGTCCCATTTGGGTAACTGGAATTAAAGTTTAAAAAAAAGCTTTCTGATTGCTAAATTGAGGTGGCAATACGTATGTGTTTATTTGAATCAGTAACTGCTTAAACTTGCATGGATGTCAATGTTGCAGAGTATGTAGTCTGCCTTAGGCGTTGTGGCAAGGAACTGGAAAGTGAAACTCAATACTTTTTATTCCATGCTTTGGTTGCTTTAACTCAAAGCCAGTGAACTTGCAAATTTGTAGTGCTGTTCTGCATTGAGGGCTGTGATCACATAAGGTCATGTTTAGACTATAGCTGTGCAGAGCATTTCCCTGTAGATCAGAATTAACTTTTAAACATAATTTCTTGTCACAGTGTGCTCCAAAAGCTGTTTTTCTGTGGAGATGCTCTGGTTTGCTTTATTTTGCAGAAGAAGTTTATTTCTGAGGTGTGCAGTGAGCTGCCTTCAAAGAATTCTCGTCATTCAAAGCCTCTGCTACGCAGACCTCCAAAGGGTACCCCTAAAACTTGCTAATGTTACTCTTGGTTTACCTGTGTGATTTTCAGAGAGGAAAATGCTGTTCTTACCTATAGGCCTACTGTGGTTTTACTCTAGCTGCTCCATAGCCAAGTGTTTCATCCCGTTTTGGATGATGTTGAGCAGACAGGAGGCTGGTGCTGTGTATGCAGCCAGGATGCTGGTTACAGGAGATGGATTTCAGTGTGCATACATTTGTGTTCACTTGAACAACAGATAAGGAAAGCCTTTTCCACTGCACCAGATACTTTCTCACGGATTATTTGCGGGACCCTCCGTGTTCCCACTGGAGCTGTTTAACCCATCTGCAATGTGCCCAGCACCAGTGACCCTTGTCGTGGCTCACAAGGGACAGTAAGGATTGATTTTACGTAATAAGCTGGCTGTAGTGCCATTGGTAACTGTAGAGGTAAACCAGTATTTTGTACTGAGGTTTCAATCAGTAGGTCACAGTTTGGGACTCTGTTTTGAATATGAGCACACACATACTGTCTGCTGTAGGTGATTTGATGAGCAGCATCTGGTCACCAGGATTCACAGGTGTCACGTTATACAGCTTCCTAGATGGTTATCACGCTGCCCTATGTCTTGCCTGGCCTTTACAACAAGTGGATACTTGTGTTGTCCTCTGGCTATTTTGAGATGACCCATTTGGTGTGGTGATCCTGTATTTGGCCTCAAAACTGGTTCTTTGGTTGATAACTAGTCAGGATAGCCATGATGCAGTGGGTTTGCACTGCTTTCTAGTATGCAGCTCAGAAACATCACCCTCTTCCTCACTTGTAATGAAGGAGAAAACTTGTTTGTCTGGATGGTATGTGCTTCATGCTGCTTCTGCTCTTGCTGGCCCAAACCAAGCCTTCCAGATATACAAAGGCAACATGCACCTTTTTTTGCCCAGGTAGTGAAGCCCTCTGTGTTTGCTGAAGAACTCCAGAAACACTAAATATGTCTGAAGGTTTTTCTGTGTCCCACTTTGAGCCTTGTTTTCAGTGTGCTATCTGTTACTTTTCATGTTACACTTACTATGTCCATAGATGCTCATTTCCTACTGAATTTAAGTGAAGCTGTTGGGGTTTTTTTTCCTTGTTTGCATGTCTTTTTATCACTAATTGGAAACAACTGGTAGCTATTTCTACAGTGATATAATTTCAAAGGAAAGTTAAATTCCTTGGTTTTGTATGAAGGAATATGATATACCCTTTGTGAAGCTTCTTGAAGTTCCCAAGCTCTGCAAGTCCTAGTGTTTCCAGTTGCTCACTAGCTTGTTGAGCTGGTGACACTTTTCAAAATTGCTGTGAATATGCCTTTGCCCTATAGGGCCCTGCTATTTCACAAGTTTGTTGTTTCTTTGTGTTGTCCTGTGGCATGCAGGAGTGATTTTTTGGTTGTCACTTTCTTACTTCCTGCTGCTTGCCCTGGGTGCTCTTTTCCTAAGAATGTCTGGTCAAAGTGCCTTCATAAATACTCTATGAGCATTGGGAGAAAGAAGAATGACTTGGCATTCAGATACTTAATATGTATAAATCAATTAAAGATTTACAGGCTGATCTGCGTTTGTTCATGATTCTTTTAAATTTTCAATTGTTTGCATTCTTTACTAAAAAGCAAAAGACAGTGCTTTCAAATGCTTCAAAAAAAAATTAGTGTATCCTGGAAGTAATCATACAGTTATTCCTCTTTGTACTGTACGGAGTTGCCAGAGTAGGACAGGGAGGGGGAAAGTGTGATCATATTGCATTGCTGGCTGTTAATTATTTTTAACTACAACAAGCTTGGAATCGCTGAATGCTGTTTCTCTTGTGGTATTGAAAAAGCTGTTTCTGTTCCATGGGACAGCCCTTCCAGGGAATCAATTGCCCGATAAGTTGCTCAGACCTGCGAAGCTCAGTTTGGCACTTGGATCTTTGATGTCCAAAACCTCACAAACCTGCTGGGACATAAATGAAATTCCTAATTGCGGTGTAGCCTGTGGTGGATCTGTCTGTCTGTCATGGATCACTTAGTAACTTCATTGGGCTTACTTCTCCTGGAGTATCCCGAAAATGGATCAGTTTAATTTTCACGGAGAAGTCTGACCTCTGTGCTTTCTGCTACAAGCATGGTAGTAGTAACAAGGGCAGACTATTTCCAAACCTCTGTTTTCTTGGAAATGGTGGTGAATTAGTACTAATGCAGAGAGCAAAGGGTCTGTAGGTTCCAGTCTTTGATTCAGTATGTGCAGGTCTCTCACCTGTGTTTCTGCATATGTCAGGCTTTAATAGTTTGGAAAAAAAGGTTTCACTATTCAGGATCTTCTGATACTTTGATATCTTGGCTTCAGAGGAAGGTATCAAGGTTCACCTAATTAAATATTCTACAATGTGTTCTAACTGAACTATTGACTTCACTACGGAACTTGTGAGAGAGACTGCAGAAAGATCAAAGACGGAGGAGAAAATTTACTTTGACTAACACTTAAACTTATAAAATGACAATAACTAAATTCTTTTGCTCGTTAACTTTTTCACATAAATTGTTGGACGATGTCTTCATTTTCTCAGTTGCTCTTCACGGAGATGCTACATTCTCAAAGAAGAACATATTTGCTTTCTACTTAGGAGTTCCTTATGGTGCCCTGGAAAAATGCTGTACAAGAGGAATATTGCAAGTGCCTTTGTAACCACAATAATTCTGGTGCGTGGTTCGCTTGGCACGTATTAATTGTAGTGGAGGGCGTGTGGTACAAAACAGCAATTCAGAAGTGTGTGGCCTTTTAGGTGATGAAAGATGGAGATGTCTATTTTTTCCTCCATGACACATGGCTGTATTCTGTGAGCTGTTGCAAAATAGCCGGCGAGCAGAAATCGACATGGAAGCTTACTTTATGGCAAGATGTCACATGTTCTGAATTCCTGGTATGGAAGCTCAGGCTCTTGACTGGTTGAGTTTCTCCCTTTGTATGGCCAAGTATTTATGGTGTACAGGAGATTTAGTGTAAGGATGAAAGTCTTGTCTTTTGAGAATACCAAAGTTAAACCATCTACCATTACAGACGCTTTGGGTGTGAATCAAGCAGGCAGGGGTGGCACACTTTCTGAGTATAAAAGGTCCCTGTCACCTGCAGTTTGAAAATTCTAGGAAAAAATCCAAACACCTTGGATAAAACACTTTATTTGGGGTTGAAAGGTTTCCTAGGCACTTAGGACAGTACAACCTGTGCTGGTTTCAATTAACCTTTGAAAACCTTGTAAATACCTGCTCACAGTGTGACACCCGTGGCATTTCCCATGGACCTTCACAGGTCCTTGATGTTACTATGTACTAAGCTTGGCCAGATCTCAAATTTGAAGAGCAGGAGAAGGAAGGACTGCTTGGGTTTGTGCTGAACTCCAAAACTGCTTCTACAAGGTCAAGCTGCAGTAGCAAGGCTCTTGAATTCTTTTTTTTTTGAGTGCTTTTATAGTGATTAACTTAGTGTTTCCTTCCATAATGATTGCTCTTATTTGTGGCTATAAACTGGAATGTTTGTAATCAATCACTTAAAATAATTTAGAAAATGATTACCAAGAAAGTCTCGTCCCCCAGTGATGGGGTTCTAAGCACTTAATGATGCAGAAGACAATTAACTAGGTTTTAGTGAGCAACGTCCTCTTTGACTCCTGACTTTACGAATTAAATAACTTATTTAGGAAATTGTTGTGGCTGTGATGGCAGTTAACTGGAAAATAAAGCACTCATGGTAATTTTTGAGGTAGGTTACACAGGGAAGTTGAAGATAGTTGAGGTGTTGATTCCCACTGGTTATTGTAGCAATGTAAGGTGAAAAAAATGCACCAAGTTCTATGCAACTTGCAGGTTGCGCTGGCCAAGCTCCCATGAGCTACTGAAAATCACATCAGATAAACACAGACTCCTTTGTCAGGCTGTTTAGATGCTCTGAAAAAAGCCATGCATTTGTGAGTTCAGCTGTTAGAAGTAGCAAATTTAAAATATTGCTTATAATGAGATGCTTGCAAGTCATAGTTGTGTGTTAAAGATCAGAGGGACAAAACTGAGTATGGTTTGTTTTTTTTTAATTGTTTCAACACAATTGTTTTCTGCAATACCAAAATGGAACAAAAAAAGTTTGGGGATATTCTTAGTTCTGCGTGCTTAAAAGAGAGAACATCTCCGCCGTCTGCAAGCAGGGATTAATATTAAAGACGCTAAGTCATGGTCTTAGGGCCAGGATTACTGCCCGTCATCTGCGCAGTGAGTAGCGTCTCCTAGGACTGTACAGACAGCTTGCTGCACTCCAGAGCAGGTCACAGGAGCTGCAACATGGCTTTGGGAGAGACCTGTGATCCTCCCAGTGGCTTCTGTAGTTGATTTCCTAGGCTATGGTACAACAGTGTAAGAAACCTCTCTGAATAGCGGGGTTGCGAGCGTGATAATTATTTCTTTATTTATGTGCTTTTTCAGGTGTTCTACAGATTTTCTGAAGTCTGGACCACAGCTTATTTGCTCTTTTTACTTGTATTAATTATAGGCAGAGTCTGCCTCATAATTATTCAGCTGTGGGGTGTCAAGGACTGGGGAAGCATTGATCACCTTTTTGAAAGAAGTTAATGGTGTAAAATCGAGAATTTCATCTTGGGCATGTGTGTGGTACATCAAGTGAAAGAGAAAAACCCAGGCCTAAATTAAAAAAAGAGAGGATGTACCCACTTCCCTTGTGCATGTGTATGGTGCCAGCTCACTGTCTCATGTTCTAAAAGGTTAAAACCACTTTCTAAGTGGAAAAGATGGTGTTTTCCCTTGGATCAGTGTCCCTGGAGAGCCTGGGGAGGGTCCGAGGTTGGAGGCTGCCTGCAGCACCCTGGTCAGCTCCTGACCCCTGGCCCCTCCACAGCCACCTCTGCCCAGCCCTGAGGTGTGGGCTCGGCCCTTGGCTTTGGGCAACCAGCTTTGGAAATCCTTATCTTTTGCCTTGTGTTGCTTGCAGAGGCCAGGCACTGGGACAGAGGTTACACCGAAGTGCAGCAGCAAGGAAGAGGCTGTGGATTATAAACAGAGTAACCACGCTGGGCTTGGGTGGGATGGCTGGGGGTGTCGGCACCTAAATTCTGTGGTGTGTTGTAGTGGGGGCGAAAGAGAGGATATACGTCTGATGGCTTAGAAAAAGTGACAGAAATACTCAGAACAAGGGGAGAAAATAATATTGTTAAGGAATAGTAGGAAAGAAAAGCAGAAGTTTCTGATGGAAATAGATAAAGGAGAAAGAACTGAGGTGAGGAAGTTGGAAAGAGAGGGAGATGGAGAAATAGCATATAGCAGTGGAGAAGAAAGTTTTAAAGCACAGTTACTTAACAGTCCCCAGAATTGTTAAGAACTGATGAACTTGAGGCAGCAGGGCAGGCTGGAAGCTGTTTGAGATTGTAAGAAGGTGAGGTGAGTCAGGGAGGTCAGGAGGAAGTTCAGGTCTCAAGAGAGCCACACTGAGCTAGAGATTGCTCTCTGCATTAGTGCTGTGCCAGGGCTGAGTGCAGGTTTCCAGCTCCCTGGTGCTGTGGTGTTTGCAACATATAGAACTAGTGAAGTCACCCTTAGTGTTGGCTTTAACTGAGGGAAAAACATTCCTGACAGTGTGCTCTGAGCGCTGGTGACAATTTGTACATTGTCACCAAAATACGTAGTGCCTGTTTTGCATTTGGGTAAGACACAGTCTGTCTAGATGATGTCTAGCAGTCCTCAGCAAATACTGAAGAAACAGCTGTAGTGTTAAAGCCACACAGAAAATTATTTTGAGTAATACTGTGTCTATGGGACACTTGGTCACTTCACACTTTGGTTTTGTATTGTTCCTTTCAAGCCTGAGGGTTCAAGCCCCACCATGTATAAAACTGTGCCAGCAACCTCTTCTCATTGTGTAAAGGGACTGCTTTTTCATGCATTGCGTTTCCTATTTTTCTTCTTAATGTGACATTAAACCTTCCCCTTATTCCATGAAGGGTAGTTTAAGATGTAGATGAGAGAAAGTGTTAGGGGCTTGGGGATTCTGGCAAACCCCAGTATTCTATGTCAGCTGGAGCATGTCTGCAAACATATATCCTTGAAAAAGTGATGCCTAGAATGGGAAGTTTCTTGAGTACAGCAGATTATGTCACAACATCCAAGTACAGGCCTCCTTATAAACATTTACAGCCATATACTTGTCTCCTACATCATCTGCAGTTTCCCTAGTACACCATTGTTGTCTTTCAGAAGGTAATGCAGGTATTATCAGTTCCTAATGTTTGACTCTGAATAATGTTTTCTGACAAAATAGCTAATAATTAATAGCTAATAATTCATGTTTTATTGAGTTTTCTGATAGTTTTATTTTTCTTGTTGTCATAGGAAGTTGATTTGGAAGAAAGACTTCGTGAGCTGGACCTTAGAAGTGATTCAGATATTCCTGACGTTCCTCCACCAACAGACAGCACTCCAGAAATCCTCAAGAGGGCTTTGTCAGGCTTGTCTGCCAGGTACAGTGAAACGAAGAGCTCTCAAATTTATCAGCTGATGGCTAAAATTCATACAGATGATGTTGCTGTTTTAAGTCTTACAAATTGTACTGCAGTTTTAAATTTCATATGGTAGACGTGAAAATTTCAAGGATAAATTGTTGCTGGATATTATTGATTTATTTATGCTTTGATAGATCCTTCAGTGGAATATTTTTTACATACACCTGTAAATTACCCATTGCATGCTTTTCTAAGTAAACACAGTTTACATAAACATTTACTGAGTCTGAGCATTGCAATAGCATGGGCTAAAGCATTTGAATTACAGAATGATTCTTTCTGGAGGTTGTAATAAACTGATTTCCTCGAAGATTGAGAGGGGATTGGTTTATGAATTAAAAGATGTGTAAATTCTCAAGGCGAGGTGTGCTAGATTTTTGACATTTCCACTTCTAAATAATTTGCTGTACGGTTAAATACAACATAGCTGATTTGTCCATAATTTTTAAAGCATTGTTTATTTTTTCCTGCTGTTTCTTTTAAAACTTAGGTTTCTCCCTCCAGCCTCCCAGGAGCTTGATGGCCAGGAAATGTGGGGGGATGTGTATGTGCACAGATAGACGGATAATTGTGCGGGCCTGCATATTCATGAAGGCTGTCAGATAAAGTTCCTTGTATAATTTTTTATGCAGTCCCTTTACAACACCTGATCAGCCAAACCCTTTTGGGGCAAGCAAGCTGCATTACGTTTTTTTCACTAATGCAATGAAAAAGCATTTAGGTGATAGAGACCAAAAAACTGCCTACTAAAATGGTTATGGGTCTCATATATACCTTGTGCTCAAAATAACAAACCAAGCAATATACAATGTATATTTCAGATGCAACTTAGGTCTTGCAAAGTCAAAAGAAGGATCTCTAATCTGGACTATAATTAAAACCTTCCAAATCCTTATAAAAGAACTGCTCTCCATCAGATGTCTCCAATAGCCGTGTGAAATGAGTTTTTTGCCTTGCTAATTCTCTAATCTGGTGTCAGTTTCTGTTATAAGCAGATGTAATGTTTCAGTTTTTAAAAAGCCTGTTTCTAAACTGTACCAGCTGTGAGCAGAAAGTGATATTCTCTATTGCCATCACACTGCAAGGAGTGTCTAGTTTCAGAGTTCTCTCGTTGTGTTAAATGTGGAAATCTTAGGTCTCCAAATCAGACTTGTTCCAAAAGGCATGGTGGTACCTCAAAGTCTGCAACTAAGAGGTGCAGGTGAAACCTTTCCTGTTTCACGTGCTTGAAATTCTTTATTGGAGTGTTTGCACAAACGTGTACAAGGGGTGCTTTGAGTGAAAAATTAAATTCTTGGTGCTTTATGAATGCTAGAGTTGAAATTACCTGCCAGTTCAGTAGCCAGCAGTCCCAGCAGAGCTGTTGTCATCATATGCAACATGAGTGGGGTTGCACTGTAACTCTCAGAAATATGGATACTCTTTGTATTTGACCTCTGAAAGAAATGGTTCTGTAACTTTCTAGCAGAGAGTTAGGATACAATAAACTTGGCAGGTGGCTTCCTGAATTCTGGAGCTTCTTGTCTTACTGAAGCTGTCTTTCCAGTGCTGTGCTGGCAAAACCCCCAAGACACCGTGTGGTATTTTAACATTACTCATAAAGGAAGCAAATTCTTCTGAAGGAGGCTTGCTCACTGTGGATTTGCCACTAGGGCCAAGCTGCTACTGTGTATCCACATCATAGAGGAACATAAAACATGTTGTGATCAAGCCTCTTCTGCCTCTGTTCTGATACTTAAGGCAAATCCAATTACTGGCTGTAGCTGCCATTAACCTGTCAGTGAGTCAAATCCTTGAAAATCAAATTATTGTAGTTGACGTTTACATTAGAACTGGAGTCTGATTCAAAACTAATGCTGAATCAGGTGTCTCCTGAATCAGGTGTATCTCCTGATGCAGCAATGAAACACAAGACAGGTGCAAAGCAAAACATTAGAAAGAATGTCTTGAGGTTTATAGTAGGGGGCTTTGTGTCTAGCAGTAACTTGTGATTAGTTGCCTCAGTGGACATTTAGAGGAAACGGCCTCAAATTGTGCCAAAGGACGTTTAGGTTGGATGTTACAAAAAATTTAATTCAGGAAAAAGGTTTGGAATTAAACCTTTGGAGAGGTTTAATTTAGGAAAAAGGTCAAGCATTGGAACAAGCTGCCCAGGGAACTGGTGCAGTCACCATCCCTGGAGGTATTTAAAAGATGTGTAGATGTGGCACTCAGGGACATGATCTAGTGGTGGACTTGGCAGTGCTGGGTTAATGGTTGGACTCGATGATCTTAGACGGTTTTTCCACCTTAAATGATTCTATGATTCTGTGGTAACGGAAATTTTTATTCCATTTTCCTTAGGTAGCCACTAGCAGCTGCAAAGGTCTGCAAGGACAAAAGAGTACAGCCAGTTTGACCCATCAGCCCCCACTGTCACATATTCTCCTGTCATGGTTCCAGTGCTCACAAGAGCACAGGACTGCTTTCAATAGATAACCCTCTCCCTGGCAAAAGAGCTGCTCTGCTGCTATAGAAAATTGGTGATCACTTGTTCGGAGGTTTTGTTGTGTGTCTGTTACTCCTTAAAGAATCGTTTGCTTTTTATCTGGCAGCCTTTCTTTCATATGACAGCCTCTACGTGGCTGGGCCCCCATCAGTCTTGCAGCTTACGTGATGCTTTTGGAGGGTCCTGATGTATTTTCGCATCAGCTTCATTATGGGGTTGTAACAATTCATTGCAAATGACACTTGGCAGGGTTGAGGCAGCACAGGGGAAGAAGAAAGGTGTCTAACTTCAATTTTATTTTACTATGCATCCTGTTTAGTTGGACAGTTGCTTGATTCTGTGTTTCTTGCTATGCATTTGATTAAACACAAAAAAATCTGCTATTCCCACTGTTTCTAATACGGTTTAGTCTCTAGTTAGCAGAGGAAGTGGAATTTATTTTCATTTATAACTGCTTGCTTTTTATTTTTATTTTTTTTTTTTAATAGATGGAAAAATTGGTGGATTCGTGGAATTCTCTCCCTAGCTATGATTTCTGGGTTTTTTCTGATTATATATCTGGGATCATTTATGCTGATGCTTCTGGTAAGTTTATTTAAATGCGTTCTTCTGTGCAAGAGTTACTTGATCTCTTCATTCATCATGCCTAAGCTGAAAGGAAACTGCACAGACAATTCAGAGCAATTGTCTTTTATTTCTGTAAATGTAAATACTTTGGAAAAACACTTGACAGATTCACAACTGGACCTTGTAGATTAAGGATTTCTTATATACTGTAATTACTTTTTTGTTTTAGGAATTAAAGTAACCCCAAGAAGTTGAATCACTGTTGCCTTACTTAACTACTATCATGCATTTCATTGACTAGTGTGTATGACCTACTGTTGCATGTTGAGGTTTGTTTCAAAAAGCAAACAAACAGAAATCAGACTAAAACCAGCCCAAGAAAAACCCCAGGCCCACCAATAACAGCAAAAATCTAAAATAAAATACTAAGAGACAGGTGCAATTTTGAGGCTAAGGAAAGCAGGCAGCCCTGGTCTCCTGTCTGCAACTGGCACTGGAAGGCTTTCCTCATCCTTTAATTCCCTATTTCTCTATGGGGCTTCATTGTGGCCTTGCATTTATCTGTAGGTTGGAGCTAGATCCCTTTCTAAGGTATGGACAAAGTGCATTTTTAGATCATGAAGTGAAATACTGATGAGGATAACAGTAACAGTAGTTATAATATTCTTCATACATGCTACACAGCAGGTCAGCCTTTACTGCTTCTTTGCATCGTTTTAATTGCTGGCGTGTTTATGGAATGATGGTTTAACTGTCTTTCCCAGTTATGGCAAGGAACAGGCAGGAATGTAGCTTTTATTGCGCTGAAATTGGTCCTTCTAGGTAACTGCTTCAATTTTTGACTCTAAGTTTGTTTAACTGTCAAAATGTGAATTTACTTCCTTCTTGGCCTCCTATGAGGCAGTTTTTGGATTGTATTCCTTGAAATATTTAGGTTGGGAAAGCCTTTAAAATCATTGAGTTGAACTGTTAACCCAGCATTGCCAAGTCCACCCCTAAACCATGTCCCGAAGTCCCACATCTACAAGTCCTTTAAATATCTGCAGGGATGGTGACTCAACCACTGGCCTGGACAGCATCTTCCAAAGCTTGACAGCCCTTTTGGTGAAGAAGTTTTTCTTAATATCTAATCTAAACCTCCAATCCCATCTAAGTTGAGTCCATTTTCTTTCACTTGTTACTTAGGAGAAGAGACCAACCCCCATCCCTGTCTCTCAGCTCAATGACTGGTCTTACCATTAAAGACTGAGGCAAAGAAAGCATTGAGTACCTCAGCCTTTTCCTCATTCTTTGTCACTGCCTTTCCCCCTGCAGCCAACAAAGGATGGAGCTTCTCTTTAGCTCTTCTTTTGCTTCTGATGTATCTATAAAGGTAGTTTTTATTGTCTTTTATGGCAATAGCCAGATTAAGTTCTCATTGGGCTTTGGCCCTTCTACTTTTCTTCCTGCATAACCTCACAGCATCCTTGTAGTCATTCTGAGTCACCTGCTCCTTCTTCCAAAGGTCATAAAATCTAGTGTCTTGAGAGACTGGAATGCTGTTTCACCAGCATTATGGTCTGCATTACGGTTTCTACAGCTGAGTTAGTCTGGTTTATATTTCCTGTTTTCAGATGAATAACATAACAAACTACTAATTCATTGTCTCATTCATGGAGGATTTTCTTTTTTGTGTGTGAAGAAACAACAAAAAAAGCCCTTTTAAAGTCCAGGTTGCTGTAAAGAGATTTTTTTTTTTTTTCCACAATCCTTCCTCTAGTAGTCTGTTACATTTGAGAATGATGATTACGAACAAAAAAGGACTAATTAATTTGCAGGGTGCTTTTGTGTATTCATGGTATACTATGAGATTGCAATCATGGGCAAAGCTGTTAAGACATGAACCAAAAAGTAATTAAAGTTAGTATAGAATTGTAATAGAGATCTTCTTTTGTGCCATAAAGCAAAAAGTCTGTCTTCTAATATAATGAGCTGTTAATGAAGTTGATATTTGAGACTACATAAAAAGGAGAATGGAGGGAAAAACCAGTCTTGTTCATGAATTATTTAATTTCACTGAAATAAAATAGCTTATATTTACATAACAGTTGTGGTGATAAAACTGAATCTCAATACTGGGACTGAAAATGCCCAGAGACTTGTAGGAAGAGTAATCCAGTGAGGTTTGGAGGACAAGACCTGAGACTGCTCTAAAGAGTTGGCATGTATGTTCTACATTTTCTGGCTACTCGGGTAACAGGCTTCTGTGGCTTGGACCCCGGTGCCCTTTTCCACTGTAAGGTGCAATCCTGCAATGTTGCTCTTGCCTATAGCATTTAAATTTCATGAGGTAGGCCAAGCAGTAGACAGAGCACAAGACGGGAGTGCTTCAAAATGAACTCACTGAGGTGGTGTAAGGCTGTTTAATCCGTGCTCACACACTGAGCAAGATGAAATGTATCGATGAACACAGGCGGTAAGAGGTGCCGCAAAGCCTTGCGTGCTGACACGCACCAGCAGCATGGGCAGGTTCTTGCTGCTGCATGGGATTACCCGTGGCCTGGGTTTGGCAATTCCATATGTCTGGGTAGGGTGATCTGCTTGGAGACTGGGGATTGGACAGAAGTGGCAGACTCCTCTGAAGCCCAAAGGCATGACAGGACGTACTGCCAGACTCGGGCCGGCAACCCAGGGAAGCAGTGAGGTCAGCAAAACAGAATGAAGGCCTGGGAGGGTGTGACAGTCAGACCTGGGTTAGACGAGCTTTGCCTCTAATCATAAATGCTAATTGCCCTTAATGAGATGCTTGCAAGTGAAAGACCTGGGTGTCCGAGCTGTGTTGCACAGCTAGGTTTTTCCATTGGGCCTGGAAAATATTTCTCGAATTAAATGTTAAGATAAAACTTAGCCAAAAGAAATAGGAGAGCTTTCTTTACAGGAAGCACTTCTGACCTGCTGTCAAACTGTTTTAATGCAGAAAGGTCAGGAGCCTTCCCTTGTTTCATGAGTATATTCTTGAAGCCAGCCAAGTGTGGGGATTTTTTTCTTCATGTACAGTGGTTTGGAGATTTTTTTAAGTTTTAAACAGAGCTTAGTTTTCCTTGGATTTGCTTTGAAGCTGTTTTCTGAGTGGAATTTGACTTCAGAATAATGTCTCCCCCTTAATGCAGGCTGCAGTGCTCCTTACTGCCTGTAAGAAACAACTGCAGCATATTTACAAAGTTTTTTATGTCTCTTATTTTAGGTCTTAAGCATCCAAGTGAAGTGTTACCATGAAATCATTACTATTGGTTACAGAGTCTACCACTCATATGATTTACCGTGGTTTAGATCCCTCAGCTGGTGAGTAGCAAGCCAGAACATCAATAAGCTGGGATGTGAAACTTAAATAATCTTCTTCCTCTCCTGTTGTGGTGAAATGACTGCTTTGTGGGTCATGTGCAGACATAAAACTTGGCATGTCTCCAATACAGAACTCTGTAGTTGTGTTCCACCTGTGAACTTGGACAAATCAGTTGGCCTTTTATTACTTGGGTTTTTCCGTTGTTGTAAATAAATCCTTGCTTGTTTTGTTTTTAAGAATTGCATTTACTATATATTTTCTTATTAAAATAACGGTTAGCTGTTGCATGTTGCAGGTACTTTTTGCTGTGTGTGAACTACTTCTTCTATGGAGAGACTGTAGCTGATTACTTCGCTACATTTGTGCAAAGAAGAGAACAGCTGCAATTCCTCATTCGTTACCACAGGTTTATATCTTTTGCACTCTATTTAACAGGTAAGTGCAGGAAGTTACAAAAATAGAAGAACTTTGTGCTGCATTTGCTTATTTAATTTAAAAATATATATAATTGCTCCCAATCTTTATGCACTTTCAGTTTCTTTTCCTGCTTAATGCTTGAGGAAATGAGATGTTTGCTGTTACATTTTTCCTGTGAAAAGATGAGTACAAATTTTGCATTCACTAAGAAGAAGAAAGCAGCCTAAACGAGGAGATGATCTTGAGACAGTTGAGATAATAGTGCTCAAAAGAGGTTGGCAAGCATTAATTTTGATTGCTGAAGGCCTGGTGCTATTTGGGCACTCTGTAGTGATGACTTCTATGTGTAATTGCTGTGCTGGGTTGATTCTTTATTGTGCAAGTGTTCTCCTAGGTCTCCCGTAATAGGATTTACTAATATATTTTTAAACTGATTAGTCAAAATGCCTGCGTCTTAATTTTGTCTGCAAGATATTCAGATACTTGCCTCATGGATAGATTTCCTCCCTGTCCAAAGGAAAACTTTTTAAAAGCCTTTTCTCTAGGAAGAAGAGACACAAGCTGGCACTCTTGTGGGGTATTGCTTTGTGAACGTGTAAATATGTTTTTTCAGCAATGCAGTTTAGCATAAAATGACATCAGCTGAATACTCAGATTGGCTTAAGGGACAGGGGCCTGCTGTGCTACAAATACTTGTAAAGTGTACTGAGAAACCTGATCTTTGTGATGAACTGTCAGTTTGTCTGTTGGTTTTTTCTTAAACCAAAGAGAAATTCTGCTCAGTGCTTAGATCACAAATCTGAAACCAGCTTTGCAGAACTTGACCTTTTTCAGCTGGCTTTGCCTTGAGGAAACTAACTTAAATAATGCCTTGTGACCTGGTGAGGGGAGAGATGAGACAAGCCAGGCATGAGCAAAAGGAGGAGGCAGCGCATAGCAGAGCCCCTTGCAATTGGGATTATGGGGTCACTTAGGGGCTATCCCCAGGATTCAGGGTCTTTTGAGGGCCTTTGACCTCCACTGGCTCAGGAAGTTGCCCTGGGAGAGAAGGTGCTGTATTAATCACCCAGAAAGTTGTTTTTGGTCAGCTGAATTCTCCAACACCTGTGCTTCACACTTGCATTGCATGCAGCCATATGCCTGTCTGGGGGAAAGGGGCAAGCTGGTCTTTTCCTTTTATTTATTTCTGTTAATTATTCAAAACCAGTTTGTTGACCTGGCTTTTGAGTGGTTTTTAAAAGTGATGATCTCCTTTGCTAAAAATAGATTTTTAGCACAATGGGACCCTGTATGTGCCGAGATGGATGTTCTTTACTGATGTTAGCTAAACCTGTGTTAACTAAATCATAATCTTGTATGAGAGTAATTCTATATGTACACTTAACTGAATATAAGTCAACACTTCTAGCAGCAGAGGGATTAAAAACTTCTTCAAAGGAAGAGAATTACTGGTATATCACAGTTCAGTGTCATTGAATGTAAGATGGTACAAACTGCACTTGCTTTGTTTTACAGGATTCTGCATGTTTGTTTTGAGTTTAGTGAAGAAACATTATCGTCTGCAGTTTTACATGGTGTGTATTACCCACTTTGCTGTGCTCATTCTCGTTATGAATGTCACTAGAAACAGTCATGTCCATATGCTTATAAGTTTGGAAGAGGAGTGTGGAAAATATGCTTAAATTGAGAGTAACATGAAATCAAGTGGTGTTGGACTGTATCTGTTCACCTTGCAGATTATTATTATTATTATTCTATCCCAGGATGTGTCCTTTCAGTCAGTACAAGGTGTCCTTGGTGAGGCCTTGTGCATGTTCAACATGATATGTTTCCCTTAGTGATAGACTGATTTGAAAGAGATTGCTGGAGGAGAGGGATGCATCTCCCTGCCACGTCTGAAGCCGAACAGTTCAGCATTGTGTGGAAAGTGGTTCTTGTGACTCAAGTGTTGCTTTCTAGAGGCCCCACTGAAGTACCATGAAAGGAACTTGATCTTAACCCCTGTGTGGAATATTTATTCTGTGACACTTCACGGCTGTTCTGGTCTTCTGCTCTGCAGTGTCTCAATAGATCATTGATCTATTAAAAGAAACAGCATTCTCATCTCTCATATTTGTCCACCTAATAATCAGCATAGTAGCTAAGCAACAGCATGAACCTTTTCTGTATGTGTATCTTATACACTGAAAACTAATTTTGTAACATTACAGGTTAGAACCAAAGCAAACAAAACACCCAAAACACCCCACTGGCAGTGCCCCACCTCCCACTCCTACACAGGAATGATTAGAAATCACAGTGAAACAGCAACGAAGTACAGCTCCTGTCTTCAAAGAACTTGAGCAATCAGGGCATTGCACAACTTTAAAGATTTCCTAAAGCTCTGGGAATGAAGTTAACCCCTCTGTTTCTGCACTGCTTTAGGTAACGCTTTACCACTGAGGATCCCCAATTCTAGACTAGGACTTAACCGAGCCTTGTATAAGCATGTAAAAAAAATCTTCTACTCAAAATAATTTACCCTGTTTGTAGGAGAACTTATCTGACAGTGAGATGCAGCTTCTCTAGGAGAAATAGCCTTTTATCTTCTAATCTGCAAAAACACTGCCCCATCTTCAGATTGGCACAGTGTAAATATATTAATTTTCTTTTTTTTTTTTCCTATTCTGGAAAGAAGGTGAAAATGTGTAGTGTCAGTCACATGACTTGGTGTCTGCCCAGAAAACACCAAAATGTGACTACTCAGGAATTCCAACAAAACAGAGGGAAGCCATATATCTACTGTGTGGCAACACAGTTTTTAGGAAGAAAAGGACAGTCCATCCCATCCCTGTAGGTGTCCAAAGCCAGGCTGGATGGGGCCTTGAGCAACCTGGTATAGTGGAAGGTGTCCCTGCCTGTGGTGAGGGGGTTGGAACTATGTGATCTTTAAGGTCCTTTCCAACCAAACTGTTCCATGATTCTAATAGAGTAGGCATTTGCTTTTAGGTGGTGTTCCAATGTCACTGTACAATACTAAAAATTTTGCTGCAGAGCTGCTTTAATTAACCAGCAAGTAATATTTTCAGAAATGTTTAGTCATTTCTTGTACCCCCCCTTTCCTCCCCTGCTTCAGCCTTCTCGAGTTGTCTTATCTGGAAGTAGAGTCTGGCTGCAATAGGAAAACGCATGTGATAAGAGAATTAAAGAAGTAGGATATTTTGAGTGTTAAATGGCCCAGAAATTTAGAGTGCTTAAATTTGGTGTATCATGAGAACTACCAGTTCTTGATTTACAAGTGTTTGGAAAATAAAATCTACTGCAGAATCTTTACTGGTAAGCTGTTTGGAAACCACTTTATTGTACACTGGCTCTACAGATTAAACACCAAGTACATACAGTAGTACTGAACTAAATGATCGTTTAAATGACCATGCCCTTAAAAACAAACATTTTAATTTTGCTAATCCTGATAATTTTCATGTTTCATGAGAGTATTCTGTTATGAGAGAGTTCCACATCTGTGTAACGTGACTCTTTCATGAGTAGTTCATTGCCATTTTATTGTTACAGTTCTAACATGTCTGTTATATGTATATACAGAATATCACATTGCTTAAACTTCTCTGCTGCTTTCATGCTAGAGGTGTATGTCTTATTAAATCAGGTGTTAAACCACATGTTAAAAAATTCTGGGTGGAGGTAAGTGATGGAGAAACCTGCTGAAGTTTCAGAACTTGCTTCAGAAAGTCAGCTCACTTGTGATATACTGTATGCACACATCTCTTGCATTATCACTAGAACTGGTCTTCCCAGGGAGCTCCTCAGCAGCTCCCGTAGCTGACACGCCAGGATTTATGGAGGTGTACGGGTCGGTGTTTTCACTAACTGTTGTGTTGTTGCATTGTTAACAGTTCGCATGGACTCATGTCACTTTGCTGATCACTGTAACTCAATCTCATCTTGTCATCCAAAATCTCTTTGAAGGCATGATCTGGTAAGGGGACAGTAACAAACTGATTTGTACCTCTATTGCGTTGAAAGGTTGGTTCTTTTGCATAGATCTGGTTAGGGAATAATTGTGGGAACAGTTAAAGCAGTACAAATTAAAGGAGTGTTAATGTCTAGTTGGAAGGGGAATTGGAGGAATTGGGAGTGATGAGGTAAAGCATACAGGAGTGGAAGCAGAAACCTCTTTACCGAGATTGACAGACATGAGTCCGATAGTTTTGAACAACCACTTCATTTACTTGCAAGGAATAGGATTGATTGCATGCTAGGTCAAATAGTTTCCACAGCATTTTGCTGAATGGGTGAATATCCAGCAATTCTTTTGCAATTACTTGGGATCTTCAGGTTGCTCAGAGCTACTGAAGTTGGACCATTTAATTTGAAATCCCCAATCTGGCCACGTTCCCTGCAGCCTTCCCTGTTCAAATAAATTCAGAGTACTTAAAATATTTTAAGGGTTTTAATCTTGGTTATTGTTGGGCAATCTTTGTGCCCCATTTCCAGTGATACGTTAAATTTTGGCAACGCAGTTAAGCTTGATTACTTAAAGCCTCTCCTCAGACAGTGCGTGTGTTTTCCCATCCCTCACTTCTTCAGGGACAGGGTAAATTTCAAGTTGGGAAAGAAAGAAGAAGCACATGGAAGGTGGTTTGTGTTCTTCCAGGACATAATGCTGTATGTTCTCCTCTTCCTGATATGTGTACATCTGGGGAGATTACTGCGGACAAAGCATACTTATAGTTAGAACAAAAGGCCCAAAGCCTTTAACAACGTTTCTGTATACAAATTCTTTTCGTAGTGACTATGTTCATGTGTCAAAAACTGAACCTAGTTGCTTTGCTAGCCTACTGTTTCTTATTGCCACTCTTGCTAGGCAATTTGGCAGATGATCAAAAAATCTGACTTTTAGCTCATTAATACATCCCTGCTTTGAAAAGGAGAAACAAAAAGAGATCTTGATAGGCTTGAATAACATCTTCAGATGCAGTCTGCTTGCAAAGAACACTTAAAAAGCTGCTCCAAACTGGCAAGAGGGGGAAAAAAATAAAAGGAAGACTATTTTTATTAATTTATCTGTCATTTAAACTTGTCAAGTAATTTGCTTGTTTTGATGTACCAAAACATTAACATGTTTATATCTGTTGATTTCTTCTTCCCTGTGCTAACAGTCTTTAAGCCTGATAGGAAAAACCCAGCCTGTTCATTTTTTAAGCTCATGCACCAAAATAACACTTTAATTTAACTAACATGAATCTGTAATGATCTTGTTTGGCTGAGGACTAAAACCAGTATAGCTAAATGTGGTGCTCATGGGGGAATGAGGTGAACACATTATGAAACATAATTCCTTCTAAATACTGCAGAAAAATTTCCCAGAAAGAAATTCTGCCCTTTCAATTTTTGTCCTGTGTTTAGGTTCAGGCAATTTTTCTCTGGGAAACTTTTAATATCTTTCTCTAGGTTTCTGGTTCCAATTTCAAGTGTTATCTGCAATGACATTACCGCTTATATTTTTGGATTCTTCTTTGGCAGAACTCCATTAATTAAGGTAGGTGCTTAGGCACTTCCTCACTAACAAGCTTTTACAATTTATAGCAATTTTGTTACTTGTTCAAAAACATGTTAATGGAAAAAAATACTTTACACTGTACTGCATGATTCACATATTTGCTAAAAAAGGCCAAGCTGACTATCTTGTTCCTGAAAACTTTTATATGGGAAACTGGGATTAATGTGAATGTGATATTGGCATTACAGAATAATACAGTTTGAGCCTATTGCATCATAATTTATAATTGCATTCTTTTTTGATTTCAGATGCAGGTTTAGCTGCATGCTTACTGCACAGAAACTGTAATTTGAAATGAGCCACTGGGTCATATGTACCTGCTCCTCATTTGGACTTGTTGACTGAGAAGGGCTCAAGCACTAATCTTCCTGTTCTGGTAGATTATGCAAGACCCCACAGAAAGCCATAAATTATTTCATGATGTTGCCATGTTAACTTTTGGAGATTTAGTTGGTTCTGATATTAAACTGCTCTTAAATTGAAAATATGATAGAATTTGGTGAAGAAAACAGCTTTGCACACTGCTCTCTCTAGTTATTTGCTGTGTTAGTTATCCAGTCTGTCTGCAGGAAGCTGGTGTCTCCTGAGGAGCATCCCCAGCAGTGGTTGTGTCACATCCAGGTTTCTGGCGCTATCTAATTGGGCACTTGCTTGCAGAGCTCTCCAACAGAGCTGAGGTGTGCTCATGCAGGTTTCCCAGTCTTCTGCTTGAAAGGAGTTCAGCTGCTTAATCTGGGTCAGATCCAGCCAGAGGCCGGCAGTGGGCTCCAATCAGCAGAAGCAGATGGGATGGGAGCTTTCTGTTCCCTCAAATTGCCCAGTGGCACCAACCAAAGTGTGGCTCTTCCCCACCTTGCCTGGGACAGGTCCTGGCCATACTCTTCTATTTATCATGTTCAGTGGCTGCGCTTGCTGACATTCAGTATTTCACACAAACCTTTCAAAAACCAATAGGAGCTTAATTTTCACAAACAAGATCAAGAAATAGAGTAAAAAAGGGTGCAGTGGCGTAACTGATGAACTAACACTATCTCTTTTGTGCCTAGTTGTCTCCCAAGAAGACCTGGGAAGGGTTCATTGGAGGCTTCTTTTCCACTGTTGTATTTGGATTTATTGTAAGTAACCACAGGACATTCATAGAACCATAGAATGGTTGCTTTTGGAAGGGACCTTAAAGATCATCTCGTTACAATCCCCCTGTCATGGACAGGAACACCTCCCACTACCCCAGGTTGCTCAGAGCCCATCTAACCTGGTCTTGAACATCTCCAAGGATAGGAATTTCCTTGTATAGATTCAGTCTTCATATTTTGACTTGAAATAAAATTACTGATAAATTTGGTTATCTCAAACTGCTGAAAGCCTAAGAGTTAGGGTGTTTTTTTTGGCTAGAGAATTCTGCCAATTCATAACTAGCTGGAAAGGGTAGGCAAGGTTTTAACTTCTTCTGAATAGATAATATTGACCATTTTTTGTCACTGCTACTACAGTATCTGTAATAGTTTTATCTATTAGTTGCATCCTGAAACTGAAGTTAATTTTGAAATTGAAGTTTTTGAAACTATTTTGAAACTGAAGTTAATCAATAGCGTTATTTATGCCTTGTGAAGCAGTACTTTTGTGTTACATGCTTTACAATGCTATTTCTCCTGCAAAGCAATTTAGTCTAATGATATGCGCAGATGATAATACCAGCATAAGTAGCTGCTGTGATAAGTAATTTATCACCAAGGTCGGCAGAACTCATAAGTGCCAAACTTAGTAGAAGAGATATTCAAGTTTAGTGGACAAGTGAGCTGCAAAAAATTATGAGTGGATGACATTTTTGGATTTTATAATGCAGAAACGTCCAGTAGATACAAATCTGAGAGACAGGAAAAGGAAAACAATTTGGGAAATCATCACTAAGTTCATTGAATATCTGTCTTGTTGAGGCATTCTCTAGTTTAAACAGGTCAATTTTTGTCCATTCTGTGTCTCTTATTAGAAAGATTTTTATTACCCTGAGCTTGTGGTGATAAAGCCATTCATTAAACCATGATTTTTGAGTGAAACAACAAATGCCTAATTCAGGAGTTCTTGTTTTGCTTTTCAGTTTTCCTATTTTTTGGCTCAACATCAATACTTTGTCTGCCCTGTGGAATACAACAGTGAAACCAACAGATTTGTGACAGAGTGTGAACCTTCAGAGCTCTTTCAAATGAAGATGTACTCTGTGCCACCATTGCTTCAGGCTGTGTTGGGATGGGTAAGGAAAAAACCCAGGCTTTGGTTAAAATTGAAATCATGCTTCCCAGCTTAAATGGGTTTCCAGACCATTTTTGAAGGGTATCTGAACGCTGGTAAGGCTGGAAGGGTAAGAACTGGATTGATGCCATGAGCCTCTCCATTGCTCATATGGTGGACATGGTCACCCAAGCAGGATGGAAATGCACGGCTGGAGTCACCCGAGGGAACCTGCCTGTGTTCTCGTGGCCTGTATTCTCTTTGTGCAGGACATGGATGCCACTTAAGCATTTTGCAGACCTGTTTTTGAAGGAAAAACCTTTGAATTTTTTTTGTGGGAAGTGGACAAAGGCTTGTTACGGCCTGAATTATTGGCAAGCTGAAGTAAGCCTGTAGAACTTCATTCTCCTTTCAGCTAGTGTGTAACTGCTGCTAGAATTGGAGTTTTACTCTCTTCATCACATAGCATCCTGTGTGTTAGTGCCATTACTTCCATGCTGAGTGAAAAAGAACTACCAGCAATAGTTCTATGAAATGTAATCTCTGACCCTTTAAAATATGCAAGCTTAAAATGCCTACAATCAAACATAATGAAACACAATTAATTATTTTTCTTGTAGGAAACAGTGAATATGTACCCATTTCAGATGCACAGCTTTGCACTGTCAACATTTGCCTCATTAATTGGGCCTTTTGGAGGATTCTTTGCCAGTGGATTTAAAAGAGCTTTCAAAATCAAGGTGTGTAATGAATCCTGTAAGCTGGTTTAGTTTGGGTTTTCTCTTTGGATTAGATAAATAGGTGGGGCAGGGTTTAGGGTTTTTTTAAATCATTCAATGTAGTAGCTGGAGTTTCTATTAAGTTGTGATGATGTTTGAGCTGGTTTTTAGCATCAGAAGCAGAACTTAGTTTTATTAGATATATGTGTGTGTATGTTAGTCTTCAAACTTTGCACAGTCAACATGTGACTTCAGTGCTGGAAATCTAAGAATAATTTGGTTTCGTAGTTTGGTTGATAATTACTCTTCCAAGTCATGTTGCGGAAGTGGTTTAGACAAGCAAGGTGTGAGATATACTTGACATGAAAAGCAATCTGTAGACGCCTCAGAAGCGCTGACAGGGGTTTAGCCTTCAGACTGTGGTTTTTACCAGTGGTATTTGTGTCACAGGCAGAGGCTGGTATGTCAGGCTCACCAAAGCCTGAGATGTTCGGCTGCCTTTGCCAATACAGTGCTGCTTTGTAACGGGAGTGTGTATTGGCAAATTATGTGACCTGCTACCCTCTGTTTATTGCAAGGTGTGCACTGTCGCTTGTGACAGTGTTGTCCCTGGCTGGTATTAAATGACAGCAGAAGTGTGGCAAGAGGGCAGCCCCAAATTTTCTCCCAACCTTCTTTATGTCTTGGTAGGACTGCTGTAATTCTTACCCTGTTGCTTGTTGTTGTTCGTGTTGTTATTCCATATGTCCACCAAGCTGGCATGTGCTTTGCACAGAAGTGTGTAAACCTCTCTGTTTGTGCTGAACTCCTGTACATGTGCTTGTACTGACCCCTCTTTCTCATGCTGGTCCCAGCAGCTTGCCCAGGACTTTGCTGGCCACAGCACTCTCGTGCCTGTATGGCCATGTAGCAAAAGACTGTTTGTGTGAAGAAGGAATTTGGGATGAAAAAGTGCTGCTGAAAAGCAGCACTTATCCTTAAAGTAGAACATTAAAAAGTAGATTCTTCTTAAAACTTCTAGACCCCAAAGTATGACCAAAGGACTGTAGGGAAGTCAGGGATATTGTGGAACTGCTGCTGAAGGCAGTGTGTAGGTTAGGTTAGACACTCCATGCCTGCCCAGCACTGGGCAGGACCTGTTTAACTTGCTGGCAGTCACCCCATGTGACTGACCAAGGTCAGGGTTTACTCTTACAGAGGATACAAGTGAGTGTGGCTGACAGAAAGGATGTCTGAAGGTATTTTGATTGATAAAGCTGTTCTATAGACAAGATAGGTAACACAAAGTTATCAAGCTTTGTTTGCATCAGAAATATGTATTTTTAAAGTAGCGATCATTTTTTGCAATGTGTTTTTTGATTCTGTTAGATATATTTCTATAATATGCACATATTACTGTTTTTAACTATGGTAGAGGATAAAGCAAAAAAGGTATTAAAGAAGAGAATTAGATTCTGCAGAGGCAAGAAAGGACAGCCAGTAGCTTAGGAGGTTTGCTACAAAATGAAGTGTGTACAGGCACACAAGTGTTCTCAGTACTGGCACACCTGCACCTGACCTACTGCTGTCCTCTTGTGCGATACTGTGGACAAGTTGCTTCTTCTCTTCTTTTTCTTCTCACCCCTTGACTCACCTTTGCAGTTAAAAACTCCTTTAGCAAAGGAGCCTCTTGCTAACTTTTGGCTCAGCGCAGTGAAACTGCGGCTAACCTACAGCCCTGATGTGCTGCTAAGTGATACATCATTAGTGTGTTTTGTGGGAACGACTGACCATCTTTTTTCTTCTTCTTCTTTCCCCTCCCTGTCCTTCACACCCAAAAGGATTTTGCAGACACAATCCCTGGACATGGTGGGATAATGGATCGCTTTGATTGTCAGTACTTGATGGCCACTTTTGTTCATGTCTATATCACCAGTTTCATAAGGTATGGACTTTTTACAATATTAACTACTGAAGCATGTATAGCAGCTGTACCGTAATGAATGTGTAGGAGTTACGTTAGCATAGCAGAGATTGCAGGTTGCTGAATAGGATTTATGCAATCATTTCAAATACAGGACTATTAAGAAAACAGTGTCCCTGCCTAGGGTTTTTGTCAGGTTCAAGCTATGCCTTAATGTTTCTGTGACTGCTGTTGAAGAAAACCTGTGTACCTGAAATACCAGAACGTTTTGTGTAGCAGCCTATTAGAAGTTTTACTAGAATTTACTGATTACAGAAAGGTGTGGGATGGAGTTTTAGGCAGGATGGTTGTGCAGCATTTGCTTTCCCTGTGTGGTTCCGAAAGAGCCTGTAGGTTGTGAGACTGCAGTTCTTCCCGTGAGTTTCAGTATTTCTCAGTTGCTTGGCTTGGGATTTTCTGTTTAAGATGAAAATGCTATGGTTAGAGAAGGGAAACAACTTCCTAAAAATACTTCTCATCTTCCCTGAACCACACCAGCTTTCAAGGGAAATAATGGGAATCACAATTCTCTTAACAGACATTTTGGTTTCTATGGCAAGGGTGGGTGAAGGGGCCAAACCAAGACATGCTCTTAGTTTTGTAAATGCATATGGCTAAATAATTATTGGATACCTAATCAGCCACAGATTCTTTGCTTTATATTTGGTTCATCTTAGAAGTAGACTATAAGTAAGTGGCTAGCTGAAAATGAGGCTGGTATTTACAAAAGCTTGGTTTAATTTGCAGTTTTCTTTACTGACTTGGCCAATTTCCCATTTAGTTCAGTAGTACATAGCTTATCTGGCAGGCAACAGATACTAAATGAAGATCTGCTAGTAAAAAACATTGATTACAGTGATAAAGGGTTAATCAGGGAATCTTATTTGTCATAAGCCTTCTTAATATCCTGACTGGACAAAAAAAAAGCAAAAAGAAATGCTTTTAAGTTTCTGTTTATATTGAGCTAAGAGTATGCTTTGCCAGTAATGCTGGCCTGTGCATCCTGAGGAGATAGACTGAGAGAAATACATAACTTGGTGTCCTCAAAAAAGGGAAGGCATTGTTTGGACAGCAAGAAGAAATCTAAAAGGCTCTTTAGTGCTGTGGTCACAAAAAAGATTTCTTTTTTTCATTGACAGGGGTCCAAATCCCAGCAAATTACTGAAACAGCTGTTGATACTTCAGCCTGAACAACAATTAAGTGTATATAAAACCCTGAAATCTCATCTTGTTGAAAAAGGGATCCTGCAGCCATCTCTAAGAGGGTAGTTTGTCAAAACAGAGGACTAGAAGAAAACTTCATTTACAAGAAGCCTGTGGAAAAACATTGCAAAAGTGCACATAAATAACGGCTAAAGGAAGAGTAGTTTGTGGTCTGGAAAAGGTGAATATTTCCTGAAATGAATGTGAATGCTATGACTTCCTACTAGAACACTAAAGACCTCTTACTCCTAAAATAATTCAAATGCTTCCAAAATAATGGTACACATGCTGTGTATTTTAGTTCCTGAGGTGGATGGCAGCAGTCTTTCTTCAGCACCCAGCCTGACAGTCTTTGTATTTAAGAAAAAATAATGGAATTCACTGTAAGTTTTTAATGAGTTATTTAAAACTGTATATCTTAGCAAATACCTTTTTGGTCTCCAACGGTTACTGAAGTGTAAACACATCCAGGAGGCAGTAACTTCTATATAGGCTGGTGCTGAAATTACTATTGGCCAGAAAACACTTGTTAGCCTGGTCAAAGAAGTACTTCAAGCCTGCTGTACCAGACTACCTGTATTTACTTGTTATGAAGATTAAACCTAGCTCTGTTTTTAATTTAACAGGTTTCTTATGAAACCATTTCATATTTTCAAGAGAAAAGTACATTTATGGAAGTACAAGTGGGCATTGAAATACAGTTGGGCAGTTTGGGCTGTAGAGATGCCTCTTTTTTTTTTGTTAACATTACAGATCACAAACAAGTGTGTACCTCCAGGAGTAGAGATTACGTGAGAAAACAGAATTCTTCAGCCCAATAAACAGATCAGGGAGAATCTGAAGCTTAAGTCCTTAGTTTCCATGGCCAGGTCAGTGTCTGAAGACAGTAATTCAAGCCTTATTCCTTGTGCCTCTTAACTGCTGTGTAGAACTGGGGTATTTCCTTCATTTTAAAAGCACTTTGAGGTCCCGAGTAAAAAGTGAGGTTTAAGTGGTGTGTATCAGTGTGTTACTCAGTGAAGGCAGAAACTTTTATCTCATAAATGTGCGCAGTGCAAGGCAGGATGCATGGTTCTTTTGCTGTGTGTTATTATTTATTAAGAAGATCCTCAAGCAAGCCTGGGTAACCACAGAGGGGTTTGAATAGAGAATTTTTGTAGAAAGCAGCTATTCTGTAGACTTAGTGGGGTATATGAGGAGAATTAACGCTCTATGATTCTCAATCCTAGTTGTTTTACAACTTTTTTCATCATGTGACATGTCTTGATGCAAATAAAAATATGAACTTTTTTTGAAATGGCAAAAATTACTCCTGTACAAACAGAAAGCACAAATGCCAATTTTATTTTCGTGAACTGTAAATTGATAAAATTTCATTTTTCCGACTAACTGTAAATAAGTTTCTCCACATACTGATGCCACATCTATGTCCGTGTATATAAATTATTAAAAGATGTATGTGTATATATTAAAGATTAAAATTTAAATGGTTGGTGCTACTTGAGGGTACAACCATGGAGAAAATCACTTGGGTGGGTGATAAGATGTATCTGTAAAATTCAAATGCTTTTTGTTGAACACTATGTAGCTGAGACCACCGTGCACTCTGTTTTGCACTTGGGCTTGTACAGTTTCTGTATGGAAAGGCACCCCTTTGTACATTCAATAAAATCCAGGTCTAGAGTAATTCCTGTTGATGTCAGGTATTGACAAAATTAAATTGTGTGACCTGGAGATTGCAGTACTGTATTGAAGGAACACTCCAAGAGGTGAAAAACGTCACCTGCTGCTTGTCCATCAGTGGCTCTGTGACTTGGCATATTAGTTGGAGGGGGCTGAAGTTCAGCCCTTACTCCAGATAGGGCATAACCTGAAGTTAAAAGGTAGCACAGCTACCTTTGGAAAGGTGATTTAAAAAGAAGGGAAGAGAAAATGAGAGGGAAACCAAAGTAGAATATCTTCAAAACTAGCTTTTAGATGAGGCTTTGGTTATGTATGGGACTCTGGTAGACGTTATGATAAAACGCAGCCATACTGGAGCTAGTAGAGCGTTATCCTGGGTATTAAAAAAAAAATCTAAATATTTAAAAATTATATAGAGAATATATATGTAAAAGGGTAATTGTTACTTCAGAAACTTGAAATTTTTAGTGTAATTTTATAGCATGTACAATAAGGAAGTTAAAATATATTTTAGTATTTAATACAACAGAGCATTTGAAATTAATTGCTATCTATGTGCACAATAGAAAATTCAACACTGCAATTCTGCTTTTCAATGTTAAAATGAAGATGGGATCGCCTGTGAACTCACTCATCAATTTTCTAGATACAGTAATAGCTTCCTTCTGGTTTAGGCTTGGTGTAAATATGGCTGAGCAGGCCATGTCACTGTGAAGTGACGTCTATGCTTGGTTACTATAAAGAGAAGTTACCCCACTGGCTACTTCTGTTAGTTCAAGCATTGCAACATGATCAAAAGGAAAGTTTAACTTTTTACACCGTGATTCTTTTCACTTGCACTTTTGTCCCAAGTGGCTATAATTACCTGCTGAGCAAAAAAGAAAAATGTATATTCTGTAAATATTGTAAATGGTATGAGCATAAAACATGTCTGTTTTAGTTTGACTGTTTCAATCTTTCATTGAAGCAGGTGTTGTAAAAAAAAATAAAATTGGGACAGAAGTCCTCCTGTCTTTTATTTCCTATAGCACGTACAGTGGGTAGAGTTTTCTTAACAAGAATTTATATTCCTTTATATTCCTTACATTTGTGTTCTAATAGAAAAGTCTGCTACTAATTTCTAACCTTTTGCCCCTCAAGGCTTCAGACCATCCTTGTCTGTTGCTGAAACTTGTACAATGTGCCTCATGTCCAAAGATATGCAAGCTTGTCATCTTTTCCTAAAGGTGCTCACTTCAACAATACTGACACAGGCCTGTCAGTATTCACCATTTGTGGTGATGATGGGGTGGCAGCTGGCAGCTACTTTTCCCTGCTTTCCTGTTCCTTCCCTTTTAAGTCTTGGATTCGAAGCCTTTCACCTCCTGCAGCCTCAAACAAGCCAGGTAAGGAATGCATCTTATTTCTAAATTACACAGACCGTAACATCTTTTAAACACTCACTGTCAGCCAACTGTGTGTGTGCTGTGAACCTCCTTGGGTTTTAGAAAACTCGTGGAGAAGCACAGAACTTTCCTGTGATCTGCATCTACTTCCTAATGGTCTTCTGAGGAGAGGAAGGGGAAAGTTAACAGTGAGTTTTCTTCTGCTAGACAGATAGTGTTTGGGACTGTTACTTGCACAGTCCTTTTGTCTGGCTGGTACTACTACCTGCATGTAGCTAAGTTGCAATTGCCCTTTCTCTTGCAAGTAGTTTCGCAATTATAAAATGGATATCCAGTTCCTTGTTTAGCAATTTCAAATTGCATGAACTTAGGCGCGAGTCCTCTATCTGACAGGATGCCAGAAACAGGTGGGAATGTGTCACCCCTAAACACACACCAGTTTTAGGCTGCAAAACACCCTTGAGATGATTGAGTCCAGCCATTAGTCCAGCACTCCAAGTCCTCCATTACTGTATGGCTGAGTACTACAGACACTGTGATTTGTTCATTGGATACATATTGCACCCTGACTTCCCAATACTGAGGCTTGTTCCTTGATGAATTACAGGAACACATTTTGATCCCTAAAGGAACAGGTGAGAAAGACCTGTATTATAAGGATTTTGTTAGCATGAACATACCCTTTGCAAGTGAGTGTGCAAAGGCAACATATTCTCACAAGGAAGTCAAGGTGTAAAGCTTCAGCCCCATTTAATTGCCACCAGGTGACTTGCCCTTGTCTGTGTTGAGGTGCAACAGCAGCAGTTTGCTTCCTCAAGTGGTTGCTGCTTCCATGTGAAGTGACTGGGCCAGTTGTCCCCAGCTCAGCAGGAACTTGAGTTTTGAGCTAGTTCCACGCAGAGTTTTCAGAGCAAGAGGCTGGATTTTCACTTCTGCTGTTGGGACCCTGCTCTTTGATTGCCAGAAGTGAAATACTTGTGCTATCTGGCAGATATCATGCACACCTCTAAAGAAAACATACCGAGAGCTCTAATTGCCCAATAGTGGTTTATATTACCTACCTAACTTGGGCTTATCATTAGGGGTTGTATGTACTCGGAGGGTGTGTGTAGCTCTGCATACTTTGACCTTGTTTCTGATGTGACAAATTGTGATACAAGCATAGGCTATCCTGGGGCAGGGAGAAAAACAAGCTCTGCCAGACTCCATGCTCTGTCATGTCCAGCTGCACCAAAACAAGTTTCTGACTTCAAATTCAGATGGAAGCAAACCTCCAGAGCATGTCTCCTGGCCCAGCTGGTCCCATGGACACCAAGGATGAGCCAGCCACATCCCCAAGTCAAGCATTGCCCCAGCAAGGGCAGGCCTCACCCAGCCGTCACGGGGAGCAACACCCAGGCCAGGCCAGTGCCACCACACCCACAAAGCACTGGCCATGCATCATCCACTCCTTCCTGGGAAGAGTCCTCAGTGCCAGGAGTGCGGGCAGGAGCTTGTGTAATGTCCACACAGCCCCTTGCAGACAGATCTCCTCCCCCGTCCCTGGCATGATAGCAACAACAGTCCCTGTTCAGGAGGATGCTCAGGGCTGTGTGCAGGGTGTTCCTTGGCACCCACAGCCCACGGGAGCAGGAGCAGCAGTGCCCTGCTCCCAGTACCAGGCAGGTGCCTGGAGACGGCTGCTCCGAGCCTCAGCAGCCTCCTCTGAGAGAGTGACACAGGGAGGCACAGCAGGGATGGATGCAGGGACAGTGCCTCAGGCATCTGGCTGTCCCCCAGCCATCTTGCTGCCAGACTGTTCCTGGCCATGGCTTTGTGAGACCAACCTATGGTTCCCCTTCAGACACATTATGATTAGATCTGGTTCATTTTTACCATACGCATTTTGCAAACACTTTATTTTATATGTATTTGTATATAATAGGTTATACTTTTTCTTCAATAAAACTGTCAGTTTAGCCCAATTAACTGAATTGTGTGCATTAAAAAAATGATTCAAAACTAAAAATAATTTTTAATACAGTTTCTTATATCTTTCGTGCAACATGTGTAGTGGGAGTGGGGTCAGGTGCCAGGGTTTTGTGATGAGGGGCCACATCCTGCCCAGAGACCACTGTGACACCACAGGGCCCCGCTCTGGCTGGGGGGGAATTGAAGGAGCGTAGAGCCCTGGCGTGCCCCCTCTCACTTCCCAAAGGAGGCTGCATCTCCCCTGCTGCCCCTGGCAGCTCTGCAGCAAAGGGTGTCAAAGACAGACATGGAGAACCATTTAAATAATGCCAACTCCCAGATCCACAAGGGTCTGCCGACCATGGACTGGACGTGCCAGGTGAGGGGCGGGGCAGGAGGGACAGGCCGGGGCTGGGATGGGGCCGCACGGAGCTGCCTGGGGGCTGGGGCTGGGCTTGCTGGCACTGGGGGGGACACTGTGCCAAGGCAGCTGCCCCCATCCCACTCCTCTTCCTTCCTGGAGGTGAGACAAAGGCAGCCAGAGGCAGCATCTCAGGAGAGCCAGGCCCAGGCCTCATCCCTCCATGGGGTCGGACTGCCACAGAGCTCTCAGGATGGCGGGAACCACCCAAGCACCCTGCCAAGCAAGAAGAACCCTGCTGAGTGGCTGCAGTGGAATGGCCGGGCCCGTCCCAAGCGCAGGGCTCTGAGGAGAAATGCCACTCTGCCGTGGCAGCAGGAGACACTGGAAGAGAACTCCCACAGCAGGAGGAGCAGCTTCCAGCCCTGACATGGATGCAAGTCTTGATGGCTCAATGACAGTCTGGCCATCCCCCTGCCATCTACTCTTGGCCATAGCTTTCTGAGACCAGCCTATGATTCCCATTCAGACACACTGTGATTAGATCTGTTTCATATTTTCACTCCAAATACTTTGCAAATAAATTTCATTGCATATATCTATATAATAAATAATAGATTTTCTTAATCTAAACTGTCAATTTACGCAATTTATCGGAGTTGTGCTCATAAAAAAATTGGTTCAAACACAAAAAGCTGAGATAAAATACAGTTTCAAATTTCAGAGGGTATTTTTATTACCTCTAAGCAGGTGACAGCTTCTGCAGGTATCATCTATTTCTTACATCTGCTTAAGATATAAGAACTGAGTGATAAAATGTTTTTATACAATTTCTTTTATCTGCCACGGAAGACGTGCACTGGGAGCGGGGTCTGGGCTCCGCTGCCAGGGCTTTGTGANGCCCAGAGACCACTGTGACACCACAGGGCCCCGCTCTGGCTGGGGGGGAATTGAAGGAGCGTAGAGCCCTGGCGTGCCCCCTCTCACTTCCCAAAGGAGGCTGCATCTCCCCTGCTGCCCCTGGCAGCTCTGCAGCAAAGGGTGTCAAAGACAGACATGGAGAACCATTTAAATAATGCCAACTCCCAGCTCCACAAGGGTCTGCCGACCATGGAATGGACGTGCCAGGTGAGGGGCGGGGCAGGAGGGACAGGCCGGGGCTGGGATGGGGCCGAACGGAGCTGCCTGGGGGCTGGGGCTGGGCTTGCTGGCACTGGGGGGGACACTGTGCCAAGGCAGCTGCCCCCATCCCACTCCTCTTCCTTCCTGGAGGTGAGACAAAGGCAGCCAGAGGCAGCATCTCAGGAGAGCCAGGCCCAGGCCTCATCCCTCCATGGGGTCGGACTGCCACAGAGCTCTCAGGATGGCGGGAACCACCCAAGCACCCTGCCAAGCAAGAAGAACCCTGCTGAGTGGCTGCAGTGGAATGGCCGGGCCCGTCCCAAGCGCAGGGCTCTGAGGAGAAATGCCACTCTGCCGTGGCAGCAGGAGACACTGGAAGAGAACTCCCACAGCAGGAGGAGCAGCTTCCAGCCCTGACATGGATGCAAGTCTTGATGGCTCAATGACAGTCTGGCCATCCCCCTGCCATCTACTCTTGGCCATAGCTTTCTGAGACCAGCCTATGATTCCCATTCAGACACACTGTGATTAGATCTGTTTCATATTTTCACTCCAAATACTTTGCAAATAAATTTCATTGCATATATCTATATAATAAATAATAGATTTTCTTAATCTAAACTGTCAATTTACGCAATTTATCGGAGTTGTGCTCATAAAAAAATTGGTTCAAACACAAAAAGCTGAGATAAAATACAGTTTCAAATTTCAGAGGGTATTTTTATTACCTCTAAGCAGGTGACAGCTTCTGCAGGTATCATCTATTTCTTACATCTGCTTAAGATATAAGAACTGAGTGATAAAATGTTTTTATACAATTTCTTTTATCTGCCACGGAAGACATGCACTGGGAGCGGGGTCTGGGCTCCGCTGCCAGGGCTTTGTGATGAGGGGCCACATCCTGCCCAGAGACCACTGTGACACTGCAGGGCCTTGCCTTGGCCATGGGAGGATTGAAGGAGCGCAGAGCCCTGGGGCGGCAACTCCAAGGAGAGCACTTCCCACAGGAGGCTGCATCTCCCCTGCTGCCCCTGGCAGCTCTGCAGCAAAGGGTGTCAAAGACAGACATGGAGAACCATTTGAAGAATGCCAATTCTCAGATCCACAAGGAACGTGCCATGGAATGGACGTGCCAGGTGAGGGGCGGGGCAGGAGGGACAGGCCGGGGCTGGGATGGGGCCGCACGGAGCTGCCTGGGGGCTGGGGCTGGGCTTGCTGGCACTGGGGGGGACGCTGTGCCAAGGCAGCTGCCTCCATCCCACTCCTCCTCCTGGTCTTGCTTCCCAAGGGTGTGTCACAGGCAGCCAGAGGCAGCGCCTCAGGAGAGCCAGGCCCAGGCCTCATCCCTCCATGGGGACAGGCTCAGACCGCTCCTCTGCCCACAGAGCTCGCAGGATGGAGGGAGCCCCCCAGCCATTATGTCAAGCAAGTGGAAGCCTTTGCAAGGGCTGGAGAGAACTGACCAGGCCCATCCCAAGTGCAGGGCTCCACAGAGGAATGCCATCCTGCCATGGCAGCAGGACAGCCTGCAGGAGAAAGAGCTCCTGCAGCAGGAGGGTGAGGAGCAGCTTGCCTCCCTGACACGGTCTTGGTGGCTCCATGGCAGACCCGGGCAGCTGACTGCCAGGGACAGGACAGGATGGGACGGGATGGAATGGGATGGGATGGGACAGGACAGGGGGATGAGCCTCCCTCGGCCCAGGGCCAGCTGCTGCACTGCACCACTGCAGCCTCATCATCTCCCACAGCCCTGTCCCAGCACCTGCTGCTGCCAGGTCTCCAGCAGGCATGGAGGGAGCCAGATGACCTTTACAAAAACCAGAATCACTGAATCACATATAATCACAAATATTAGGATTTCAAGGGATCTCAGGAGATCATCCAGTCCAACCCCCTGCCTAGGCAGGGTCACCTTGAGCAGGTTACATGCATATATGTTCAGGTGTGTTTGGAATGCCTCCAGAGTGGGAGACTCCACAACCTCTCTGGATAGCCTATTCCAGGGCTCTGCCACCTCAGTGTAAAGAAGTTTTTCCTCAAGCTGAGGAAGAACCCTTCAAGGAATGCCCCTCTCTCCTTTCTCACCTGCCAGGGGAACACATATCTCAACCTCGGGCATCCATTGCCAACAGGCCTGGAGGAGTTGGAGGCTGTTTCAAGCATACAGAAGGTGCTGCAGTGGCTTGAAACCCATGTTCCCAGTGAGCCAGAAACCCTGGCCAAGGAGGACGAGGACTGGGAAAACAACATTGACAAGGAGATGTCCCATGAGATACTGGAAGAGGACATCACATGTCCAGTGCCCTCAGAGATGTTGGAAAACAGCAGCAAAAGCCAGGAGTCCCGAGACATGTCAGAAGAGTACAGTGACCAAGAACTGTTTCAATCCAAAAAGGATGAGGGCACAGCAGCAGCAGAAGAGGCTATCAGCAAACTGCAGAGCACATCTCCTGCCCTGGCTGGTACCATGGACACCAAGGATGAGCCAGCCACGTCCCCAAGCCGAGTGTCACCCCAGCGAGGGCAGGCTGGTGGCACCACAAGCACTAGCCATGCACCATCTGCTCCTCCCTGGAAAGTGCCCTCAGTGCCAGGAGTGCAGGCAGGAGCTTGCCTGTTGCCCTCACAGCCCCTTGCAGACAGATGTCCTCCCCCCACAGCCATTCACACCCCGGTGCAACAGCAGCGACAGTCCCTGTTCAGGAGGATGCTCAGGGCTGTGTGCAGGGTGTTCCTTGGCACCCACAGCCCACGGGAGCAGGAGCAGCAGTGCCCTGCTCCCAGTACCAGGCAGGTGCCTGGAGACGGCTGCTCCGAGCCTCAGCAGCCTCCTCTGAGAGAGTGACACAGGGAGGCACAGCAGGGATGGATGCAGGGACAGTGCCTCAGGCATCTGGCTGTCCCCCAGCCATCTTGCTGCCAGACTGTTCCTGGCCATGGCTTTGTGAGACCAACCTATGGTTCCCCTTCAGACACATTATGATTAGATCTGGTTCATTTTTACCATACGCATTTTGCAAACAAACTTTATTTTATATGTATTTGTATATAATAGGTTATACTTTTTCTTCAATAAAACTGTCAGTTTAGCCCAATTAACTGAGTTGTGTGCATACAAAAAATTGGTTCAAACACAAAAAGCTGAGATAAAATACAGTTTCAAATTTCAGAGGGTATTTTTATTACGTCTCAGCAGGTCACAGCTCCTGCAGACATCAGAACTATCTGTCTTATAGTTCTTATATCTGCTTAAGAAAGAGCTCCTGCAGCAGGAGGGCAAGGAACAGCTCTTGCCTCCCTGACACGGTCTTGGTGGCTCCATGGCGGACCCAGGCAGGTGAGTGCCATGGACAGGATGGGATGGCATGGGACAGGATTGGCAGGCGGATGAGCCTCCCTCTGCCCAGGGCCAGCTACTGTGCTGCACCACCGCAGCCCCAGGAGTATAAATTATGTCAGCACTACGCTGAGACATCCTAAATAGACAACGCCAGTACATGGCCTAGCATGAGCTGAAAATTATGAAGTCAGAAGAGTATTTGGAGTGTCCTAAGGAAGGCTCTGGGCTTATGCTTTTGGTGCCAACTGTTTAATGTCAGTGTTGGACACAGGACACTAAGACGAGGCTTGGTCGGATTGAGTACTTCCCGTTTTTAATGGACCCTCCTTTTCCTCTCTAACAGTTCATCTCCCTTCTTAAGCTCGGTTTGTAAGACTTAAACAGTGTTTAGCTAAATAATAAGTGTGTGTCACCTGCAAACAGCCACGCTTTGTGGACCTGGTTTTGTGGCAATTACTCACACTGAACTTGTTTTTTACCTCTTTTGAACAGAGTGGTCCAAAGAAACAGACTTCACTTTTTCCACAAGCATTTCACCAGGTACCTGCGTGAGGCAGCAGGACCTAAAACCTCTCCCGGACGGGCCTCGGTGCCACTAGGGGTCCCCGCCGCCCGCGCATCCCGCCGCATTCCTCCTCATCCCGCCTCATTCCACTCCCTCCCGGCGCGGCGGGAGGCGCAGCGGCAGGATGCGCCTGGCGGCCGGGCAGCGGGATCGGGAGATAAGGGAGACCTTATTACTCTCTACAGCTACCTGAAAGAAGAGTGTAGTGAGGTGAGGGTGAGTCTCTTCTCCCAAGCAGCAAGTAATAGGATGAGTTACACCAGGGGAGATACAGCTTGGGTATTAGGAAACTTTCTTCACCGAAAGAATAGCAAGGGACAGCCAACCGTGGTAGAGGTCACAGGAAGAAAGGACAGCTTCTACTGGGCAAAGCTGTGTCTCAGCAGACTTCCAGTTGCACCACGGATACACTATTTCGAAGCTAGAAAGCCGGATGTCCTGGTGTGTTTGGGGACTTCAGGATAATCTTGGTAACAGGTAATTTTTACAATGTTTGTAAGAATCGGGTGCTTCAGAACGGGGAGCTGGCAGAGTCAGCTGCAGAAAAGTTCCTGCACATCCTAAAGCCCCTTAAATTTCTGGTCAGAATACAGTGTCTTTTGGTACTGTGATTCACAGTGAGGTACCTCCTGCTGCTGAACAGAGAGAACAAATTCTTCTCTCTTGAGAGCCAAGCAAGGACTATCATTCCCTCCACACCCAGCACCGGGGCAGGGATGCACCCTCCTTGTCTACTTCAGAGTACAACAGTGGCCAGCTCAGGTTCCAGTCTCCTTCTTGTCTCTAGAGAGCACCTCTGTACCATGTCAGGAATGAGACCCCGTCTCCCACAGTGGCTGTTTGTAGCAGAATTCTGTGATGTGGAGGTTGTCTGAGAAGGAAACTCCATGTTTAGTTATCCTAAAGGGCAAGGCATTTACCTCCCAACTCCCGGTGCTCTCTATGTCTTGGGAAGTGAACATATCTTTCTGGTCTCTTCTGGAAAAGCTGTCATTGGCAGATGCTGCATGCCAAGCACCTTAGAGGGGAGGATGTGGAAGGCTGTGATCCAGGTTTGGTGTGTTCAGGATAAGCATGGATCTGCAGGCTAATCTTCAGGCTGAAAGAGACCATGTTTTGAGTTGTCCCAGAAGCAGAATGTGGTGAAAAGCTGGGGAACTTTAATTTGAAAGCTTGTAGGCATTTGTGTTGTCAAAAACCTTCAGGATCAGTTAGCAGGAATCCTTGCAGAACACATACCTGGATTCGGGTATTTAAATACCCCCTAACCTTTCTGTTTGTCTGAGCAAAAGTGACTTCAAGTGTATTTTGAGATTATGGCTCCCCAAACACGCAGCAAAGGCTAAATGAAACGCTAGATTTCACATTAACTGGAGCAGGCTTAATCAAAACATATTGTGTTGATCTGAAAGATTTTTTTTATCTTGATGGATTTTCTCCGAAGGGCTTTTATACCCAGGCACTTGAGCAAAGTGGCCAAATTACCCCCACCCCATGCAATCAGTAGTACTTCAAGGCTAAGCATAGTTAGCAAATAGAAAGGAACAGTTTAGGTTTTCAACTTGGGCTCAAAGCTCTGACACCTAGTTACTAAACAGATTTTCCCACACTTGAACAGCCCTCTTCTCTTCAGGAAAAATGAACTTCCAAACCAGTCCCAAGCTAGCTAATTTCAGCTAAAAACAAAAACTAGGGAGGCCACTCGGCAAAGTGAATGGAGGTGAGGAGAAGCCTTTTTTATTCAGCTTGCAGCATCCTTGGCTCTACTAATGCCAGATGTATTTTCAAAAGCAGTATGTAAATTTGACCTTAGCCTGTTCTGTTGTAAACTGACAAATTATAGTCATTATGCAACTAAAGTAATTCCACATTGCAAAAACACATGTTTACAAATGCTTCCTATCCAAAGGGAAAAAGAAGGCATACCTGTAAAAGGACTTGTTTAAAATCTTAGTGGGTGACATGGACAGTGGGATTGAGTGCACCCTTAGCAAGTTTGCCAATGACACCAAGCTGTGTGGTGCTGGAGGGAAAGGATGCCTGCCATCCAAAGGGACCCTGATGGGCTTGAGAGGTGGGCCCATTTGAACCTTATGAAGTTCAACAAGGCCAAGTGCAAGATCCTGCACCTGGGTCAGGGCAACCCCAAGCACAAGTGCAGGCTGGGCAGCGAAGGGATTGAGAGCAGCCCTGTGGAGAAGAACTGGGGGTATTGGTGGATGAGAAGCTTGACGTGACCCAACAATGTGCACTTGCAGCCCAGAAAGCCAAATGTGTCCTGGGCTGCGTGAAAAGCAACACAGGAAGCAGGTATAGAGAGGTGATTCTGTCCCTCTGCTCTGTTCTCCTAAGACCCCGCCTCGAGTACTGTGTCTCCAGCATGAGAAGGACATGGAACTGTTGGAGGGAGTCTAGAGGGTATCACAAAGGTCATCAGAGGGCTGGAGCACCTCTCCTATGAAAACAGGCTGAGAGAGATGGGGTTGTTCAGTCTGGAGAAGAGAAGGCTCTGAGGAGGCCTTCTAGCAGCCTTCCAGTATCTAAAAGGGCTACAAGAGAGATGAAGAGGGACTTTTTACAATGGTATGTAGCAATAGAAGAAGGAGGAATGGCTTTAAATTTCCCATGCCTGGAAGCATTCAAGGCCAGGCTGGATGGGACTTTGAGCCCCCTGCTAGGGTGGCATTGAAAAGAGTGCTACTCTGTAGGCGCTGGTGTATTTGACCTCATTTTTAAACCAAGGACAAAGTCCTCTGAAGCTTTGGCTAGAAGACAACATAGTATTTGCCTTCTGCCTTCTCTTAAACAATTAGTTGGCATTGAGGTTATCGTGTTTATTTATCTGGTATGCAGCAGATGTAATGCCACTCTTTTTGAACACAGGCTGTAAGACAGAAAAACAGCTTGTCGATTTCTGCTGCTTTTAAGCTTTTTTCTGTGAAAATGCATGTACAGCAGGACAAAAGAATGGCGTGTCTGCTGCAGGTGGCATTGTCCCCAGCCACCAGATCACAAAGTGTAAATCTCTAGGAGAAAGCCTTTGGTCATTTTTAATTTATTTACAGTCTAGAAACTCACTACAAAAGGTCAGAAGAAAGCATATGTCAGCATCAGACAAGGTCCCTTTGTGTACTTCATGGTTGGTTTCTAATTTTTGCAGAGATGTGGCTTGTCTTCAGCACAAGGATGATTTATTCAAGCCATTGATAACACTAACTACAAACACTAACTTCTGGTTCATGGTTGTTTGGTTTGGTTTTGTGGCCAGAGCATCTCTATACTCACAGTATGTGAAAAAAGTCCCAATTGTCTGATAATCTGGACATCCCTGGGCTAAAAACTTTGAAAACTTGTAAAACAGATATAATTGAGGCAATTTTGTCCAGTCTCTTTCATTCCTGTCCCTTCCCTGTTTAAGGGCTCATTTAAAAACAGTCAAAAAGGAATGCTGCCCGAGGGACACCGGGTTTTTCTTAACTGCCTCACCTGGAAGTTATCTGTCTCTAGCTGTGCTGTAAGACAGAAACAGCTTCCAATTTACACACTCCCATGCTTGAAAACTTCCACAGGTGAGCATTCATGCTCAGTGATTTTTGTTTTCATGCCATTGCCAGACAAAGATATTTGGAAGGGGAGAACTTTGAAAACCTCCCTGGAAGAATCTTAAGAGGTAAGAAGCCAAGCACTGTAACTGAGCAATGATTTTTACGTGATGTAACGCTTCACTGTTAAAATTCACAGCAGGCAAACCACCACGAGGGTGCAGTGGTAAGGCAGCCTTTGCTAGCAGTGGCAGAAAGCTTTAATTTGCTGCTCCTGTTCCAAGGGGTCAGATGATGATCTTCACATCGGCTCACTAAAGGAAATAATTTAAACATAATTAACTTGAGCTAACACTGAAACTCTTGGGAACATGATGGTGTTCAACGCAAGGGGAGGTTTAACTTGCTCTTTACCAGGGATGTGATATTACTGTTTGAATTAAGACAAGTCTTAATTAAACTTGACCTAAGTGAGAACACAGTTGGGTGAATAATATTACATTTGCTCAGACTGTAGTTTAGTGTACTCCTAGAGTGGAGAAGGACTAAACTATTGTTTTATTGAGGATTAATACAGCAACTTTTTTTTGTTATTATTAAATGATGTGCAACTTCTCTATTGCTTAAGCCTGGTTCTCACATTCTTCTTTCAGTGATTGTTCTTTGGGAAAATGCATTATAAATCAACTGTCTCACCATTCAGCTTTGTTCTCTATCTAGCCATCAGTAAACAGGTTATTTTATATTTGCCTTTTTAGATATGCTATAAAGATGGATGTTTGTTTGGGGGCGGTTAATTGTTTTTATTTTTAAAAACACACACAAAACCCTAAAGCAGAAATCTCTACAGCAAGACTTTTGAGGAGAAACCTGGAAATAAGTGCATTCACATAGATTCTGAGAGACTGACAGCTGAATGCAGTATTTTGAAAAACAGTACTTTTGCCCTGGACTAAAAAATTATAATATATTTTGGTAGTTCAAATGAAACCTGTCTCCTTTAGACAAAAGGACCAAGGTAGATGCTTTACCTGCTCCCAAAGTCTTTAGAGAACAGCCCTTCTACAAAACCAGACTAGTTTTTTTGAACACTGTCTGATTTGACAAGTACAGTGAGAGAGGAGAGGAGGAAGTTTGTTTGTGTGCCTGCCCCCAGAAGAAGCTACTGGCAGCTTCAGAGAAGATACTGATTCCCTCCCCTCTTGCACTGCCTGCAACCTCCAGCCTTCCTGCAGGATCCACCTGCTTAGCTGTGAAACACAGATTGTGCCAGGCATCTCCTCTGCAAGGTATTGTAAAAAAGCCCCTCAAAGCAGAGCCAGAAGCTTGAGAATGGGGGCTTTTTGGGTGTTAGGTGCTGGGGGTGCCGTTCTCATGTTCCAGCCACCCTGAAGGCAAGCCTGCAGCCCTTGGCACTGAGGATGGCCTCGCAGAGTGCACCCACCTGGTGGTCCCACAGAGCCACGAGCACCTGATCTAACACCCACACAGTCAAGAGAATGCAGTATAAAGCCTAAATTAGCTGTATTCACAGACCAAACTCCCCAAACGAGAGGGAAGGAGGACACTTTGCCAGAACTAGCTATTTAAAACACCAAGTGAGTTTCTACCTTATGACTCTGTCTAGGTGCAACAACTTGAAAATCAAGTAATCTACTGAGGTGCCACATCTTTTTCACAAAAGCATGCAAATGTCTGCTGCAATTTTGGGGCAGACCATGTTTCTGAATTGGCCACTTCTGCTTCTCACCTGCTCATTGAGCCAAAAAAAAAAAAGCAGAAAAAAAGAAAAAAAGAAGGCTTTTCTGTGTTTTGGAAAGGGAATGATAGAAGAAGCAGATGAAGGTTTTTCTATATGGATTGAGATGACCTGAAATGAAAGCAGTTGTGCAAAGATAGCCAACTCTGAGATCTGTCTCCATGATCAGGAAGAAGCACACAGCATTTCCCGAATGAAGCTGGCCAGCCTGGTTGGACCTGCTCAAGCACACAAATTATATTCTTCAGGCCATCTCAATTTTTTTGCCTCAACTTAGCAAATGCTCCCATCCCTCAAAAGCTTTTTCCCCTTCCTGACACCTGTCTCTTGCAAGCAGCTCTCACTCCCTGCAATCCACCTTCAAAAAAAGCCCCTCTGCAGCCTGTTGGACACAATCCCACTTGCTCTGAATCACTTTGTGCAATTAAGGCAAGGTGAATCTGGCCTGAGTTTAGCCTTATGGCTGGTGGTGAGAAGGTGCTGGGATGCCGTGTAGGCTGGAGATGGTACTTTGGTGAGCTGGGGCTACTGTGTGGCCGTCTTGCATTGCCCTGGAAACGGTGAGAAAGTCCTGCTCTGGAGGCTGCTTCACAAACGGCTGCTGGTGGCAATAGGACATCTGGAAACCACGTGGAAGCTGCAGATGGTGGAAATGTGGTACGTGGGAAGCATGTGAATTGCTCAGTAAGCCTCTTGGAACAGTGATGGAAACTCCTACATGGTAGAGATCTTCCCTGGGTGTCTCAGGAAGGATTTTATCATCACACTGCAAGCTAGAGCTTATTCTCATGCAAAAAATATCAACGTTATTTCTGGATAGGGAGATTGAGTCACCTTTCAATTTTAGGAATTCTGCTGGGCAGTTTGTGTGACAGAGCAGTAGGAATAGAATGGCAATCATAGGTCATGTAATACAATCCCCTATAGCAGGTACAACTATACCACCAAGTCCTGATGACTAAGCAATCTCACCTTGAATTTAGAAGCTTTTTTTACTGCTGGAAAGTTATCACAGAAATGTGATTCTCAGAGTATTAGGAGTCAGTCACGTGAGCCAATATAATTTGAGTTTTTTGGTTTATCTTGTCTTTAGACAGTCATGGACGAAAAGACAAATCATGTAACATAACATTATATTGATTTTTTTTCCCCAAATAATATTTCCTGTTTAAGATCGCATATAAAGGTTAAAGTCCCTTAAATTAATCCAATACTGTGAGTCTACCACAAATTCTGTTCTTAGCATGAATTCTGTTGTGAACACAGGATGTTGTTCTCCACTTTAGTCCTAGTATTTGTTTAAATTTGCTTCATTTTTCCTTTCCAGTCATTGTGCTAGTAGAATCTGGACTGAAGATCACTTCATAGGGGTCTTATCCGCAAGCCTGTAATAGGAACGCTTGAGAACCAGCTGTGATTCCCAGGTGAGGAGAATGAGAAGACTCTGTATCTGAGGGTGATTCCCTGGTGAGAGGAAATGAGAAGAATCTGGTGAGTCTATGTCACAGAGGTTGAAGGCCAGCAGCTTTTCTCCTGCAGCCCTTATCTCTGACTAAAGGAGAGTAATTTTGGTAATAATTCAATATTATGTCAAAAAATAATAGAAAAAACTAGATCAAAGACTTTCTTATGAAGGATAACTGAGGTTTTGGTGGCCAACAGATTGGCATCTCTTGAGGATGCTAGAGAATGGAATTACTGCAACTGTCTCTGCAAGCATAACCTTCTACCTCTTTGGCTTTTGCAAGAGCAGCTAAGCAGGGCAGTCCTCTTCTCCTAAAAATGTGCTTTGTGCCTTTCCTGCAAAAGAGAGAGAAAAATCTCCTTGCTTGATTTCTCATTAGGTGATAGGGAGAAGAAACAGCTGAAGTGTTTTCTGCACAGGTCCATCTCTGTAATAATTAGACGCAATTGAATTGATGTTCATTATTTTCCTTATATATATCACTCCTTTACCTTGATTTCCTTCCTGTAGCCTCTGCTGGAAAATGTAATGTTTCAGATGTACTAGTGGATACTCCCACTAACCAGCTAGGAGAGGTTATTCAAGCTCTGTTGGCCACTTCCCAGAACACAGATTTTGCAGGAACTGCCGTCTCTTTGCTCAGTTGTGACAGTCAGCATTTTATGCTGATGACTCGACAAGAGAATATCCCCGTGCCTTTCTGGTCAGTGCCTGAATGAGGAAATAAAAGCCAGTTGCAGGGTTTGCAGTTTATCTCGTCAGAGGGCACAGGAGGAAACGATGAAGAGAGAGAGCGAATCTGTTGAGAGGAAAGATTTGTGCTCCAAATGAAGGAATACTCTCAGGAAGAGTTTATGGAAGTGACTCTTTTCCAGGAGTCTTCACTGGATGACTTGAGATAGCAGGGTGGCTCATGCAGAGCCAGTAACTGTGCAATAACACTCAGGACAGTCTTCTGTCAAAGGCCCATGAAATTCTGGAGGGTCCTGCACTTGGTTTCTTACTGCTGACAATGTATAAAGCTGTCGGGTGTTTTGAGGAAGAAAGGATCACATGATGGAGGAGAATAGATGAGAGGATTAAAATGAATATGCAAGCTAGTTTGTGGACTTTTTGATCAGCTGATTTAATGAGGAAGAAAAAAGCAAGCTTAAAGTCGTGCAGGGAAACTGCTGCCTTTCAGACCCAAGTCTTATTTTCAAATGTTATCCTTCAGCAATAAAATAAATGCATGTGTTAGCCACAAACATTGTTGGGATGAATGTGCATCTGGCAAAGCAGTGTTCAAATCCCATCCTGTGTGATCGACCATGTGGCTGACTTGAACTTCAGAAGCGGATTACATCAAGCTGCAACCACTTCTGCTTCAAGGGGTAGCTGAGGGGTCTGGTTCATTTTCAGAAGCTGACATTCTATATCTGACAGTGGCAATTGGGTGTTGAGAGAAGAATCCATTCTTTTAGGTAGTATTTATGCACGCAAATTTAAATAAAAAGCGTAAGGAAGATGATGCCCACATACTGAGCTGGTGGTAGTTTTGCTGTGGGATATTTGCATATATCTTCTTCCAGAGCTGGTTAAGCATCCATTTTGCCTATCAAAAAAACTTCTTTGCAAAAGCTGGTTGGCTAAAGTGACGACATAAAAAAGCTAGGAGTCACTGCTTTCCTCTTGTGACTGAAGGCAAAGTGCCATTTTTACATGTTTAAAGGAGCTTATGTTACTGCACAGATGGACAATGGTGCTGACAGATAATTATCTGCACCCATCTGCATAAATCAAGGAAAAGCTAAGACATGCTACATCTTTCTCTTAGCCCTGCAATGGAGGTTTTGAAATGCATGAGTGCACTGAGCAATGATTGTAGGCCGATGGCTAAACTATTCTGAGAAAGTAATTGGGTTTGTAGGGAAATCTCATGGTATCGTGGCAACCTGGTCTCAGAGGTTAACACATCTAGTCATTTGAAAAGCACTGGGCAAGTCATTTTAGAGAGCATGAGCTGTGTTTTGTTATCCTCCAGACCCCGCATATACACCAAGGCTATAGCTTATCTCTACTACAATTCCACTTCTTTGGACCATGGATATCTGGACCCCTGCTTATTTTAGCCTCGGGTTTTCCCACTCTTCTCAAAAGGCAGGCACCTAAAGAATGATCCAGTGGAGATGTGGATCCTGTATACCAGGTAAATATAAGCCCACTGACAAGCCATGGGCTCTTTCCAGCCATGTTTTCCATGGCTTGCTTAGAAGTAGCCCTTAGCCACCTATAAATCTACTACAGAAAACTCTAATCATCTCCTTGGGAATAGCCAAAAGTTCAATCTTTGGATCACCTTGCCGGTGTGATTCAGTTACTCTGCTTGGAGATGGAAGTTGTGCAAAACCACTTTTATGTGTGAAATGAAATGCCCTTCCCAGACTGTAACTCGAAAGGAGACTGATGACTGAAGTTGCTGTTAACAAGGCTGCCACAGGCACTGACAAAACTTTTTTGTTGTTTCTTAAATTTAGTTTTATATGACATGGCTAATAATATTAGAAGGGCTTCAAGTTGCCTGATTTGTTCATTGGCAAGGGACTGTCAAAGAAATTACTCCTCTACCCTAAGCTACATACACATCTAAAAAAATCCAGACTCCCTCCATGTGCACACAAGCAATTCCAATGCTGTTGGAGAGGAAGAAACTCCAGGTTCTTCCAATGCAACATTAGTGCTATAAGGATCTAGCTCTGTTTTGAATGAAAATGTAGGGATTTTTTAGGAAAAACATGTATAAAGTGGCTGTAGATACATTAAGGCTAGGAACTAAATGGAACATGTTCCTTCTCTTTGTTCAGCAGAGTTGTACAGTAAATCCTTTGGAAGACTCTCTGGTCCTTGGGTTACTCCGTGAGTTTGAAACTGTTCCTGGATTAGAGTATCTTCCTAGGAAATCGATGTTGTTGTGGGAGTTAGTTTATCTACAAGAGTGAATTTAATTCCTGAGGTTTTGTGACCACTTTGTTACAAAAATGCTGTGTCTAAAAATAAACAAGGTATATGAACCACTTTACTCAGTTTACTTGCAGTGGAAGATGACCTGTGGCCCTCAGATTTTCCCTTAGTCAAGGGATAAACAAATTTAAGTTCCCAGAAAGAGCTATCTTTATTACATCTAAAATAGAGCAATGTATGGGCTTTAATTTAATCAGTAATTTCAGTCTCTCCAAGCTACCATTATGGCTTTCTGTGAAAGCTTGTAAAAATAAAAATATCTTAGACAAAAATAACACTCCCTCCTTCTAACACTGTGGAGTGTCTCAGTACATATTTGGCACATCCTCTGAGGCTCTATCAACAACAATCCTAAACAGGCTGATGTAAAAGGAGAATTATAAAAGTAAGTGGTGTTTAGTGTCTGGTCCTGTCTCCTCTGAGGCTTCTGATATGCACTCAGTATAATCTACAATGCTCATAGGATAAAACAGTGGGCATTAGAGGTTGGGCAGTGATGGGCAAGGTCAGAGTCAGTTCTGCAAAAGAAATGCATTGAATTCCCATTCTGTTAAACTTTTTCGCTCAACCTGATACCAAAGAGCAGCTTCTTCATTCTTTTTCAGATGTACTCTACAGATTTCAGTTTTCTTCTCTTACACAGTAGTAAAATACACATATATAGAATTAATTTTGCTTCTAGGAGAGCAGTTTGCAATCTCTTGGTGTGAATATGCATAACTTCATCAAAATAAATAAGGTCTATATTATTCTCAGACATAAGTGACTTTGAAACCACCTTTCCTAAAATTGCCTTAAACACTACATTAATACTTAAAGATATTCCTCTTCTGCGCAAACCACTGTAAAATGCACTTCTTTAGCCTGTTCGTTTAAAGCAAGACTTGCAGAATGGCAACACCTCCTAACAACAAAAAGACAGCTGGAGGTCTGCAGGACTGAACCAGCAGCACTGACACCACTGCAGGTGAAGCACACCATCAACATAATCCTCCCCCCGCTTTTTTTTTTTTTTGCTTTTTTTTTTTTCTCCAGAGGCACCAGATGGCAGCATTTTTCCCTCACGGAGTGTGATCTCATCCTCTCGGATTCACTCCTGGGATCATCAGGCTTTAAGGCTGCATAAGCCACAATGACCTCAGCTGAACTGCACCTTCTCTGTCGCCACCTGCTCCTTTTTCCTACTTTTACTGGACGTGCAGAGTCACATTCAGGTGGCCTGAACACAATCCAGGCCCTTGAAGTTGTGGTTGCCTTTTGCCTGTGCAGGTTTGAGAGTCCATAAAGAATCATTAGCATACAGGCACGTAAAAATTTAGACCCAGAGAATACAGCTCTGACCACTAAATTTTCCATATCCTCTAAATATTAAGTATCATGAAGTTTATTTGATATTCTTTTTAATTACATGCTCTTTTCCATACACATACACACACACAATGTAATACTTGTTTACAAGCAAGTTTGGCGTGTGTCCTTTTCTATCAATGCTTTATTCCTTGAATAATATTTCATTGTACACAAGTTATGCATGACAAGTTATCTACTAGACTTGTAATCTCTGTAGCAAGAATTGTGTTCTGGACAAATAATCTGAGGCAGGGCAGGGATTTTGAGAACAAAACTGCAAGCTCTGGGTTTTTTTACAGTTACAGATGTGGCCTAGAGCTTTGTGGGCTGGGAATTCTGTTATCTCACTATCCTCTGTTCTGCTTCTTCCCTTCATCCTCATGTTCTTGCTTTCAATGCTGCTTTGTCAGTGGTTTTGTCCTAGAAGAAAAAAACCCCCCCACATTATGTCCAGCTGTAACAAACTATTCTTAAATCATCCACCTTCAAATTTGGATTCTGCAGCACTGTGATGCAAATGTTTATTTATTTGAACTATGTGACTAACATTGACAGACGGCAGAAGAAAGGCTCTTTATCCAAAGTAGGGCTGGATTGCTGGGCCCCAGAGGGTAAAGGAGGAGTAACCCTGGCTGCTGCTTTCTCTGACTGTTACTCCATCAGGTTGCTGGTGTTTCTGCTGTGGTGACTGCGTTAATGCTTTACAAATGCTATGAGCTCAGCAGTAGACTATTTGGGGATTGTGTAATTTATTAACTTCTGACAAGCAGGCCATTATTTTTCTGAAGAACATGTGTGACAAGGGAATTTACTTTTTTTTCCTTTTTCAAATTTCAGCCAAATTCAACATGAGTGTCGCAGGACAGGGGCACTAGACCCTCCACAGCTCCACCCTTCCTCTTATTTAATACCAAAAACTATCTGTAAACAAGCAAGAAAGAGGGAGGGAAGAGTACTTCTCAAAGGAAGTAATAAGAATCCTGTATGATGAAAACATTAGGCTGTGTAAATTTGGGAAGCAGTGCTATTTTCTTCTGTTACAAAAATTCTAATAAAAAAAGGCTAAAATTCCTTCGATTTTATTTCACCTTCTTGTAGCAATTTCTTTCCAGTTCTGGATTTGCCTGTACTTTGGCATGTGCTAGTATATGTAAAGAGGACAGATGTAGCTTTATGCCCAAGACATGTGAAATAAATGCAATGGAAGTGTATGAGCATCTCACCTGAAATCTGAGTGGCACTACACCACTTGAAGTCAACCGTGTTGGTTTCACCTTACCCTCTTATAAAGGAGGCACAGAAATTTAAATATATCTCCACGTTTTTTAATGATTGATGCAATCCCTTGTGCACAGTTGCTTTGCAAAGTAGAAGAAAGATTAACTGTAAATACTTTCTTTTGTCTAACTATAGCACTGTAATTACTCTCTCGCACCTTCTCTGAGAAAGACAAGCAGGTACCTGTGATGAGCTTTGCGAGAGCAGAGATGCTGAGAAGGTAAAAAGGGTGTCTGGTGTCACTCAGTATGGAATGTTACAGCTTGCCATTATTTATTTTGGAACTGTGACAACTGACCAAAAGATGGGAACTATAAATAGGAATGCAATGAGTATTAGCTGCGCAAGAAGAAAAAAGCAGCGTAACTTGGCATGCAGCAAAATGTGTATCTGGCATAGCATACAGCTGTCCCTGCCGCTCCCACTGCCATCCTGGGGGATTTTGCTGATTTTCCACTACTTATAATGAATTAGGAACAGCACCATCTCTGTTAGCTTTGATTCTTCCTCAGTAGAGCTGGCTCTGATAGGTCCTGCTAAACCTTTACCTAAGAAAGATGCAAGTCTCCTCCTACACATAAATTACAGGGAGAAGATTGTTTGTTTTGTGAAGTGTAACTGCTATGTACCATTCACAGGCTGCATCTTGCACAGTAAGTGAAATAACTGTCGGAACAAGCTGATGGAATCAGTGCTTCCCTTTGCTGCAGTTCAGAATGAAAGCACCAAACGGGGCCAAATTCTGCCTAGTAGAGTTCATCGTGTTTTTGTTTCTAGACTGGCGTGGCTGGAGAATGCACCTGTAAAAATTCAGTGCATGTTAGCTTTGAGTGGACTGAGATAGAGACCTTGGCAGTTTTGTAGCAGAAACATATTTTCCACTGACTCCTGAGCTTAGCCTTCACTCCAGGGGTAAATTATTTTAGTCTGGTATGTGACAGCAGGTAACTCAACATATATAATTTTTCTTCTGTGCATACATTGCTACACTATGCATACTAAACATGATGACTGCCATCAGAAAGGCATCCCCTGAAAGCAAATCTGTAGTTTCATGTTTTGACCATCCTCATTTTCCCTTCTTATTCTTGTAACATTTCTTATATGGCCTTAGCCATAGACAAATGTATTTTTTTTTCCATAGTAGACAGTGACGATTACATGTTGTTAGCATGTGACATGGGAATAGGAGGCTGCAAAGAGTGGTGGGGAAGAAGTTGTTACAATGCTCTGTGTCTAAAAAGTAGGCAAAAGTAAGCATTTCATGAGGAGGGGCAAAACAAGATACACATGGAATAAAATTTAAGGGTTTTTTTGAGAGACACAAGAATACCAACTGCCTTAGGAGCTTCTGCCACTGATCCTGCTGTGACAGGACTATGGCTGATATACCGTACATGATTTCTGTCTCGGTGCCTGTTCTTCACTGATTGTCCCGCACAGAAAAAAATACAGGTATTGCTAAGGGACAGTTGGCCCCATTCCAACCCAAACTATAGCCTGGACTGTTCTGCTGAGTTGGGCTAGATGTTGCTCCTGTCCATACAGTGAATTTAGGCTGTCTGAAGACACCTTTAACAAGTAAAGGCAGCACTGTATTGTGTAGGCAAGGATGTTACACACTTGTACTTCTTTACTTTGTTTTTCAGTTGGGAGAAGTAGGCTTTCTTTGTTTGGAGTTATACTTTTGTCTTCAGTGAGTGCTTCTTAGGAGCTGAAGTAGAGCCTCACTCAAGACATCCACAAGTTTTTAGCAGAGTTTTTTCCACCTGAATGGGACCAGAAAATTTCCCCTGCCAGCTGAACAGCAGAACATCAGCCAGAAAAAACATTAAGTGGATTTACATGTTTGATGCTAGCGGCCAGAGAAGGAAGAATGGCTAAATGGTGTTTACTCCATTTGTCCTCGAGCACAACAGAGTGCGCAGCTTCCTTTAATAAGCCCCTGTAGCACAGGCAAGAGGCGATGGTCCTCTTTCCTGGTGCTTGTGATAATTTGCCAATGAAACAGAGGTCTCGGATGGTTTGTGCATTGTTTATTGCAGCTTTTACCCCCGCAGGCAGATTCTCCAAATTGCTATTTTGTTTTTTCAATGAAGACTTCAGAAGGGATTTTGTAAATAAAAAGATACCCCCAACAAAACTGCTAGAAAGTGAATGGCTGCTAGCAGCTGATTTTTTAGAGGAGATAAGTGACTGGAAAAAGGCAGAAGGGTGTCTGGTCACACAGGTGTGAACACAGCTTTGCACTGCTCCTCAGGAGTATCCAAGTGGGCAAAGCTTGCCTCAGGGTTGCAGTGACTCTCCGCACTATGTGCCCAGCATGTGGCTAAACTGACCTGCAGACAAAAAGGAGTCCTTCTACTGTTGGGAATTTACCGGAACTCTTGGATTAAGTAGGAGAAGGGTAACTATTTCTGTTTAAACATCTGGATCATACAGACGAGACTGGTCGGCCAGCACAGGCATACAATCCTCTTTGTAGTCGGCACTAGGGATATCCAGTGGACTTTCCCTAGACGTACACTTGACAAAGAGCAAAAGGGAAAGCACCTCAAGCCCAGCTCAACGGTGGCTTATTCGCTCCGGCATTGACCTGCATTCCCTTCCTCATCCCACATCCAGACTCCTACCCGGGACGGCTTCTCCTCGCGTGTCAGCTGCTCGGGCCTGTGGAGGTGGGGATGGCGGCGGGGCAGAGGGGAGAGGACACAGGCGGTCAGCGCTAGAGGAGAGGGATTTCTGTCAGAGAACGGGGAGAAGCCAAACCCACTGCTCTAAAAAGTAAGATAATTGCAAAAAGCCCCAGAACCAAGAAGGGAGCCCGCGGCCTGCCACAACCAACCGGCTCTCCTCGGGCGGCCTCGCCGGGCCGCGGGACCGACCGCAGCCAGCCGGGAGCAGTGGGAGGAGGAGAAGGAGGAGGAGGAGCGGAGGGAGGAGGCAGCGCTGGCAGCCGAGCGGGGAGGGGGCAGTCGGCGCCGAGGAGGAGGAGGAGGACTAAGATGGCCACCAGCCGCCGCGGGGAGCGGCCCCGCTCCCTCCGCGGCCCCCTC